>JAVJGG010000094.1:15877421-15911240 GCA_035590195.1 Aviceda cuculoides | reverse complement strand
GGGGGAGAATTTGTCAAGATTGCTGTGAAAGAAAATAATTAAAAGAAATTCTTTTACTCATTGAAGGTAATCTTTCAGTTTCAGGGGTTGAACAGAAACAAATTTCCAACTAACTATGCAAAACATTTTCTCATGTTCTTGTGTTCAGATAAACAGAACTTGCAAAAACAGCTGCTTGAAAACCTCTGTGTTCAGTGAAGTCTTAATAACACTGAATGTTTAAACAAAACCAATATGATAAAATTTGTTGGATTTCTTTTTGAAAACAACCTTTAGTTGTTCAACCAGCTCAGCTTGTTAAAATATCTCCGTTTCTTCTACTCTCCACTCTAGGCAATATATCTTATAATGGCAGGAAAAATAGGTTGGAAAGCCAGCAAAACTATTAAATAAGTAAAACTTAAAAGGAAAGAGAAAAATTGTGGGCTGTATGGGTGTGAGGAAGCATGATTAGAGAGAGAAGAGAAAACAAAGATTAAAATATATGGAGGGTCAGTGGAAGGAGCGTGGAGAGAAAGGAAAGTGCTAGTGGTGTGTGATTAGAATATATGCTAAAGGTGACCATCCGTCATACCATCACAGATGAAGCTCTGTCTGAAGAGGTAGGAATATAACTTCATATTTTGAACAGATCACCTTTTATGTGTCTTCCTCTTCACGAGGCCATATTTATTCCTTGATAATTTGGTAAAGGAAAAATAACGTAATCTTACATCTACTGGTTATTTACTGTAAGATTCTGTTTTCTTGTAACAACTTTGCACAGCATATCTGAGCTGCTCTTGTATCTAGCCCAACTCTTTCTTTCCTGGGTTCTCTAGTTCCTCTTATCTTTGTGAATTATTTTAAGTATTTTTTTTTTCTCGTGCCTTATGCATTTTCACGTAACTCCGGGATGAAAGCATGCAAAAAAAAGTCAATCTCATTAAAATCAAGGAAAAGGGAGGAGAAGGACTATAGGCAGATGATTCCAAGGTAGAATGGGAAATATTTTTTTTTTCTAAGATTTACAGCTGGCCTTCACATAAAAAGGGTTCATCTATGTCACTGTTGAACATGGGTGAACATACAGTGTGAACACACACGCCCCCACACTAAACTTTTCCTCCATTGCCTGCCTACCGTTACACAGCCATGTGATAAGAAAAGTTACATACTTGAGGGGAAGTAGTCTCTTTCCCTATTCCTGTGGTCTTCTACATGTTGTTGTTGTATTTTGGAAAGGGTATTTATCAATAATTGTGTTGATAATCAGAAAATGTATTTGAAGAGAAAATTGGAAACATTGCTTTATCTTCTGTTTAGTTGGTTTAAAAATTAGCACACTCTCTGAAGAATAGTAAAGTCCATCCATTTGCATCTGATGCTGGAAATAGAGAACTTATACAGATTTTTGTCCCAATGGTTTTGAGCAGAACTGACATCTTTCTGTGGAAGCTGAAGATTCTGCATCTCTCCTGACCTTTTAGGTCCTTATACTTAACTAAAAGTGTCTTTAATCTGACATTGAAAACCATGCCATGATTCTGCTTACCTTAATGTCATCTTGTATGTCTGTATGTATATATATAATATTCTCCTGATTCTTTGGGTTTGTTTTTTTTTTAAATCTCTTCCCTTGAAGTTCTGGGAAGATAACCTTTAACATTCAGGCCTGGAAAACAGAAAAACAAAAAAACCTAAGTGTGTCTGTGCAGTTTTTTGAAAGGCAAATACAAGTTTACCCTGCCAGGTAACTGTATTAGAGCAGTACCGAGATTGAGGTAATTCACTCTACCTCCCAGCAGTTGTACTATTTCCAGATCCAAGTTGTTTTATGGCCAGGTATCTTAATGTGGAAGCTGTGAATGTGTGACTGAATTCATTTGACCAGAAGTCTTCCTTTGTCTTCAGGACTGTTTTGTGACACTGTCCTGTATATGAAAGTGGGCAATTGGGACAGAGGAAAAGATGATATTTCAAGCACTTCCCTCTCTGCCAAAACAGGTGTGCAGGAACATATAGGACATTTGGATTAGTCAAGGGAAAGCAGTAAATTATTGATTTCCAAAAGCAAAGTGGTGTTTAATTTGTAGTTAGTTCTTGGCACATAAAGCCAGTTAGCTCGATGGCTTAAATTCAAAAGTCTGACAGAAATTTAGCCCTGTTTTAAGTGATTGGTCTTCTTTAATATTTTTCAGATAAGCTTGCTGATAAGGGTAACTCTGTTAAATACCCTTTCTCTGACATCATTATAAATCTATCATCCAGCCAAGCTAAAACCAGAAACATAGTATAGTATGCTGTCTCATTTCAAGTCACTGCTTGCTTCCTGGAAGGAGCTTCATTTGATCACTTCCACTATCAATGTTGTCCTATGCAACATTAGATATTGTGTCGCTGTCTTTTCCTAAACATCTATGTTAATTCAAGAAGCCAAGAGATCATCAAACACTTTGTATATTGACATCTCCTAGTCCTTCCTGCCTCTTCATCTGACAGTAAACTGTGGAAGTGGAGTGGTGTAGAGAGAGGCATAAGCCTTTGCTCTAATATGAAGAACAGCCTGAGGATCTCCAAGATCATTTAATTACCCATCTTGAGCTAAAAGTTTCTTTATTCTGTCAGGCAATCAAATGCCATTAAATCAGGGCAAGTCCACCAGGGAGAACGTGAAGGTAGAGTTTGGAATAATTACTTTCTTCAAAAGAAGGGATGTCCGATCTGCTCTTTCCTTCCACCAGATGTGTTAGTGGTCTACACTGTGCACATTCGCAAGCTACTGTGTCTTTCTTCAGATACATAGAATGATTGAGGTAGGGAGGGGCCTCTGGAGGTCATCTGGTCTACCCCCAATCCCCCCACCCCCACCCTCTGGTGTTATCAGCCCCTCCTCCCAGTTTTGTGTCATCTGCAAGCTTGCGGAAGGTATGCTCTTATAGAGATGCATTCTTATTTTTCTCTTGTAATATAATTCCCACAAGAAACCCATGACTGATTGGATAGTAAGCATATTGTGACTACTGGTTTCCATTGTAAGCAGTGTTGTCTCACTCTTCCTTTCTGCCCTCCCCTATCCTTGCATTTTTTCATGTCATATTTGGCAAATTTCTCTAAATGTCTGTCTTTTAATAGCTTGTTTGCAAAATACCCTTATATGATGCATTGCTGCTCTATAACAGGACATCGTATCAATACAAATAACTTTTATAGCAGGCAATCTGCTTGAACTTATCTTCAGCAAGACAAAAGAATGTCATAGGTCCATACCAAACTATATAGTACCTTTTTGACCTCCTGGAAGACACATTAAACATGAATTACCCAGAAAATAATAATAATAAAAAAGGTTTAAAGGCAGAAAATATTTAAAAGCATAAAATCTTGATCCTGTGTTTTAGGAGTAGACTAAAACTGCAAGGTATCAGGAACCTAAGATGTGAAAGTCGGCATGCTTTTTTCCTGAGAGCAATAACAAAAACCACCACCACCCCACCCCAATTAAAAGTTTGAAAAATTGTCCGTGACCTCCTAACTTCCTAAGTAGAATTAATACTTTTAGAAATTAAGACTGAGGGCAAATACTTAATTAATTAAAAATGTAGTTTTTTGGAAAATTTCTTTTATCAATATTTTCATAGAAACTTGACCATACATAAAATGATTGTGTCATTATAACTGATTTAAAATAATAATCAACCTATTTTTCTTTGAGAGTATTAGTTTGCTTTTCTAAGAGCTATACAATATATTCATAACTAGTAAAATAATGCTGTTAATTAGACCCAGGCTGGTATTGTGACTGTGATAAGGGTACCTAGGGAAAGAAAAATTTTTCATTTAAATGTAGTAGTAAATGGTTATTTATAGGCAAGGTTCCAGCAGCACACGGTTTTGGTATTCTAGTCAAAAGAAGCGCTCTTGAACTGCTCAGTCAGTCCTCACTTGAGCCTTATGTTTGATGAAAATGCAAGCTTCCTCCAGACATTAGAATTCTATAGCATTAAGCATATAATTGATGCTGAATTTCTCTAAGCTAGGCTTATACTACTAAGTTGAGGCATTTTGATGAGAGTTACTGTGTTTGTAATACTTAAGCTGAAGTTTGAATGATTCTCATGCAGAAAGTTCATGGAAGAGCTTTTTAGAAATGTAGAGTATGATTTTCAAATGTGACAGGCACAATTATTATATCTCTTTTTAAACCTACAGGGGTAATACCGAAGAGGAACAGAACTGTTGAAATGGCACAATGACTGCTGCATGCATCAAGTTTAGGCCTACTGAGTTCTGGTTGCTTTGGCTAACAGAGCAGAAGAACTGCAGTGATGTTTCTTAGGCACAGTAAAATGCTCTAGGTGACAGAATGCTGTATTGTGAAAAACAGCAAATATGAAAATAATTCTTGAAAGAACTCTGCAGAAGGTATGATATTTCTCTGTATGTTTGCTTCCACGGCCAGTTTTGCTTTCCTAAACACACTATGATATACTGTTAATACTGTTGCTAATTGCCAGTCTGAGCAGGACTTCTTGTTACACAACAGGAGGAAAGAAGAAAAGCAAAGACTAAGTGTGTTTTCTTTTAAAATCATGTTATCTGTTGTGGCACAGGATCTCACTGGAGTCCTTCAGGAGGCCAACATAAAGGTGGTAGCATTTCTGGAAATGCTAGAATCCTTTTTATGTTTTTCCTCTTTTTATTTTTGACCACTACTCTATCAAATACATTTTCTGTTAAAGTTGATGTTTCTCCTCTGCGTGATTTCAGTTCCTGGTAGTTTTCTGTGTGATCTCATAGCTACAGCTGAATAAGCTTTAAAAGCGTTACCTTGCCTTTAACTTATGATTATATCTTTCAAAAGTTCCATTAAGTTCTAACTTAGAAGAAAAACATATGGGGGAGGAGGAATAAGCAAAAGTCTGTATAGAAACACTGTTAGAAGTTCCAGAAGGCAGCCAAGCAAGCTCCTAATTTGTCTTGCTACCATGTAGCATACATTTTTGCAGAAAACATAAATAATCAGGTATTGTGCATAGGATTCTCTGAGTTGTAGAAAAGGTGGTATTCTACCACCCATTGCAGGCTGTGAAGCATGCAAAGTTCTCCAAGGCTGGGAGACTGGGCAAGTGTGCTTTGTGGCTCTGAACCTGCTGAGGAGGCAATGTAACCTGCTAGGGACTGTCAGTTACTTCTTGTGGACAACAGCTGGCTCCCAAGTCCTTAACTTCAAGGCCAGTAGGTATTAATGATATTTAATAAGACCAATGCTGCTTTTTTCTCCCTGAAACATTGATAAATGGCATTCCCCTAAAACATTATCATGAAGCATTCTGCTGTTGTTGCTTGCAGTGCTAGTGAATATTAAGCAGAACACCAATGATTGAATTCAAGCAGGCTGAATTAAAAACAGCAGTGTGTTGGAGAGTTATTTTTAACCTGCGTAATTGCACTGATTGAATTTGCCACATGGCCCCAAAGCAGTTGTACCTGTAGGAATACACTGACAGGAGTCAGTGACCAAAGTGATGGGGTGACTTGGGAAGCAGGAGAACTTCTTAAACTAGATTAATATAATGTGAAACTTTACAGCCTCGTTGCTTATAAAAGTAATCCCTGTTCATCTGCTTAGTTGTACTGATGCCACCATCAGAAATGAGTGTTTCCAGGATTGGACCTTCAGTTGCGTATTTTTATGTCTTTTCTAATGTCAAGTGCTACTGTTCTTATACACCCTCACCAGGAAAAGTCCTTCCAGTCAGTTCTAATATAACATTTCTGGTTTAACTTGACACTTTTGAAGCCAGTAAGATTAAGTATGAAATGTCCTGAGAATGAAGAGAGATTTTTCTGCTTCCCACAGATTTTCCCCTCTGAGGCCGTGGCGGGAGGCTACTTGTGTTCATTCACATCTCTTGATCACAGGGGAAATCACCAATGGCAAAGATAGTTCACAGATTTTGGAAATGTGAGTGACAAATCCAGCCAAGACAAGAATTTGTCATGTTTCATCTTATTCTTAATACCATTCTGTGCTTCAAAAATAGTAAGTTATGGTACTGTTAATGCTTAGTGCCTCACAGAAGCAGGCTTTACCTTCCATCTTCACAGATTTTTACTGATACACAAAACACACCTAAGCCTTCACTGCAGTTCTTGACAAAACATCCACCATATATCTCTGTTTTCAATGTATTTTAAAGTTATATTACAAAACAGTACAGAAGACAAAAGCATGAATCTTTACTGTAAAGGATAAGACATGGAAATGGGAACTGGAGGTGGAAATTGCTTCTGGCTGTGCCATGGATCTCTTTTGTAATCCTGGGAAAATGACCTAGCTCTCTACATAGAACTGAGATTTAATTTTATAGGTAAAGAGTTTTCTAAGTCTAGTAAATAACCCCTTTGTGTCTCTGTTTGCCTTGTGAAATGGAGATAATGGTATTCCTTTTGCTCATCGAATAGTTGAAATACTCTTGTCATAGGCTGCATGGAAGTGTCTACGTGCACTCCTTGAAAGTGAAGAGTACTCCTTTTGGAAATACAGAAGAGTTGCAAAATCAGAAATCAGTGTGTCTATCCTGCTTAAATTTTATGCCAGCGCCTTTTTTTTTTTTTTTTTTTTTTTTTTTCCCCCTGCCTGCTTTCAGGGGCTCACTGCTGCAATGAATGGTGCTTTCTAGGGAATGCAGCTGTTCAGTCCTGGAATTAATATGTAAATGCTCTTCTCTTATTGAAGCAGGGGAGGAAGATGGAACATAGCTGTATTTTCTCTAATCAGCATACTCCCTTTTTCATCTGGAACTACAACAAAGCTGACTGTCAACCACACAAATAATAGAATATTTATTTTTGCAGAAATAAACACGTCCAGAAGCATACTTTTCTTGAAAGCTTTTACTGACCAACCCAAACAGTATTTTAGTTCAATGAATATATATATATTTAGAACCATTCACACACAAATCTCTCATGCTTTTTCAGTAAAACAAATAGAACAAACTAAGTACGTTGACAGAATGCTAACTTCAGCTGCAGAAGTATAGTACAGAACTGCAAATGTAACCACCACTGGATTTTTGCAAAATGCAAATTCATGTATCGGAAGCATCTCCACAGTAAAGTCCAGTTCTGCCCTCAGATTCACAGGTAGGGGTCTCCCAGAATCAGTTCAAGTCTGATTTGTCTGCCTGATTCTCCACAGGACAAAATGAGTAAAAATGCTACCCAATAGGAATAATGAGATTTTACAGTTTGCTCAGCACAAATATAATTCAACAAACAAAGTGCGAGATGGTAGAAAATCAGACCTGCTGTCTTTAATTCACCTATATAAATAGAAAACATTTTAGGACTCTAGATATCAAAGGTCACCAAATGAGCTATGCAGATAGGATCATTGATTCCCTACAGAGTTTTAGTAGAGCAGAGGAAATGGTAAAAGTTGTTGTTTTGAAGACTGCTTTTGATATGGCATAATATGCACTTAGATTGAAAAATATATATTCTGAAGTTAGTGTGTGACAGGCCTTGTATGCCTTTTTACTGATGCTTAATTTAGTTTCTTCCCTTTTAGTCTAGCAGACATCTTTACATTTGACTGCAATTCTTTGGGTAGTTTGAGGCAACAGTAAAATAAAACTTGAGCAAAGTACGCAAGGACAGCATTAAAGCTAAAAGCAAGATCTTAAAGTAAAAAACAAGAAGTTGAAGTCAATAAAGCAAGCTATTGGAAAACAATGTAAGGATTGAGGCTGGGATTGCAGGGTAGGTTGACCTAAACCAGCTTAATTGATAACTTGGCTGCTGAGTTGGGAATAAACAGAACTATTTGTATGTGAAGAAGAAAAATGTGACAATGGAACTTTAACTCTTAAGATATATCTAAGCTATGTAACTTTTGCATCGAAACAGTATATTAACAGTGCAAATTAGCCAAGTCCTAAATGGCTGAACGCATTAGTGACTGTGGTCTATAAGCTGTATTTTGAACTTTTGTAAAATTGAAGGACAAAAGTAGTCCTATAACAGTCAAGACATCCTTCAGTTGGAGGGATAAAAGCACCTGATATATCAATCAGTATGCTATGTATGGCGTGAGTCAAATTACATGAGATGTAGCAGACAAATTTTATTAGACTTAAAATTCCTGTCTTCAGTTATGTCCTTTTAGAGGTCTTTTACTAAAAACTTTAGATAGTGGTGACACATTAAGCGATTCTTTCTTTCTCCTTGTAGAAGTGTTGTATAAAGAAATGGGTGAGGCACAATGAAGAAAGATGAAAAAAAAAAAAAATTGAAGATGCCTGAAAGGTAGTAGCATAGTAACATAAAATGCAAAGGAACTTCTTGAACTGCCTTCCCTGTGTCATTAAGAACATAATATTCCCACTTCAATTTTTCCCTCTAATTTTAACAAAGCCAAGGAGTTCTGATTTACTTTTGTGATCTATAAGCCACCCTTACAAGATGTGGCACTTGTGGCTATTGCTGTCAGGTTTATGGGATATTTGGTTACCTTTAGGTTGTTGTTAAATATGTGCTGAGAAGTTAACCTACAGTTTGTCAGCAGATTATGCTCCTCTGTAAATCCGTGGGATTCTGGCCTATTTACACCCCCTGCAAAGTACTGTCTGTAGTTTGCTACTAGTCACTGGAACAGAGTAAACACACAAAAAGTGAATGATACCATTATCTCTCATAGAGCAGAGAGCTCTTTAAAAAACCTAGCTGTTTAACTTGTGTGACTGGCTCAAAGTAGAATTTTCTTGACAAGCAGACCCAACCATGAGTATGAAATCTGTCCACACTTTCAGTGATCAGAGTTCATTTTCTTTTTCTAGGCACTAAATCAAACCACTTTGCAAAACCTCAGTTAGCTGCAAAACCTTTAGCCAATCAAGATCTTTCTCCAAACATTCCCACCAGGTAGTCTCAGATGCAATCTCTAATTTGTCTTCTGAAATTATAAAACTGCTCCTTTTTAAATTGGAAGGCTTTTATATATTTAATCAGGCTGGATGTCTCTAACTTACATGAAAATTAATGACAGTGAGGTTGATGATAAGGCTTCACCAGTTAAATCTTTCATGATACAGGCATGCCACTTGTAATATTATTTAATGTTTTAGATGAAGGGCAGTGAAGTCGTTGGGAGAAATCTCTCTCAGGGTCTCGTCTCACTCCCCTGCCTGTTCCCAGCCAGCCAATTCTCTGTGCACATAGCAGCAGTAGTCGGCACACAAACTGCCTTCCCTCATATGTTAGCTCCCAGGGAGCTGGGCCCGCTATGAATCCAAAACAAGTAACAGTGATCTATTATTTTTGTGGGAAGAAAGGGGGTGTGCATGAAGTATTGGGAGAGAAAGAGGAGCATCAGCAGTCAGGAGGACAAGGCTGTGTCTAGCCCTTTCCCCTCTTCCATGCTTGCTAGAGTGGAGATCTTATGCATGCTGTGCAGGATAGGGCTGGGCTGGGCCAGATTTTTTTCTGTGATACCAAGCCAGACTAGTGTTGAGAATGCTATGCTACTGTCTAACTATGTTGGCACTGCTGGGTGGTATGTTTAGGAACACAGTGCTGCTTTGGAGTTTCGGGTCCCTGTGTTTAATATTCTGTAAGCTTCTGCTTTTATGGTGGTTCGGGTGTTTAGTCATCTTTTGAAGAAGGCAGTACTGGGGTGAATTCTGCACTTAGCTTTACCTAATTGCTATTAACCTTAATGAAGATTATAACTTTGAACATGATGGTAAAATGGGCTCAGAGTGTGGATTTTTTTTATATAGCATGCTGGGCATGCTTCCTCTACACTTCCCTTGTTTCCCCTCCTTCCAATTCACTGTTTTTAAGATATGTTACTATTATACGCAGAGTGCAAAACAGATAGTATTAGAAGTGTAGATGAACTTTGAAACTACACAATTTTAGTTGCTATGATGTTTAAGCAACATATCCTGTATTTAATTCACGGTTGAAGTCTTTCAAAAGGGCAGAAATGCTGGATATGGTGTGTTTCAGACATTGTCTTTCCTGGAGACAGGAATCATCTTCCATACTGGTTACTTCTGCAGCTTCAAATCCTTCATATGTCAATGATAGGTTGTTAGTACCCACTTGGAATATCTGGAACAGATGGTAGTAAATAAGTGCTAAATTAATTTTTCACCAAAACCTCATATTGAATTTAGAATCTTCAGCAATCTCAACAGGGAATGTGATTTGTCTTTACTAAGTTCTGCTTGCTTAACAAGCTGTCAGCCTTTTTGTTTCCTGGGTTCACTCAGAATAAATAGCAGAATATCAAAATACCATCAGATTCTCATCTTCACCACAGCTCCCTTACCTCTAGCTTTTGTGTTATCTTTGATGTGACCATAGAAATCTTATATTTACTCACAAATGAGGATGTTCAGACAAGCATCTGAACTTATGGATTCCTGAACCTCTGAATAAATCTTCATCACTGAAAGGAACTGTCAGAATCTTCTCATCAGGCAGCTGTAGTTCCTGCCACTGTATTTTTTTTTTCCTTACATCTTTCATTGTAATACCTTGGTGCCTCATACATTGAGGTGAATTGGTCTTGTCAACATCTCTGTCATATGGCGAGGATTTCTCATCTGTGTTTGATAGATATGGAACTGGAGGGACAGTTTGTCTTGATGTTTTGCAGTCCAAAGTTTTCAAGAGCAAAACTACATACTTCTAACTCAAAGCCAGAAGCTTTATTATTAGAAGTCTAGAAAGCATATTACTGTGGGCTCCAGAAGTGACACCCTAATATTGATGGACTTCTTCCTATGCGATGGGCTTAATGCTATTCTCTGGAGGAATCCAAGCTTGTCATATCCACTAGGAAAGGGGGTAGCATTTGTCTGTCCCTGACAGACACATAATACCATGATGGTTTTCAGCTGTACAAAGTGTTTCATGGTGGGTATCAACTTATAGTACCAACCTTTCACTGCACTGAACATCCTTTTCCAAGTCCTGTTTGCAGATTCTGGATGTCTTCTGTTATTTTTCCTGCCTACTGCTTACAGTACAGTGGTTTGTACAGGGTTTTATGCAGAAGTGTTCTGGGGCAGCTTTTTGTAGATGCATATATATATATGTGTGTGTACATAAATACCTGTAAATGTACACACATATATATGCTTGCATATGTTGATTAATGACGGCTGTATGATACACTGCTTGGGGTTTGTTCCTTTGCCTGTTTCATTCTTAGAGAAGTGGGATCCCTGTGAAAAGAGTTTGTCCTGAGAAGCTTCTCTATGAATGGAAGTCAAATAACCTTCTCAGGATATACATACAGATATATAAAAAGCAGCACCTGGTTACTCGAACATTTATATATGCAAAAAATCCCTTTCAGTTCTGTGCAAAACTTGTATTTAAAAGGAAAATATTCATCCCTGTTCTCTATAGTACAAGGACTATATAGACAAAATAATAATTAGTCTGTCGGGAAACTATTCTGTCTCAGTTACAGTTGTTACGGAAGTGTCTAACTGCACAGTAAGTCGGTGGAATGCAGCAGAAGCAATTGCACTGGAAATGCTGCTTTGCAGAAAGAAGTTGATATTGATGTGAATGCTAAATTAGGTCCAAACAATGAATGTTCAAACTTATCTTCAACAACCTCTTGAGCTCTGATCCTCTGGGAAGTGAAATGATCTTTCATGGCAGAAACTCATACATCGCAGCACTCAGACACCAGCAGAAAGGAGTGGAAATTGCACTGACGAGGTGCTGTCACTCCTCTGCATTAGACCCACAGAGACTCTGTGAAGAAAACTAAGGATGGAGCTTCTTGGGCAGTCTCACTGTAAGCTGAATCTGCTCTGTCCTTCTCCCCTCTGGAGTTCCCATCCATAATAAACTAGGAGGGACGGCTTTCAATTCTGTAAGCACAGCCAACCAAGTCAGCTTGTGGTTAAATTATTTATGCCAAGAGCTGAATGTGAGGTTGCATGAGCAATGTGTTCCCTTTAATAAAACCTGTATTCGAGGGTGGGAGAGGGAAAGAACCTTGACTAGTCAAATAGGATTTTTTTGAGTGTTGTCTGTTATGAATTGAATCTGACTGGGGGCAAAGGGGGAGGGGAAGTGAAAAATAAAGCAGGTTTAAAACGGCATCAAAAAGCCAGTTCTACATATTGTTTGCCAAACCCAGGGCTGCTGGGAGGATGATGTGGCACTGACTGATATGATTACATTATCCACATAGAAGGAATTTTAAGGAGTTCTTAGAGATTTTGGAATTTATAGATAAAATGATGCATTATTACTTTTGTCAAGATACTTTAAAAAAAAGTATTGAAGGCTGGTTTTAGTTTTTGCTGAGTGATATGTATATTTATTTACTATGTCACCCCTTTCTTTGATGCAACGTTAAGGTATTTACAGAACCATGCTTAAACAAAACTTAATAAAAATTTAATATAAGCCCCGCATCAAAGATCTTCTTAATTGAGAGCTAAGGTTGTTTAATGTGTTTCCTGTCAAAGTAGCCAATAATGAGTTAAAATTAACAGGCTAGAGCCTCCAATTTTTGCTTTGCTTGAAATATTTTGTCACGCTGGGTAAGGCTTGATGCTGCACCTGCACAGAGGAAGACTCCTTCTTATCCTAGACTACCAAGGTGATCAGAGCTGACATGGAAAAAGAGAGGAAGAGAGCAGTTAATATGGACCTGTAGAAAGACTTCTTTCTCTTCCATCCTCAGTGTCAGTGGCTAATACAACTGAGTTACCGATTTCTTTGACAAGCTTATGTTCATATTAATGTACATAAGATACCCCCTTAAATACCTCCATCTCTGTCACACTCACATGCATAACTTTAAAGAAGACCTCAACCAGATAATGCTGTTTTATTAACTGTCTTTCTCACTTCAAATGTCAATATAGCACTTTGCCATTGCCTACAGAAATGTAAGTTCAGAGTTAAGGTTGTATATTTGTGGGACATTTGGGTAGGAGGGTGTGCAACCTTCCTCTGTCTGGAAAAAAAAACACTCTTAATGTTCCTTTTTAGGCCCCAATTGCTAGTTGCAGAAATTCCTCCAAGGGGCAAAGTAATGGCCCATTATTTTTTTGCACAGCTATAGCCAGCCACCTTGTAGAATCAATTCCTGGGGAAAGAAGGAGTATCTCAGTTTAAATCAGCAGTTTTAGAAATCATATAGAAACTTGTCTTCAACTCAAGTAGTTGTTTGGCTCAAGCATATTAAACACTTTCAGCAGAAACCTGGAAAACATAATTTTTCAGACAGTTTTTTCCTGTCCCTGTCAGAGAGATGACTCAATTAGAGATGGTTCTTGAGAGCACACTGTACAGCTGTGGGCAAATGAAATTAGAGGCTTTTGAGCACTCTGATTTAAGTTCTTTTACCATAGATCTGGGGTGAACAGCGTGCCTGCCTTTTGCTTCTCTAGCCATGCAAATCACAGCATGAGAAATAGCTTCCATGCTTCTTTTATAATGTGACTTTGTTGCACCTGACATTACATTGCAGAAATACTATTCTGAACTCTGGTTTCCCAGTGGAAAGCTTAGGTCAGGCAAAGTAGCCTGGAGGGATACATTTGCCTGATTAAATTTGATGTATTCTATGTATCTTTCCTTGCCTCTAGCCTTCTTCTAGTACATTTATTCTACAAGCTCTAAGTTAGTAATCAACTTCAGCACCTACTTATTAGAGTGATTATTATTTTACGATATATAAAGTTTTACATTTGGACCTCACTGTTCCCTTTTATGTAAACATAAGATGGGAAATTATTAAATTTGTACCTTGAAATAAACTGCACCATACATACATAGAAAGACAGCTTTAGACTTGTGTTGCTTTGATAAATTACTGCCTGTTACAAAAGAAAAAAATCCTGTCACTGAAGCCACAAGATGTACAATTATGAATCATCAGAGGCAGCCAATACTTTCATTTCATTCTCTCTAATGAAAAGAACTGTATACTGGAAAAAAATCCTTTCAAAAAAAAGGCAAAACAACAGTTTGGAAAAAAAATCCCAGATAGTCTCTTGGGTATTTTAGAAATGCTTGAAGGTATTTTTGATTGAAAATTAAATAAGTAAATCAGAATTATCACAGACTAAAACCACATCTGTGAGTCAAAAATAGTCTCTCAAGAAAATCTTAAGTCATTTAATGAAAATTATGTTTTGGTGATGTTTGATCACACTGTTGAAGCTTGGTTTCCAATGTATCTGCTTTTCTTCCTTTCTCCTACCTTTGCTGCCTCACAGTACCTCCGTCCCCCATACTGTTTCTGGAGAGCTACCTTCATCAATGCCCTCAAGCCCTCTCTATCCTCTGCTGGCTGGGCATCAGCCACCCACATCTGCAGGTAAAAGGGAATGCGTATAATTGTAGAACTCACCTGTAGTCTTTCTGTTAGTGGCAACAATTATTAGGCTGTCTCTCCTGTGTCTCTGCTGTCAATTTTAATCACACTTATAGGAATTTCTTCCCTTTGAGATCTCACCTGTTTTAAATCAGATATAGTGCAAATTTGCTGGTGGATGCAAAAGCTATTAAGCTGCAATGATGGACCTACTCCGATGAATCCCTTTTCCATAGAACATCATCTTAAAACTTAAGCAAGCCAAAATATTTTGTTATTTTCTAGTTTAGAAAAAAATTGACTGAATATATTTCACAATTAAACCAGATACATTTCAATCTTGTAAAATTTTAGACTTGTTGAAATATTTCATAACCCGAAGTTCCACATTCAATGAAAAACTATAAACCAAAGATCTGGAGGCACAAATATTTTATGGTAAAATGAGGTATTTGTCATGTGCTTCTCAAATTTAATTCATATTTAACTATTTCTCCATTTAACTATGGAAAAATCATTTGGGGGTTTGGGTTTGTTTTTTTTTTTTTTGTAAAATGAGCAAAATAATCTGATTGAGTTATACATTGAGTGTTTTATATTTTGCTAACTTTTAAAAATTCACTCTTCATTTTGTGTTAAACCAAATTAAACTTTATTAAAAAGCTCATTGAGTCAATGAGTGGATTTTAGCATAAAGCAGTCCTTTTGCATTATCCACTGGCCTACACTGTCACTTTACCTATTTAAAGGGGAAAAAAAAAATCAAATTATGGAAGAAAAACTTGTCATCTGTTTTACTCGTAAGTCTTCTTAATATGGTCTGCAAGAGATATCTGCCAACTTGCTTAATGAGGTATGCTCTTTAAGTGAGGTAATAGAAAGTAATGCACTGGGAACCAGCCTAAATAAATCAAAACTTATCACACAGATGTTCAAAGATGATCAGAAGCCTGAAAATGCAAATAAGCATTGGCTAAATATTTTTAGTTGACTAAGTCAGATGCCTATCTCTCACTAATTTCAGTGGGATTTAGCTGTCTAGCCTGCCTAAGTGATTTTGAGAATAACACAAGCTGCCTGTCTGCATCACTAGGTGCCTAAACACTTTTGGAAAATTTGTCCCTGAATGTTCTTAATAAAGAAAAATGACACATCAAAATGTAAGAGTGTGGTCTCAAAGTAGGATCAGAACAATGTTTCAGAAAAATCTAACCTGGTCTTACAAGAGCTCATGACAGATTACTCTGTTGATTCCTAAGTTTGTTGTAAGCCACAGTACCTGAAATAATTTTCTGCAAATTCTGTTCAAATGCCCCAAATGAATTTTATATCTGCCTGATTATGCTTAACAGGCAAGGTCTAGGCAAAGATAGTAGTCAACCAAATACAACCTGAGTACAATCCCAGGTATTCACACCATTAACATACGATATTCCTATTGCTGTAAGTTGCATCCAGTACTGAAGATGAAACACTTCAATGTTTCTCTTTTAATGAAGAGTACTCTTTTAATGAAGTGCCTTATTTAAGAAAATGTGTTGCATGTTAACTGTCCATGTATTGCAAATAGTGCCTATTGGAGTTTAATTAGTGTAAGTAGCATATCCAGTGGTTCATGTAATTAATTGCAGATTACATATTTAAAAATCAATGCTTTTGTTAGTGGCATGTGCAAACCTACAATGAATATTTAAGTGTCCAGCCATTAGCTGGCTAGATACAGGAGCACTAGCAAAGTCAAATGTCAGTTAATATGTCAAATATCAATTCCTTTTCTGAGTTCTATAAAGGAAATTATGTATAAACATGTACAAGTCAAATGAGAATATAAGTGAAATAAAATCCAGTTCTTGAAGGAAGTAAGTTTGGGGGGAAAATCATATCCATGCCATTTCCCCCCAAATTATGTCCAGCCCAAAGAAAAGTGCAAGGACTTTTAAAGATAATTTCTTTGGAAATTGTCTTTTTCTTCACAGTAGCTATCAGATTTTTTTTCCCCATGCTTTTGGTTTACTATTTTAAATAATGCAGTCATTCATGTGTTCTTGCTTGTTTGTCATATAATATTTGAGAAAATAATATTGGCTAGTAAGAGCTTAGCTCAGAAACACCAAAGACAGGGGCTGGTCTAGGATATGGTTAGTTCAAATTTCTGCTTTGACTCAGAACTGCTATTTTGCAGGTTTGGGCAAGTTATTCTGCCTTGCACTTCAATTTCCATCTGTAAAATGAGGATAAGACACTGCTTTGTCTCATAGGAACATGGTTGTGAATAAACACATTACAGTTCATACTGCAGTCAAATTCTTTACTTTGGAGATACTGTTAAGTATCTTATGTGGATTTGAGTGTAAAACACATTTTGCTCATAATTGAATGTCATTTTTTTATATATCCATGTGTAAGGCAAGATAGTTTTGGTACAGTAGAAAGTAGGATAATATGCATTTGGGTATACAGCAGAGTTTCTGAAAATTTCCTGCAATTGATTTGGCATAATGCGATAATGAACTTCAGTGAGACCTTTATAATGCAGATGGTGCTGCTGTGTTCTATGCAGATGGCACTGATTTGCTGCTATGTTCTACAAAGTACAGGAAGTCTTTCATGGTTAGTGCGGATTGACAGCTCTGAGTAGGAATAACAAGATTCTAGACTGTCCGTCCTTCTAGCCGACTGAATATCTTCAAAGCTAGAAACCAGGGAGAGCCTGAGGTAAATAGTCCAAGCCCATGTTTCCATTGTACAACTGTAATCCTACTACCAACTCATCATTTTGTTGCTCCTGACAGGTGGCAATTCTTTGTCAAGTAGTTTTGAATCCCAAGGGGTTCAATATATAAGTCTGAAAAAAGATGGTTCTTTAATCATGATCACAAGAATGTTTCAAGTAGGATTTTGCCCATCCACTTTGTTCTGTGAGTAGCCAGTTATGAGCTGCAGATGTTATATGGTCTGTAGGTAACCAAGGCACATAAGAAGACCCTCCACTGCCTGTTAAATGTCAGAAATGCAGCTCAACCTCAATGTGTTTGTTGGCCCTTTTAAAAAAAGGGTTGGGATAATAGAAAGAAACTTGCATTTAATATTGCCAAAAAACAATGAGAACTTTTTTCTTCCCTATTTTTTGATTCTTCCCTTTCACATTACCTTTTTTTCTCCATATCTCCGTATTCATGCCAACACACCTGAGTTCCTGACTGATGGTATCCTCCTTCTTCATAGCTCTGGGCAGCCTCCCTTTGAGCAGGGACTGCTAGTCACATCAGACAGTGCCTGAACGAGTAGCAGTTGTGTGAGGTGCACAAATGTGAGGAAGGACGAGAGCACTAAACTAATTTTAACTTGTGACCTAATCAAGGGTTTGAACCCAATTCTCTTGAGAAAGAAGGCTATTGCCCTTATTTTTCATCTGAAAAGCCATTTGGACTGCGTATAGACCATTCCCCTTGAGAGACAGTGTCAGACTGATGTACTGCAGCATGAAATGGGAGTGTAAATGTATGTGATGTTCATGGACTAGTGAATAGAGCTAGTTTACTATGAAATGAATTACTAGCAAAATAAACGGGCTACCTCTAACCCCATCTACTGCTTTCTTACTTGAAGATGATGTTAGCTTAGCTCCAAATGGGCATTGATTCTGAGACATGCTTAGTAACACTGACATATCAGGTAAAGTTTAAATGCTGAAAACTTGTTCTCATTTTTATTATAAATATATTAGAAGAGAGAAAGTATTTTAGAGGAGTTAAAAGAATGGAAATTGCTTATTGCTTCATTGTCACAATGCAAAGGATTCAGTTATTCAGGGTCTCCTTCTCTAATATGGATATGCTTGAAATTATCCAGCTTTCATATTTAATAGCCAGGGAGACTTAGTAAGTCTCTTCCAGCCTTCAGTGAAACGTAAGGTATGACCTTATCAAAGTGGGTTACAATCATTTTTCTGTTTTATGTAAAAATAGATTGAGGTGTGGAAAGGTGACATTCCTTGCCCATAAGTTCCTAACAGAGCTGTATCAGGGTCAGAAACTTAAATTGGTTCTCATGAAGGTGTCTTGCCTAAAGTGTTAAATGTGATTACGTTTTCAGGAGGAAAAAGTTTTTAGAGATTTCAAAAGATCTTAAATATAAAATCTTGGCTTTCAAATATTCAAGCTTTTATTGATTTCTTAATAGTAAATCTTCACACTTTTTTTTTTCTGATAATGATTTCAAAGAGCTTATGTGTTTCATAGATGACAAACTGAACCAGTAAATTTCTGTGTTGAACAGTACCCTATCAATAGTGACTGGTGGGATTGGGAGGTGGAAATATCCTGCATTTTCCCGTTCTGGCTTTCCAGTCAGAAGGTATACTAGAGCAAGGTAGTCGACAGAGATAGCAAAGGGTGAAAATGACAGTGTTCTGGAAGGCTTATAAATCCTAGAATCATTCCAGATGCTTTTCTTTTCATTCTTGCTTCACATATTTTGTTTATCCTTGAAAACACTCCTCAAAATTACCTTGCTTCTGTTCCTTCATTAAGAACTCTGAATCATAAGCAATAGCTGCTGAAGAGAAGTTATTCTTTTTATGCCTTTGGAGTCTTATAACACCATTGCTCAAGTACAACATGTAGAAAAAAACAGGTTGTGTTTTGAGTTGGTATGTGTTCTGTAGAACAGCTTGTACTGCTGTTCTCTAGCAGAACCCTTCTGGAAAGAAGGTGATGCTGTCATGTGCTCCTTTATCTTTTTTTAGCCTGATTGCAGTGAATATAGCCATCAATGAAACAAAAATCCATGTCTGTCTGGGAGTGAACTTTTAATTCTGATGAATTGGAGGTCGGTTCTCTTCCAATATTGTTTTCTTATTTAATGTGCTAGGAGAAAAGGCATATTATTTCAGGAGACATGGGAGTATAATTTTGGAGGGCTGGGGAGTGGTTGGACCAATACTTCGTGATGTGACTGTGATCAAAATGGTTGATGATAAATTTGATTTTTTGATGTGAACACAGCATATTCTCTTGGCATGTTTTCCTTGTTGACCCAATTTGCACCTGGGGGAGGGAGAGAGGCTGGAAAAGCTGCTCTGTTCAATTATTTTTAATCCTATCTATTGATGTGGTTTCTTAATTTGTTGTTTGTTTTGATAATTTGGCAGTCATTGTCTTTACAGGTTAAACTGAAATGTGTTTGCAGTGACTGAGTGAAATGTTTAAAGCAGAGTGTGAGATTAGTGCTTTTTTTTGAGAGAGGTTTGGGGAGACACTGCACAGATGTCTTCTAACTCCTATTCTGTTTATTAAGAGCACTTTCAAAAATTAAAACTGAACTGTAATATATGTATTTAATCTTTGTCTTGTCTATTTTTTCCATGCATTTTTTGTTTTTCAAAGTTTAATTTTGAGAGAGGTTTGACCTAACAATGTTCATGTAAGAAATCTGATAGAAAAATCCACGTTCAGTAGCTGCTTCTTCAAGTCAGAATATGTTATGCCAGTTTAAATTGAGAGAAGCAGCCAACCAGAAAGCTCAGTGAAAACATAAGCAGTTTCTTTTCTACTGCCAGCTACAGCAGTCAGATCAACTTGGCAAAAAAAGCAAGCTGGGCCAGGTGCAAAGGTACTGAAGTGGTAGATGAGATAAAACCTTTTTCTCATGTGGTCATATACACATTCCTGTTTGGCATGATCTGACCGTCTGATAGAAAGCTGCCTGTGGCTCTGAAAAGTACGACTTCAAGCAACAAGCAGAGTTTGGTATCTATTCTAGTTTATCTGTCCATCAGCAGAGTTTGGTAGCTGAGCTATTCTGTGCCAGACCAAGTGTTGCTTGGGTTCTGCAGTGACTACCAGATAGGACTGATCTGTGACCACCAATCTCCTTTCAGTTAATAAATTAAAATCAAACTAACTTCTTATTTTTTTAGTGGTCAGAAGAATAAGTGGTTAACACTAAGTAACTCAGCTCTGCAATTTTATGAGGTGTGCGAACAAACGTGAATTACAGCTGTGGCCTTTCAAAGAACAAGCCCCAGAGCAATCTTGACCAGTGCAGTGCAGACATTATATTACACACGAACAAAGTACTGCTGGGGATTTCTTCTTGCTCTGCTTTCAGTTATTTTCCACAGTGCAACATCTGCAAGAAACATCTTAACCTTGAGCTAATTTTCTTTCTGAGGGTTCAGGGATCTAGGAAAGTTGTAAGTAGCATTTTTTTCTAATATACTTCGTTCATTATGCAATGCTGATGCCACAGAACTGAAATTTTCTATCAGCATGTGTTGATCCATCAGGGTTACTGACAGAAGTGAGGTTAGGAGATACATGGACTAACCTCACCTTGGAGGTTTCTTGGTTTACAGCCAGCCACCTTGCCATCTAGCTGCCTGCTAGCTGATGTGCAACCTGACAGACATCCTAGCTTTCAAGAGGCCTGTCCTGTAAGTTGCTGGGCAGCTAGGCTTCCCAGCTGCCCACTTGATTGCTTGCCAGGCTCCCCAAGCTGAGTCTCTGCAGGTGCAAATCCTGCTATTCCATCAAGAAAATAATTTGTTTCTGTAAGCAAGGCACTGTACCCCCAGGCAATTAGTAAGGCACTGAGTTTGGCAACAGAGAGTGGAAATCTGACAATATGCGGAGATTCCTAGGAGTTTGTGGTCTAAGTAATTCCTAATAGAAAACCACTTTGGATTACTTGAAACTTGTGTTCTGAGGATAAAAGGAAAAGTCTTAGAATATAGAAAAGTCTTCCCATTTGGTGAAATGGTTACATGGAAAAATTCTACTTCAGCTTTGTCTTTAGGTAGAAAAGTTCACTTTGTGACTTTGCTTCAATGATTTTTAAAGATCTTTTAAGGAGTTTCTGACGTTTTTATGTTCATATTTTAGACACTTCTCAGCTGCGCAGATCTAAGTTTACATCAGAGGTCAGTTCCAAGCCCAGTCATATTTCACGGGTTTTGCAGGCATTTCTGTATTGGAAAGTCAAAACTACATGGTGCATAGGAACCATTAGAAACAAATGTTACATGTTTTCATTCTTTCCCACCTGCCAAGATGTTTCCTTGATGGCTGCGGCCAAGAAAACCATTACAGATGAAGATTAGATTAAAATAAATTGATTTAGAGTCTACAGGATGCTGCCTTTGGGGAGATTTCTCTCTATAAAAAAGATTTATATATATTTTTATGTATGTGTGTGTTTTATACGTACACATGACATACAGCACAAAAGCATGCAGAAAGAGATAAATAGGTCTGCAACTATGTAGGGAGGTCTGGATTCAGAAGAGGGGCTGTAAGAAGGCCTGCGTACCTGCAGTTTGTGTAGCTGTTTTATTGATGGGCCTGGTTTTCGGTTTAATGTGCTTCAGTCTAGTCTTCTTTAGTGTATCAGTAATTTGGAAAACACAGGGAAATGAGCTTGCATGTTGTGGAGATTAGTAGCTGAACACACATATGCCAGATTCAGGCACATTATGTACATCTAGATCTGCAAGACCAGCTTAAGGGAAACAATTTCTGTGCTGTTAGAGCAGAATCATGGATGTAGAAATGAAAGGCAATTCTGGCAAGTTCTTTGTATAATTACTGTTTTTGATAGATACTGTAAATTATTGTCAAAGAGGTTTTGGTCTCTTTATCTTGTAGAAGGCCCTGTATCAAAGTGAAACACATTTTACCCCATGGACTTCCTTGAAACTGATGGCTTTCTTTCATTAATCTTACCAGGTACTTTGAAGCCTGTTTAGAAACACCTCTAATTCAGAGGGCCAGCCCAGGATTTTATGGGTGTCTCCAGTCTCTTGCCTTTTCATTTCGGAGCTTGAGACTCTAGTTCCAGGTTCTTTGATGCTAGACCTGTCCGCTGCTGAATTAGTCACAGGTACAAATCTGAGTTCAGCCTGGCAAGTCAGAAGGATTGCATTTCTTTTGAATTAACCAAAATGCTGGCTAGATGCTGTATCTGGGTTGAGGGATGAGCTGAGAGTACAAAGATTCAAAACCTTGAAAATGTGTTAGAACCAGCAGAGCAAGTTTGTATAAGATCAGTGATTAATTCATGTGTTGGATCAACATTTAAGTCCCATTTACCACCTTACAGAACTGGCTTCAGCTAGTAATCCTTTACAGAGCTTTTTACTGAAGCTAAAATGTAGAGCCAGTCATACTGAGAGACTGCTGAAAGTAAGACCTTTCAGTGCAGAAGGCTTAGGTATTACAGATAATAATTAATTAACTCTACTTATTTTGTGCCATCAGACCCTTTGAATTTTGCCAGACTATTCAAACAAAAACACACCCACTGCAATGAAAAATATCATCTGCAAACACCTATCAACAAATGAAGAGTCTGAAATACAGAATAGGATAGAAAGGCGATAAATACAGAGGCAACACTAATACAAGGCAAATCTTTTGATACTGATAAAAGGCAAAAATCGGTATGAAGCTATAAACTGTTGTTAAAACCTTTGTCCAGCTCATGCCTCTGCTGCCATTTCCAGAATCACAGTTTCTGCCACTAACTTCTTTATTGTCTATCTTTTAAAACTATAAAGACAACCCATGGTAATAGTGGGGGGCAAAGAGCAGTTCCTAATTTTCCCTGCCTCTGACATTTTTAAAGATTTTTTTTGCCATGTAGTATATCCAACTCACACCTAACTAGTCTGATAACATCTGTGAAGAAAAACAAAATGGAACAGTGATCTCTTTTTTTTCCCTTCCATTTTCTAAACCATTATGGAGACAGTAGTATGGAAACAGAATGCATGGCATTTTTTTAAATATTTCTGGAATTACAGGCACATGCTTTCTCTCTGTGTACTACTTTATGCATTGCATAATAGACACAGAGCACAAAAAGGACTCTTTTTGGCCATGACATTAGCCTTGATTTCTTTCTATATAAGTTGATCTGCTAATACTTCTTTGTAAAATGATTTGTCAGTGGCAGTTGAAAAGTACTGTTTCATAAGTATATTTTATTATGAAGTATATATTAGTGATATTGGTAAAAGATGATAGAGTGATAATTCCAGAGAACTAGGTTATTTTAATAATCTACAGATCAACGTAAACAGAAGCACAGATTTTAATTCCTCCATCAATATACAGGTATCCTGTTGAACTGATCATCTCACTTCAGTCTGTGTTTTCATCCAGTACTTGGATCTTTGACATTATCTACTGACTTGGACAGCATTCTCCTGGCTGAGACTGTGAACTTGCTTCATGTGGGCCACCAAAAAGAAGCTGGATAGCAATAGCTTTTTCACAGCTCAAAAGAAACAAATTTGAACTGCTGACTTACAGATGAAAGGGTTTATGACTCCATATCTATGTCTGCATCATGCATCTCCCTCCTAATGCAGTTTTTGGTTTATTGACTCAGGTTGTGAAAACACCCTATAATGGTGATAATGGCCTCCTGCTTGGCTTCACAACCTTTTTTCTAAATGAAATAGTAGTACATCAGCACTCACTTTGCATACCTGGGTAGGGCTGGGTCAAATATGCAAATTGTTTGCATCTTTGTACAGTTTAGAGCATTGCTGATCTTAGATCTCTTCCTGCATAAAGCAGGTCTAGACACCTGTAACTAACTGACTTCTAATTATCCTATACATAAAGAACACTTAGAAGCTAGTTGAGCTGTATCTAATGAAAGTTGTTTTCAACCTTTCACTGCAGGGTTAGTACAGGAAAGCCATTTCCTGGATTACAGCGCCTAGAAGCAGTTTGTACCAGACAGCCAGACCTCATTCATATTCTATGGACCTTTAAATGCTATCGTTTAGTAAAAATGAGAGGCTTCTTTTTTCTTTGTAGACAAAGCTTTGAGCTTTCCTGCTTAAATCAATCTTTTTTTTCCTATTCAGTTACAAAAACAATACTGCTGAAATGAAGCATCCTTTGCCCTGTCCTAAATAACCAGATGACTATTATCCATTGACTCTCCTCATGTCAAATCAGTGAGGTTTAGCCTAAACCCCCCCAACCCCCCCCCCCCAAACCCAAATCACTTTTCTTTTGCCTGTTTTTAAACTACATATTGAAGCTTCTTTTCTCTCTGCATTTTCTATTCATGTGAAAATATTATTTACTCTGCATTAGTCATATCATAAATATAAGGATGCTATTCTGACTGTGGAGTTTCCAGAAGGTTTTTTTTTCTGAAAATTTAGTCCCTGTAAATGAGATATGAACCTTCTGGAAGTTTTGAGGGACAGTTTGGATAAGCATACTCACTTTGGGGATTAAGACTGTGTTGAAGCCCATAGCTGACCAGAGGTAAACTCAAACTCTGCAATGAATTACACTCAGCCCAGCATCTTTTAGTCCAATGCCCATAAATGCTTCACAAGTAAGTTTGTCCCACTGTATTAAAGGTTTGCTTTTGTTTGTGTTTCTGCAGCCATTTCTTTTTTTTTTTTCCTTGTTTATGTTTTAACTACCTTATTATGGAGCTACAATGTATGTGACAATATCTAAATGTGGGACATTTTGTCACTCTGTATTATATTCTAATCTCATTTAAACGGCAAAACCCCACTTTTTTTTTTGTCCGAGAAAATATCTCTTATGGATGACAATCACAAAATAACAACAAAGAATCACTGTATGTATCTGAACATTTCTACAATTTGCCTTTGGGGAGATTAACTTACACTTTGAGCTGTCAGAATTGGTGACCTTTCTCCGATCTCTTGCCTGAATTAAGTTTCAAAATATGCTGTTTTTTTCCTTTACTAACAGATTTTTTTTTAAAGGTGGCATCTTCCTATAGAATTATGCTGTTCCACATATTTAATCTCTTCATTCTGCTAAGTGGCAAAACTATGGTTTTAATGCTTTTTGCCTCTGCTACTATACTATGGGAGTCTATGTACTACTGTTACATACCAAGAACATGATATTTAACTAAACTCCAATTAGTAACTGCTAGGCACGATCTGTCAAAATGGGGGCATTATGCATATCACAGCATTATTTAAAGATGTTGCACAGAATTGCTTTACCCTGTCTACAGTAAGACAGACATTTCCTGACATTCTCGGCAACCAGCAACAACGTGAGTGGTAATAAAGAACAGCTGCTGAAATAGCTGTTTTTTGAGGCCCTAATTTGATATTGCAGGACCTTTTATTACCAGCAGTGATGTGAGAAGGACATATATGAAACAAAGTATGTGTTTAACTTGCAGATCTCTGGTTGTGTTGGTGGCATAGTTACTGAGTGACTGGAAGAGTCTTTGTTTGTACACTGCGCGTATTGATCTAGAACAGACCAGGTGAGATTTACACAGTCATTTTCAAAGAAGCAGAGTTGCACTATGAAGACTATCACAAATTAGGTATCATAGAGCAAACTTCATTCTTTATAGATCTGTCATCATTTTATTACGAGAGGCCAAATGCTGATGCCAGTTATTGCTAGACATCCTGTAGGTTTGGAGTGTTGTAACTCAGGGTGGCAGTTAGCTTGCAGATTGCCTGGAAAGGGGGCAAATGCTATGTCCATCCTTAAGATGGAAATGAAAATTACTTTGATAGCATACTTCACAAATATACACAGGAGTTGGATATGCCCATTACCAAACAGCTTGTCCTGTAGACTTTTTGTAGTGTTGTGTCTTCCTGTGTTCATTTATCTATTTCAGAATTATTTGCACTATAGTGATATCTTTCCTGGATTGCTAGGGCTTACTTCAGTTCTGGCTGAAGTATGTTAACATCTGTTCCTTTTATTTGGCTGTATTAAAGAAAGACAAAAAGGAGAAGAATTTTTTTTTTTTTTTTAAAGAAAATGAAACCCAAACCAACAAAAAAAACCCCCACTGTTGAGAGATTCAGTTTTGAGAACAATTTTGCTTTGTCAGGAAGCTATATTTATGAGTTTTGAATAATTTCCTGGTTGTATAAGATCCTGTTTGTGTTTCTGCACAAAATAACAGACTTAAGGATCTTATTCTGGAGGAGGATACACGGAGAGATCAAATTAATTCCTTGTGATGTCCACTGTGATTCAGTCAAAAAGGTTAACTTTTACTTGCATAGTTTTGGTGAGAGTATAGGTCCTTCAGCAGGAATATCTCTCCTTTGCTTGTTCTCTAATACCAATTATGGATAAATCCCATGTGAAAACACAATAAAGTCTGTGGGATTTTTTCTTCACTATAAAGCATTTTTTAAATAGTGAGAAAGTGCTGTCATACAGTAAAACTTTGAGAGCTTGGAATCAAACACCTGGCAAGCTAATTTTTTTTTTTTTCTTTTGGGCTTTTGAGTTTAAACAGCTCACTTTAAATTTGCTAATGTTACTTTAGAACATACTTGATCCAGCTTCACTGGGCTGCAGGCTGCCTCCAGGAGTTCAGGAGTTTTAGAGTCAGAAATACTGCCATGCAGTTCTAAAGTCCTTAGGATAAGAGGTATGGTCCCTAGGGAGGAAACGGAAAGTGCAGTTCTTTTCATGTATCAAATGCTGTATGCAATGTTAATACTTATTTTTTCTTTGCAACATTAGCAGCAGCAAAGTGAAGACTTTTTAGAAAAGCATGTTCCTCTATAGTTCCAGGGCTTTCTGTCAACTGATACCCTTTAACTCTTTCTTTGCAGATAGGCATGAATGGTTACTTTTGCTGAAAGTCAGATAGGTAGTGGTACCACATAGGGGAAGAGAATGCTGTAAGAGGCAATAGAGGAATGCTAGCCTGCCCATTTCACTTTCTCCTGAAGAGCTTGGGGTGATAGGTCTGCAATCCAGTCACTAACTGGTATTAAGCTTGCAGCTGCATGTTGTTTTCATTGGCTGAGAGAGGCCACTACTGAGAGTCATGATCTCAGTTCTAAAGAATTGTTTTGCTTTGGAGGCTAGGTAGACCTCCAGGAACTGCAGATTAGTTTAACAGGTGATCTGAGACTTGACCAGAGAGTTTTACTGAAAAAACAGTTGTTTTGAACAAAGCCTATCTACTACAGTTTTTATGCGCACAAACCTGTGGAGGTCTGGAGGCTCTACAGAGCTCTAGTGCTCCCAAGATACATTTAGGATGTCAGGAATACAGTTTTGCTATAGAGTTTAGTAGATTGTACTTATCTCTTTTTATGGCTACCTCATATTCTTTGGTCTAGAAAAGTCTGTTGACTCAGAAAAAACACAGTATCAAAGTAATACATTGACCCATTTACAAGGAGTAAATGAATAGGGAAGACCATCAACCTCACACATCAGGATCTGAAAAGCAGACCTATCTTTAAAATAAATTTTCAATGGTAAAAACCATTGAATGACAGATGAATGTGTTTCTAAAATTCCCTCCCAGTATAGTTCTAGAAAAATTAATTTTCTGGTGCCTTGTATCTTGAACACAACCAAGTTTGTGCTCTCTCATTCTAATGAAGATTGACAGGATGTTGTTACCACTGACTCTGCAGTTTGCTTATTGATATCTAGAACTCCTTGCACTTAATTCTTTCTTACTTACATTGTGATTGTGCATCATATTATATCAGTTTATGCTGGGTTGGCTTATTCAGGTCATCAGAATGACACTGGAAGTGGAACTGTAAGTCTGCACACTTGAAAGACCTTGTCTTAGCTGCACCAGTAACACTGTTGGCAGATGTCCTGTTGCACAACGTGGGACAGTATATGTCCAGCTAGCAAAGCATGTCTACTTATGTTGAATCACAAATGTCCTGTGACACATTATAAGCTTAGATCACATGCACAGTAGTCCTCTCAGAGTCCTAAAATTGGACATTAATTGCATCTTCCATGTCTACTTTTGCCTCAGCAGGAGGTAAAGAGATAAGATACAAGTAACAAGATATGTTATTGTGGGACCATTTTAAGGAAGATTTTCTTGTTTTGTGTAACAGGAAGTCTTACAAGCCTTTTTCAGAAAAAAACCCCAAATATTCCCTCTCTTAAAGCACTGTCTATTTTTCCCCCAAATCTGTTGAGTTTGGTGCAAAGGCTAGAACATGCCACCTGGGAAATTTTCCAGCTTCATCTTCAAAATAAAGACTTTTACAATTAGCTACAGAGAAACTAGTAACCTGTGCTATTTACAGTCTTGTCTGAAGCATTTCAAATGATGTTAGAAGGACATGTGGCACTCCTAGAAGTTGCTCTCAGTCTCAAAGGTAGAAGAAGTTAGAACTCTGCGAATTCTATTGTAATATTTTTTTTAGGTGGGTTTTTTCACCTTTACATGAATCGGTCAAGTGAAAATGGGCATGAGCAAAAGAATTATGTGAATTTTAGATGATGCTTATACAGTTGGAACATCAAATTACTTGCATTCCACCCATATTTCTCTATCTATAATCTCTTTAAAGGCCACTACAACCACAACATCCCCACACATTAGTGGGAATCCGGCTTGGAGAACTTCCAATTTATGGACATAGCTTATTGGTTCCCAAACTTATTTTCAGTGCTACAGTCATGCACTCTGGGAACTGAAGCAACACCATGTTATCTACAAAACAAATTAAAACTGACCAGTTCTAACAGATATCACAACAAACAGTGCCAAGTAGTTTCTAGAATATAAATGATTTATGGAGATACTTTAATGAATAAAGGAGGGATCCTTCAAATAAATACAGACTTCCTATGAGTCTGTGATGGAGTTCTCAAGCCTTACTGGTATGAATCAAGGATGGATCCCTCAGTATAAGTTTTCAAACCCAAATAATCCACACTCTGGGTCTCCTCATGCCATCCCTAGAATCAGCTTTGCTCCTGAATTGAACCTGATGTTAGTGACAGCAGAATCAAGCCTGCAATTCCTTTTTCTTGCTTGAGTACAAAGTAGGAAACCTGAGCGTACATGGAGCTAAACTTTCTGAAGTTTAGTCTGTAGGTAATGTGCTCTTAGAGCTTTGGGGTCATTTGGAAGGCATGTTTCTGCAATTCTGTGGTAATGTTGCCTTTGAAAGAGTAGTTTTGCATCTCTAAAGTAAGTTTTAAAACATCTTAAAATGTGGAAATGGTCTATGTGTACTTCTTGTCTGTTCTCAAGAGGAGTCTCCTGATGAAGTGAAATCATTCAATGAATATATACCTGTAAAGTCTAGACTTGTCTGTTTATTAATATGCCTGATAATGGTGACTAGCATGTCATACACAAATAAATAATGTGAAAGAGCAAAACCAGAATTAGTCTCAGAAGCTTTGACGGAATTATTATTGTTGCCAGAAAGAGAATCAGAATGTGAATCTTGTCAGCCTGCAAACAAAAATTAGTCAGCTTTATTCTTGCTACATAGACTACATTTAGACCCTGAGAAGGTAAAGAAAAATCCTTAATGTGTTAAAAAAAAAAAAAAAATCAACCTCCAAACCCATTCAGTTAAACCAGTAAGGAGCACAACTGTTCAGCAGAGATTAGAGACTGATGACATTTCTGAAATGCCTGCTTGCAAATTCTCCTGCAAGTTATCAGGAAGGTTTATTAGGGCAATTAGAGATCCCACATGACTTATTCTTGAATATCTTTTCCTATGTTTTTCATTATCAAAATTAGCAATATAGGTTATACATTCATGAATATATACATATGTATTGTAGGTTTAAGCTGGTAGCATACCCGTGCCTCCGCAGTCCCCAGCAGCACTTCACTTCCTCCCGTGGTGGCCTTTGAAGCTTGGAGAAATAAAACTATGCTTTTGGCATGAAAGGCTTGAATTGTTCCTCAAGGAGCCAGAACAGGGGCCTCAACAGCACACACAATGAACTAAAAGTAATTTGAAAAAATATTGAGAGTCTATTTTTTTCTATTTGAGCCAGAATTGAATAAGTAATATTGAAGATTGCTGTGTTATTTTGATTGTTGTATGCCTTTGTTTAGGTTATAAGCTTGTCTGTGCAGTGATCGTGCTTTAAAATATGATTGCTAGGACCTGTGTAAGCTTACTTAGTACTATGCTCAATTTAAACACTACTTAGTGGTGCAAAATGTGCTTCCAGAGGTTATGCAAGGACAACTGTCACAAAATAGCTGTGATAGTTGTGTGCAACTTAGTTTTACAGTGGAAGTTGTTACCCCTGTTATGTTAGGATTGCATTGATTTTAAAATGGGCTGGCTAACTCCTGCTCTAAGGTAAAATTTGACTAGAAATAATTAAGGAAATAAAATGTTGTTTTTAATTATGGTATGATGAATAAAGTTTTAAAAGGATTTCCAAGCATCCTTTTGCCAGTGTGTAGTAAAATAAATTGACAGATGAGTGACAAAACCTTCCCTGCTGGTGATTATTAGGACAATGTACCAATAAAGGCTCTGGCTTAGGAATTCCCCAAACTACTGAATTCCAGAAACAAAGAAACTTGGTTTATGCATTCTGTTTTTTAAGTATTTTCTTCAAGTTGTTGTTGACAACCGTTAGAATACTATCACTAACAGGACTATCTCTGAGGTGGTTGGTCTGCTCCACTATGAAATTATTCTGTTTCCACACTTACCAAAGATTATTATATCATAATCAAAATCTAAAAAGTTAAAAATAAAATTAATTAAATTATTTGATTTGGGACGTTTCTAGAAAGCCAGACCTAGTTGTCTTACAACAGGACTACTGGAGATCTCCGAAAGAGAATATTCTCAAAAATACATGTAGTATATATGGAGAAATAAAAATCCAAGGTATGAAACAAATTGGTGGAGTTGGGTTTGGTTTATCCAATTTTCTTTTTCACAAGCCTTGCTTCTTAGCTGTTGCATGAGACCCATGCTGAGCTTTGTAGGCAGAAAGCTTCTTTCTGCAGTTCACAGGAGAATGGTCTGTTTGCACAGAGGGGGATAAAGGATTGGAAAAGAGCAGGGGGGTTGGTGGAATGGTATCCAAATTAGATCAGATGATCTTATAAAATCTGAGATGAAGAGGTAAAAAAAAAAAAAGGAGATTTAGAAATAATATGTATAGATTTACTTGGTCTATTTGTTCTCTGATTAGAAGTAAGTCAGGTTTTTTAGCAATGTTTTTTGTTATTTTTGTGGCAGAAATTGATTCAGTTCAAATAGATTTTATGTCTGCAGAACAGAGGGTTTCCCAACATATTCCTGGATAATGGCAGCTTACATGATGTTAATTGTGGAGCATCGAAAGCTCAATGTATGTAGCCTTTGAATTCACGCTTTCAAAAAGCATCCAAATCAATGTGAATTTGCCTTTGCTCTTTTCTTTGAACACTTGTTATTTGGTTTTAATAAGTCCCTGAAAATAGAACAAGAAATAAAACATTAAAAAGCTGGAGAAGTGGAAATTCGTATGAATTCCTGTTTGTGCATGTGTGAGTTAGGGTGGTGATGTTTGGTAGATCTTGTTACCTTAGTTGAGATTAAAAACAAACAAGCAAAAAAACCCCATCAAACTGCACAGCTCCCTAGAAACTATTCCTTTGCTATGAAGTGTATTTTGAACAAGAGCAGAGAAACAGATTCCTGTTATACCTTTTCCCTTTGTTGGAATAAAAATGATAATTTAGTGATGTTTTTTATTCTAGTATACATTTTAGCATGTATGTTAGCTGTTTTAGCAATTCTACCTCATTTGGGGGAATATACCTTCATTCTCAGTGCTCTCTCATAATACATTCAGTCTCCCTATTCATACACCCTGGAAATAAAAATGAATCAAGATTGTTTTGAAAAATGCAGATTTGCTAGTGAAGTGGGACAGTTATTGAATTGCACTGTAAGAGCAACTTCCCATGCCAAAGCCCTGTGATGTGCTTTCAGGTGACAAGTGATGATAGGAGAACCTTGTAAATCTCTGCACCTTCCAGGGAGAAGCTTGTGTATTCACAGAATCACAGAATAGTTGAGGCTGCAGAGGACCTCTGGAGGCCATCTGTTCCACCCCCTGCTCAAGCAAGGCCACCTAAGCTGGTTGCCCAGGCCTGTGTCCAGATGGCTTTTGAATATGTCCGAGGATGGAGACTCTATAACCTCTCTGGGTGACCTGTGCCAGTGGTCCGTCACCCTCACAGTAAAAAAGTCTTTCATCATGTTCAGAAGGAACCTCCTGTGTTTCAGTTTGCGCCCATTGCTTCTTCTACTGTTACTGGGCACCACTGAACAGAGCCTGGCTCTGTCTTCTTTGCACTGTCCCTTCAGATATCTATATACATCTATGAGATCCTCCTGAGCCTTCTCTTCAGGCTGAATAGCTCAAACTCTCTCAGCCTTTCCTCATACGTGAGGTGCTCCAGTCCCTTAATCATCTTCGTGGCCCTTCACTGAACTCTTTCCAGGAGGTCTCTCTTGTACTGAGAAGACCAGAACTGGACACAGCACTCCGAAGTGTGGCCTCACCAGTGCTGAGCAGAGAAGAAGGATCTCCTCCTGTGACCTGCTGACAATATTCTGCTTGATGCAGTCTGGGATAGCACTAGCCACCTTTGCAGCAACAGCTAATTGTTGGCTCATGTTCTACTTGGTGTCCAGCAGGACCCCCAGGTCTGCCCAGCTGCTTTCCAGCTGGGTGACCCCCAGCAAATACTGGTGCCTGGGTCCTGCCCAGGTGCAGGACTTTGCACTTGCCCGTGTTGAACTTCATGAGGAGCCTGTCCAGGTCCTTCTGGATGACAGCATGACCCTCTGGTGTTACCAGCCACTCCTCCCAGTTCTGTGTCATCTGCAAACTTGCTGAGGGTACACTCTTCACCCATCATCCAGATCACTAATGGATATGTTGAACAGTATTAGAGCCAGTATTGACCCCTTGGGTACACTGCTAATTACTGGCCTCCAACTAGACTTTGTGCCACTTATTACCACCCTCTGGGCCCAGCTGTTCAGCCAGTATTCAATTCACCTTGCTGTCTGTACTAGATTTTAAGAATTACTATGGTATACTTATGTTAAAGCACTACAGCAGCAATGTTTTCTTAAAAAAAAAAAAAAAAAAAATCAGTTCCTGAATAATTCATATGCAACTGTCTCCAGCAAAATCTTGATTTGACCAAATTTTTCTACTTGCTACCAGAAAAATCAAAGTATTCTGCTTAGCTTTGGAATTTTTTCAGACATAAAGTATGCAGTGAACCTTGTGTTCCTGTTATTGTGACCTACACCTTGAGTTAAAATTAGCATCATAATTCATTTACCTGGAAGTATTGTCAGTTCATGGAGAAAGCTTGTACTGGTTTAGTATGCTCCCTACATGTTCCTCACTTCTCTTCAGGAAATAAATTTTCACTAGACGTGGTGGAAAGGAAAAAGTGAAAAGAGCCCCACCTCTAGGAACTCAGAACACCTCTACTCACTCATTTCCCTTCATCTTTTATGCAAAATATAATAGTTCTTATTTCCCACATTTTCTACTCCCTATGTTCACTCTGTCTTCAAACCTGAAGGCAGAGAAATAAGCCTGTCGTGGTTTAACCCCAGCCAGCAACTAAGCACCACGCAGCTGCTCACTCACTCCCCTGCCCCCAGTGGGATGGGG
>JAVJGG010000094.1:15851015-15867656 GCA_035590195.1 Aviceda cuculoides | reverse complement strand
TACTGAACTCAAAACACAGCACCATACCAGCTACTAGGAAGACAATTAACTCTATCCCAGATGAAACCAGGACAGTATGTAAATGCAAGATATTAATTAATACACTTCATGCATTTAATTTCTGAGAATACATATGATTCCTGCCAAATGAGTTTGTCACAGTTCATGTAACCACCTCTTTCGGATTTCCCCCACAGACTTAAGAGTGGAGCAGTCAGATTTTATATTTTTTATTGAATGGTAGATAAAAATGAAATCTGTTTTCATCTTCATTGACTTTCTAAACATATATTTAGTAATTTAAAAAAAAAGTGTACATATCCATATAGAAAGAATTTGAAGCTATCATAATCAATGTAATGAATATGCTTGCTATAAACTATTAAAACCATTTGCCTTTGAAAATAGTAATAAGAGCACCATAGATATTCTGCCAAAGTTTTCCTGGAATTAGTTTGTTGAAGTATTAAACTAGCTGTTGATAGAGACACTGCCTTCCCTGTGTGTGTGAATATTTTAGTTTTCTGCAGTTTTTTCAGATAGTGTATAATTAGTTCATTGAAAATTTAAAATACAGTTGGGAGAAAAGAAAAAGCAATAACTCCCCCCCACCAACTGTGTTTAGGAGCTAGATGTGAGACGGTGAGATGTAGTGTTCCTAAAGTCCTGGACGAATGGAAATAATATGTTTAAATCACTAAGTGCATAAAATACTTATGTTACTTAAATTGTGTTTGCACTGAAAATTAGTTTATTAATATTTCAGGTTTCTAAAGAACCAGACATATTTAAGACAGCTTTATTTAGCAACTAAAATTTCAAAATGCTTGTTTTATCTTAAGCAGACTCCAATTTCCATGTTAATATAGATACATATCAACTTTAAAAAAATAATTGTCTAAATTTGAAAAGTTAACTTCTTCTGTATTTTCTAACATAATAAAACTAAACATTAGAAATGAAGTAAACATAAAGTAGTCATATATAACCACTAAGTTAAATACATTATGTATACATTCAGTGGAGCAGAAAGAAATACCGGATTCTATCACCCCAGAAGAGTCAACATTTCTTTGGAGAAATTACTAAAATGTACAAATAAAAAGCAAATTAAAATTGGTTCTTTAGATCAAAGGTTTTGCTATTAATGTAATTACAGTTAAAAGCCAGTGACTTGTGTTGCTTCAATTTCAGTCACTGCTATAAATATAAGTCAAGGGCTGGTTTGGTTTCACACAGGAAAATTTTCAACTTTGTGTATCTGATATTAGAGTAAATATGTAGGGGAAATCACTTAAACTTGCCATATTTCAATATAAAATATTCTGATAGAACAGCAGATATGGAATTATTGACATGAATTTACTACCTTTAAAAAACTGTGTTTTGAAAGCAAGATCATTAAGAAATCATCTGCAGTCTTGGAAATTTACAGCTCGTAATATTTATGTAAATATCATGCAAGGAAAAAAGTCAGCTCTCTAGGCCTACCGTCAAGAATGCACAATCTATTGCTCTGAAGAGAATAGCTGCTAGGAGAATCAATGCAAATGTAGTTTCTTTTCTCAGTAGAAAGCTCCTGAACAGGGTTCAACCTAAGTTCAAAGATTTTGTTGTGTGGAAATACAATATGGTTACACTATGCTACACTTCGAGGTTATAGATTCATCACTTTAGGCGGAAGATGCATAACTACTTGGCTGACAGGGGTATGAACGTGTTGGCTTGGCTCCCTTTATCTGGCTTTCATGATTTTTGCATTTCCTTATTCAGGGCTGAGCCTGAGCAGTCTTAGTTATGGCACCTGCACCTCTTTATTTCCCTTTTATGTCCTTTCTGGAAATAGGTAAGGAATGAAATCCATTTAAAGAGAATTGGTCATTTAGATATACATTAAATTGCACCTAGATTAGAATACAAGACCTTTAATTTTTCTCATCCAGACAAACTCTCTTTGATTCAGTAAGACTGTCTTTTTCTCACAATGTAATCCACAGCTATTTCCAGTGAAGATAATGGAGCTAGATCAGCATGAAACTGATACCAAATCTTGACCAGCAATATCAGATGGTTGTATAATAAGAGATCCTGACTCAAACCATCATAAACCAGCAGTATATAGATTTTAGTTTGGTTTTCTATAGGAAGAAGTTTTATGTATCCATACTGCATGTGTCTGGCTACCTGTGATCCTCTGTTAATTTTTAACCCCCTTGTCTGCTTCCAAACCCAAGCTGAAAGATGAATAAGGATCTCTAAGATAAATACTGTGCTACAAGTCCTGAAACTTGGGAGCCAGAGAAAGGAGAGAGACCCTAGAAGTGCTCCAAATGAAGGAAAGGCTGCAGGGGGGTGCTTAGAAAACCTAGAGAGGTGAGTGATCTTGTAAAATACCCCATGAATAGATGGGTCAGCTGAAGCTTATACATCTGCAAGCGTGCAAGTCCATCAACATGTTGCTGTGTGCACTACAGCATGTTTTGTTAGCTTAAGTGCTCAAACAACCATTCATTTGGCAACTGAAATAAATTTTGAGGAAGGTTATGTGGTTCCATGAGCAGGGTTTGGTAATTCCTGTTCAGAGGGAATCTTTGCATCATCTTTCTAGGATACTATTTTTCTGTATGCATCAGTCGTTGAAAGGCTTATAAAAATTGGTTTGAAAATATTAGCAGGAAGCTTCATTCACTCTGGGAAGATGCTGCTTATTTCTGGAACTTGATCTATAACTTTAATGTTTGATATGACGTTGGATGAAGAGACAATGTACTTTTCTGGTTAATATATTTGACTAAAATAATTACTGATGAGGCAGCAGTACTGATCTGATTCCCATTACAAGCAAGAAATCTAGAGCAAACATGATACTGCCAGGTTCCAAGGGAACCTGGGTGAAGAAATGGCTAATCTAATATTGGAAATGTTATGAACCAGGTAAAGAAAAAGAAAACCTCCCTAGAGGTAAAATTAAATAAATCAGCTTTTTAAAAATAAATATTTTGTAAATACTTTGTTGTTATGCATAATAAAATGGAAATACTTGATCACAAAAGCAAGTGGACTGAACTGAAAATGATAACTGAGCTAGGCTGGGCTGCAAATGGTCATTAGAGGTAAATGGTGCCCTGTTATCACTTGTTTCAGTGGAAGTGGGTTTCATACAAACTTCATAAAGAATTTTTTGACACAAGTAATTGGTGTTTAAGCATTTCAATATAAAGGCATCCTCTCATAAAATTGGTAAATAAGAGATAAAAAAGTATCATTTAAGGAAGTTAAAATTATTCTTTAATTTCTCAATTTTTAATTCAATTATTATTTTTGATAGAATTTGATAGCAGGCACAAGTAAGGGAGAAGTAGGCTTATTTAGAAACAAAGTCTATTTTGAAACCTATGGATCCTGACAGATTCAGATTAGTGAAGTAATAGAAGTATAAATGGAAGGAAGTGGCACAGTACATGTTGTCATTACATACCAGCCAAATGAAGTGAATGTTTATTCAACAAAAACAATTACTAATAATTGCCTTGTATTTTAGAGCAGGCCTAATGGATTGTAGCACTTTAAATTGAGTGAGCTGGGCGTGGCATAAAATCGAGGCTTCATCCAAATGAAGTGATTAAAAGATACCTGTAGACTGTTTAGAGGAGGCAGGGGAAACCCTGGATTTATGCATTTTGATAAGATTGTGCTTTGGATAGTTGTGTCAAGATGTGATTGAAACACTAAAAAGTCCATCTGGAGCTGTGGTAATTGTGGTATTTGATGTTTTGTTCCACACTTGTACTAGAAGTTGTTAATTAATGTGAAAGTGTAATTGTGTGTATGTTTGTAAAATCAAAATTACAAATTAGTCTGAGCAAAGTGATGGCATTTTTATTCAGATTTCTATAGTAGTTGGCACATCTGTTTTCAGTTGTTTCAAGAGAAATGCTAAATGCATCTTTCAGTGCTTATTTGCCCAGTACTTGGTTTCAGGTTTTTTAGTGGAAGAGTAAATTGAAACTTTTATAAATAAGGTTATCCAAATCTGGCTGCATATCAGGGGTCTACAATGTGTGTACTCTTTAACAATAATAATCCTTACTAATCATCTGTGACTATGTTTTTGTATTATGTATATCATGCACATGGAACAGCTGAAAAATAAACTCAAAAAAAATTGAGGTTTGTTCCAAAACTGCTTCTAAATGCACAGTTTCTGCATTGTTGAAATGTTTAAAAATTAACTTTTAAATATTTATCTGAAAATTAAAGCTGCTGTAGATCTATATTTCTGTAACATGCTCTAGTTTTCCAAGTCCCATGAAGAACTGGAATTTGTAACCTCTGATAAACTTGTGTTGTTATTGTTGAGATCCTTGAAGTTTATTGTTTCAAATGAAGCTGATGATTGGTGAAAGCAGTATTTGATGGCCAGAATAGTTCCTCTTTTCATTCCCTTTAAGTCCTCTCTTAATTATTACATACTTTAGTAGATGCTTAGCCTGACTAGAAATGACCCTTTTTACCCAAAATAAGTACAAATATTTACCTAGAGGCTCAGCATTTTGCTTGACTGAAAACAACATATTTGTGTCATGTCAGTTCTGGCATGGAAGCCAGATTAGACATTCCCACCTATCTCTGCCTCCAGACGTTCATTTTGGTGCTGCAGTTCATTGCCTTTTCAATTGCACTGGTACAATAGCTTTTGAGAATAAACTGCAAACCAGCCAGCTACAAGGTTCCTGGTTTTAGAAAAACAACTAAACAGAAAACCCAACCCTCTACAAAAATAGAGTCTGACCTTAAATAAAGATCATTTCAACCCTGCAATGCAACTGTACAAACAGCAGTGTTGGTAGAACAGAGAAGGTAGTGATGAGTGGTGCAGGGCTCATTAGCTGCAGTTAGTAAGATCACAAAGGGCATTTTTCCAAACTTTTTGGGGGAGTTTCTCCTCCAAGTTTGGTGCATTGTCAAAATCTGAGACTTTCCATGTTGGCTAGGAAGGGAATTTAAACTTCATGCCAATATAACTGTGAATTTTATGTAAACACGATGAAAGATTAGATGTATATAAATGTAGCAATAAGGATAATGGAAGCAGCTGAAAGCAGCTCCTGGTACAGAAATGAAGGAAATGGATGGAATTTGAGGAGTACTGGATTAGATGAAACCTGTACTAAGGGGTGCTTATGTAAGTCTGGGACATTAAAAGACATTTTTCTAAATTGTCTTTCCAAACTGGGACTGATTTTTATTCACCTGAAAGTTTAAAACTTCGAAACCATAATGTTCATTAGGGCAAATCCTATGAATTTGAAATGGCTAAACTATATTTGTTAGGACAAAACCCTAGACTTTTAAAACTACAAAACTGTAGTGTTTGCTAGGACAAAAAAATTGGCATTCTAAAATTATGTCAAACACAAGCCTAAAGATAGTAGGTGAGATATAAGTCCTTCAGAAAAAAAAAGGAAAAAAATATTAATTAAACAATAATTAAAACCATAATTTTGTATTTTATTAAATGTACTTTACAGATGTTGTTGCACAAAATCTAGGGAGCATTCCTCAACAGTTAGGAAGACTGAAATGCATGGATTTTTTGTTTTGTTAGTGTGCTTCATCTCATCTGAATTTGTAGCGTTGCTGGTATTTGAAAGTGGGTGCACCTTTATTTTATGTGACTCTTCATTACATGTCCATTGCAATTCTGACTCAAATTAATCCAGTCGGCATGGAAGGGTTAGTTGAATCTGAGTTTCTACCTTTGGTAGAAGGCAGAGCTCAACTCAGTGAAGATTAATAGAAGACTTATTTATAAACTCTTTAAATGAAGAATGACTAGATCACTTGTTGGTGTGTTCTACATAACTTTTTGTTTTACTCAGGTCCTGGTATGAAGTCAGCTGAGGCCAATGTAAGAGCAATATAATGGGAAACATAGAATGGATACCTCATCTTGTGATGGTATGGAATGCCATGGGTTCCACTTCTGGCTTGGCTGCACCCATCCTTTGTGATCTCGGTAAGTCACTTACCTTCTCTGTGTCTTAGTAGCAGTTCCAATTCTCCCTATCTCACAGGACAATTTTAAGTAAATAGGAAGGTGATGAGGATGTGATGGCATACATAGAATTGTCTTTGATAATGACTTTGTAGTGTGATTTGTTGCTGCTGACCATGTTGTAATTAATTGTAAAAATGCTGTATTTCACTTTCACTGTTTGGGGGGTTTGCCTCAAGTGTCTCTTTCTCTCAGGGATACTTTTAAGACTAGAAAAAGTAGTCACTCGCCCAGAACAACAGACTGCCTACCTTGAAAATAGGGTTCAAGTAGTACCCAGCTCAGACCACTGATCTCTTCCCATTCCTCCTTGAGAAGCCTAGACGTGTGGTAGCAGCTGCTGCTGGGCAGGGATGTACCCCTGTGCCCTCACTCATGCCTCCCTTCTCCCTTGCAGCTGCAGGGTTGACCTACCCATTCCTCCATTTCACTCCCCTTCTGGATGAGAGACAGCTCTGGTCTAGGCACTCCCTCACCCTGCCTACCCAGCAGCCCACAGCATGAGGAGAGGAAGGGTTACTGCAGCTTCTTGAGCAATGGTAGGAGTCATCAGTTAAAGAAGAAAGGCTGAGAGCTGGCTTCTGGAAGCAGGGGGAGGCAGTTGTCCAGAACCCAGTGTTTTGGCCAAACTTCACTGAACCTTATTTGTAGTACCCAAAGTCTCTCATCTGACTACAAGAACTATTGGATAACCAGAATTGGCTTTTTCCTGAACACAAATTACAACCTTATCAGCAGAGAGTTTCTCTGCCCAACTTAATTTGTGATTTGATACTAACTTTAAAGTTGTGTCCAAACAATTTCATTTCTTTACTAACAGCTAACTAACAGAAAAATAGTGTACAATTAATTCTTTTCGAAATAACAGAAGAAGTTAATTGTTGTGACTTCTAAAATTCTGGTTATAGATTTCTACTTAAAAGAGAACTTTTTGTTGGTTTTTTTACTGTTGTATTATTCAACCCTTACTTATCTAAATGGCCAGTTAAAAAGCATCCTAGCTATTGTAGTTCATGTCCCAAAGCTGTTATCATTTTACATCTGCTTTTGTTGTTTTTATAGCCATGTGCCACTTACTTAAAGCTTATTTGATCTCCTTAAATGACCTTCCCGTGCACTCTTCTGCAATCCTATTTTAAAGAGATTTAGGTTCCTACAGCTGGAAACAGGCTCAAACTGGGATTTTCAGAACTGTTGAACAGTCTGACTTGCACCAAAATCAGTGGCTGTCGGGCTGCTGGTAAATCCCCCTAGATTCCTGTCTACCCTTTTAGAAACCTCAGTGACCTTGAGGAGAACCCACAGAGCCCTCGTGTTATCCCAGTGAAAGCGACAACTCCCAAAGGGCTGCCTGTGCTATGATACTGGTGAAGTGGGAATGTCTGGAAAGCTGAACTTCATAGCTTGATTGAGACATCAGGTGGAACAGAAAAGTGTTCGAATAGCAACCAAATCTCAGAAAAATAATGGATGTGGCTGTGAAGGTTGTTAGCTATGTTTCTTTTTAGTTTTATTTGCCTTCTGGGTCTACCTCAGCTCAGGCCTTAATAATAGTGGCATCCCCTGAGTAGTTCTCAAGAGAAGACCAGGTATGGTGTGTCCTGGTATAGTCTGTGCCATGGCAAGCAGAAAGAATCACAACAGTCTGCTCTGAAACATAAAAGCTGTATAGGAATGTTATTTATGGTGTGTATTTTCCATACCTGCCTTCCTTCTCTTCTTGAAATGATAAATTGAGCCTATTTCAAATAGAAAATTTGTGCACTCAAAGATGCTTTGAGTACAGTGGCAATTAAGGAGTTAATTTAAAGCAAGGAGACAAGGATGGAGCAGGGAGACAGTAGCTCATGGCTAAAAGGTTAGTCACAAGTTAAACTAGCAAGTTCTATGAAAGTACTTCTCTGGTACTTAAAAGTGAGTCTCTTGTGCAGCAGAATGAAACACCTTGTAACTGAAAAGCAAGCCTGTTATGTATCTTGAGTTAAAAATTTCTCTGTTTTGTTGTAACAATCTGTGTTCCTTTTGGTTATAGCCTGAAAACTCTAAACTTGAGGATGAGAGTCGTAGGGGAAAACTCTCTCACTGACAGGCTTTTGGTTCTTTGAGGCTGCTTTAAGCTTTTTTGGCAAACTAGCTCACTCGTGTTGTTTTGCTTTGCTGCAGCTTCACGCAGCAAGTTATTCCTTTCCCAGCCTTAAGTGTCTCACTTTCTTTTTCTTGTTTGGACACTTGCTTCACTTTCAAGGTCACTGTTGTATTATTTCACTACTGAAAAATAGTTTTCTCCTATCCTTTTTATGGCACTAATTTGTGGTTTTGCCATGTGCTTTGGGCATACTTGAAAAGCATAAGACACAGAGGTCCAGGTTAAAAAACAGATTCACATACCTCAGTTCCACCTAAACTGTAGTTTAGGAGTCTAGGACCAAGAGTGATTTGCATATAAACTATGCCTCATGCTTAAATGCCTGTTAATCCATAGGCATCTAGTTTCCCTGCCTGTAAAATTGCTTTAGTATGTGTTCATGGTGCAATGCAATGCTGTGCAGAACCTCAAGTCTGTATGAAGTAATAGTACAACATCTTGCAGATACACAAGTATGAGTCCAGAAGCAATCTGCCCGCATTAGCACGGTCCTGAAACAAGCTAATGGACAGCCATTTCTTCAAAGCTGTGAGTTTAGCTGTCATGTCTTCCTTGAATAGAATGAGATTAGGAGTGTCAAGGAAGGACTGGTACGCAAGTGAAAGATGCCTGATAGCTAAGAATTGATTCCTAACGCCACCTCCTCTTTCTCCACTTCCACTTAAATGAGCTGGTGGCCAAGATTAGTATACCCTCTGGTATACTAATTAGTATATTTGTCCGGGCTTCTTGTGCTGTGCAGAGGGTCCATCAGCAGAATGCCTTCTATGGCAGTTCACTTCTGCTTGGCCAGGCACTGACACCTTGCACCCCTCTCTGAAACAAGGGAGTTCTCCTGGTTCCTGGCATAATTATGAAGTAAGAACGGACCTTTGCGTCATCTCCAAGCTACAATCAAATACCAGAGGACAAAGCTGCTCCGAAGTAGGCAACTGTCCTACTACTGTAGTTAGATACAGTTAATTGCCTACTAACCATTACTTGACTTCAACAACAGAGACTCTGCACAAGTCTTCTAGGAGATATAACAGCAAGGAGAGATTGAAACAGTAATGCTGAGTTATAGTTAATCAGAGCAATTCATTGAAACAGCAGACAAAAATCTGGTTTTCATTATCTTAAACTCTTTATGAACAATTAGCAGGAAAATTAGAGCTTGAGAGGAAACCTTGCAGTTTTCAAGTCAGGCTTATTTTATTAACCAAGTTTATAGATGAGTTAAACACAAGTCTTTTAAAGGAATACGAGTCAATCTTTTCTGTAGCATTGTCATCATCATCTTTCAAAAGCTGATAGAAACAAATTTCCAAATCCATAATATGAATTTCCTTGAAGAGTATTGTAATAGTTACTGAAAACTTAGATGTATTTTAATGATGTATGGGTGTTGAGAAGATTACAAATAAACCCCAACAACAATTAATCCATATAGTTGCATGCTGTCTGTAGCAAGTTACAGAGATTTTTGAGCCTGAAATCTAAGCCTTCACAAGGTGTAAGTATCCGTGATCCATAAAAAGAAATAACTGAGAAAAGTAAATCCATAATAATAGGCTTGTATTTTGTATGGAGCGTCCAAAATAGCCTCAATTGTTCCTGGGTTTGATGGCTGAACAAGAATACAAGCAATTGGAGCCATTTGGCTGATACAATTTAAATGCTGTCCTAAAACATCCAACTGCTGTTACCAAAAAAAGAAGAGTGAGTTGGGGAGGAAGATGAACAAAAAAAGTAGAAACAGAAAATATTTAGAACTTGGTTAAAATAGAAATAGTGAACTGAAGCTGTGTTTAAAAAGTGTTATTCCAAAGGGATGGAGAAGAGGAGTGGACAGTATCTTTTGGATAGGTGTAGATGGACTTACGATCAACTGAGTAAAGTAATAGGCTTGATAGGTTAAAAGATGTCATGCAGTTTGCCTAGTCTATCAAGAATAAGCATGGATGATTTGGCTGCAAAGTAAAAAGGAGGAGAGTATAAAGTGTTAATGAAGATGGTTTTATTTTGTGTTTGACAGTTACAACAATCTCTGCATGCAAAGAGTGTGCTGGTGTTTTTTTGCCCATTTAGATGTTGGGGTTTTTTTAATGTTTCATTGAAGTAAACCATCTGGACTTTTGGGTGCTCTTCAGCCTGCAGAGATTTTTTGCACATGTACTGTGTTATAGCTGGTATTAATTTTCAGGAGGGAAATTTATAGGCTTTGTATGGGATGCTTGTAAACCTGTACCATATTTGCAGGTGTGGCCATTATATCTATTAACTCAATTCTGTTCTCAAGTTTCTCTGGGGATGGGTGATCCACAAACTGCAATAACATATAATGTTGTATTGAAAGTAATGGTTTCTATATTGTAGTGATTCCCATTTTCTAGTCCCCAAGCTCTGATTCCTTTGCAAGAAAATCTTTCACAGGTATAAGCATCAGTTCATTGACAAACTTAAGAATGTGCTTAATTTTAAACACGTGAATAGTTCCCCAGATATGTCATAAAAAGGATACCAAGAGTAGAACTTTACATTTCATACAGTATTTAGCAAATACAGAAAAAGGATACAGGTGTACTGAAAAACAGAGGTTTTTTCCAAAGCGTCATTTCTAGTTCATGCGTTATTAAAAGCAGCGGTATAAGAGTGAAAGTATGTACACAATGGGAACAGGATTAACCTTAAAGTTTATAGCATTTATAAGGAAACAAGTCACAAGGGCATTTTAAAGGTCTGTCTCACTCTATTGTACATGACTAGATTTCATTACTTGATTATCACACATATATGTAAAGATAGCTAATGCAGTAGCAGGAAAAATAGTTGTGGCAGCAAAAAAGACAAAGTCACTAAAATATCTGCATTTATACTCTAACTGCATCCAATGCCATGAGTTATAAATGGTCTAGAATTAAGTAATTTACAAGCCATAATTGTTAAATCAAAGGTTGAACTGAAGTTTTTCTGTCTACATCAAACTCTGGAATACAACTATGAAAGGAAGTTGGCAAAATCAAATGTGTGCTCAAAAAAAAAAAAAAAAAGAAAGTACAGTAGATTCCCTAAGTTTAGATTATTTGAATAAAATAAGTCCTAAAATAACTAGGAAATTTTTTAAAATTATGATGATCATAAAAATACAAACATCAGTTATCCTAACCTTGTTGAACTAAATAGTTCCTTCTCGCGATGCTATTTCTGCCACTGGGAGAAATTTTCAGATGACCGGCCAGATCTTTATTTGGTAGAAAATTTGCATTCAGTAGAACTCCATTGACTTGGTTCTGAAGTTCTGTCTTCCCTTCTGTTTGTACGCTTAGCTCCTGGTTGTTAGCTGTGTCTATTTTTTGTAGCTCTTAGCTTAGTCATAAAAAGAAAATATTCATCTGGTAGCAGTCCTATAGAGAACTGTATTTTCTACCAAAGTAAAAGTAATAAAGGTATACAGACTTGACAAGTTCCTTTCTTGTGTTCTTACCTACATTTATGAGCAGGGAACTAGTATAACACATTTCTAGGCGAAGCTAAAATTGTTTCTAGCTCATGTCACAAACATTTTTTATCAGATCTGAATATAACCAACAAATTCATTCCACTGAATCCTACATATCTCAGACCTTTGAACTTTACACCAAATAAGATATGATCATAAAAAATCCATAGCATAATTTTCACTCCTACGTTTTACCACTGAAATTTGCAGAGATGACGGCACTTTGTTCTGGGAAAGGAAAGCTAGTATATGTCTAAAAGGCTATGAGATCATGAATGGAGGCAGTAATATATGCTCATGAAAACTAGTAATATATAAATATTCCTGTTGAGAACTATTCTGAGCATGAGAAGTTTTCATGAATTCTTTAAGGGTTGGTCAACCTAGTCAGATTATTTGTAGTCAAACACTGTAATAGATCACACTACCAGGACATCTGTTGAATAAACTGAGCCATCTGCTTAAAAGCTGATGGCACAATATAGAACGCAATGTTTATAATCTCTACAATTTCATCGCTAGTTTCTCATTTCTATAAAAATGTAATTAGAGCAAGTGTGTTATCATTGAAAAGCCGAGTTTCCAGCCTTCTGCACTCTCAGCTCTCCTGGTGGAGAAGGAAACAGAGTAGACGTTACCCCTAACACCTGGGCCTGTAGATCCAAGATCCAACCAGATGATGGAGAAGAAATGGGGCTGAGAAGAATGGTCCTCTTCCCTTTCTGGCACACAGTCCTGCATCCGGCCTAAGCTGTGCTGGGTGGAGTTTTGAGGAAAAAAAGAATGAACTAAAGCTCACATGCAATATTACACTTGACTAGGTGTTAGTTTTTCCTCTTTCTTCAGCAAACGGTCATGAAGGAGGAATAAGTTAAATACTTAAATATTAAGTTCACCATCAGGAAACCAGTCTATGTTAACTGGCTTTCCCCTGATTAAACTAACTATGCATTCAAAGGGAATTTATATGATATCAGGCAAAGAGGCATTTCAAGTGCCTGATACTAACCATTGTAGCCTGGACCGGATCATGTTCAATAGTAAAGTGAAGCATGGGTTATTAATGTTATATTAAAACTTTTCTTTTTGTCTGTTTGAAACTGCAATCTTTCCATGATGTTAAAGGAAAAATGCATTTATGTCTCAAACTGATTTAGTATGCGGAGTCAATTTTAATGTAATGCCAAAACCATTCCACATGGAAAGTGAATCTACTTTTATTTTATGCTTACGGTAATGGGGTAAGGTTGGAGGGCTCTAGGGGTTTCACTGAGAACAATTCATCCAAATATTGTTATAATTCAGATTATATATTTTAAGCATTGTGGGTGGACTGTTGAGTAACACCTGCCCTTATTACCATTGATGGGAACCGATGTTATTCAGCCCTGTTGTAAAAAGCCCTTTTCCTCTTCCACCTTCAACCTGTTACAATACTACCTTTGTGAAAATACAAATTGGCTCAGATTCTGTACTGTTCCTGAATGTTTGTCCGAGGTGGATTGTGTGTGTCAGCATGGGTGGTACACTATATATTTTGGTCCTGCCTTTCTATTTTTTACACCTCTAGTGTATGCTAGATGGATCCCAGGCCTGTTCTGTAGTAAAACATATAAATGTCTCCCTTAAGAATTATATTTAGGATAGGTGTTGCCGAAGTGCAGATTACTCTTCCAGAGCCTTTCCAGCATATCCTGGCCTTGCCTTCAGGGAGAGCATTGTTGGAAATGGTAGGTCTCTAGATAGCTGGGGGATTCCTCATGTTTAGGGAATTCCTCTCTGCAACTGTAAGGCACATGACCCAACAAGTTCGTGATATTTTCACATCTTTAATAGTTGGGCTCAGTTAATTCAGTGGGCAAAATGACTTAAGAAGATAGAGACTTGAGTGTCAGCCTTCATGCACAACAATTTGTTAGGGCGGTGTGGACAATAGGTAAAATTTAACCCATTATTGTGTTAATACTTTTATACCACATGTAACATTATTTCAAAACTCTTTAATAAAAGTTTCAGTCCACTTTATATCTAATATATCTATTTGATTTTGATCAGCAGGCTGAATGAGAGGTGATTCCAAAGAATTTAGGATGACTTAGAAGAGATTTTGACAGGCACAGAGGTTAAACTATGTGATAAGATCACTCATTCTTCTGCTATTATTGTAGTTGTTCTTAGATTTTTTTTGTTAATTAAGAGGTTTTTTTCTTCAAAACAAATTATGTAGTATCCTTTCCAAATCTTCCCATGTAAGAGGTCTGGTTTTTATACTTTTATATATATTACCTTATATATCTGCAATTTTTTTTTCTGTGCATGCAATCACTTAAAGTAACAGATACCTTTCTATGCAAATTGCGAAATCAGTTCAATGTTTAAGCATTTACTCATCTCAAAGGTGTAAATAATTCTACTGAGTGCAAGCACACTGAGAAAATGCCAAACGTGCTTTTGCAATTTCAACAGAAATTATGTTTTAAAATTAGGCTGGAATAATTTCTAACTATGGTTGTGAACATCATGTTTTCCTTACTTTAAAAAATATCAGTGTCATCTCCAATTCTTTTATCATTGCTATTTTTCACATTATTGTTTTAGACTGAAACAGTGATCATTATCTCTCTTGGATACAGAGGGAATATATCTCTCTGGAGAGTTTTATTTTCTTTCTCTCTGTTTGCAAACTATTTTGCATGCCTAGGACCAGGTTTTTTTAACCTTGCACAGTCCAGATGTTCCAGACTTCAGAATTCCAAAGTTCCATGAGGAATCCCTGGCTTTTAAACAAGTGCCAGTGGGGGTGAAGTTAAACTATGTCTAATATGGAGCTCAATCCTCAAATGCTAGCCAAGCAGCTGGCATTTAGGCTGACATCGATCAAAAGACACTACTCCTGATTTTGTGAAGTCTGCCAAGATGCAAATATTTCTTTCAATCATTAAAGCAGTTCTCAACATATTTTAATGCTAGGGTTAAGCCAGATCTCTTTCATGTTACATTCAAGCATGTTTTAGCCAGAGAAAACAGGCTCTCTAAAGCCATCGGAATAATGGGGTGATTTTAAAACCTCCCCTGGGTTTAATAAAAGGTGGTAGTTTTGTTAAAATTTCTCTGATAGAACTTTCTGTTAATGCTTATCTAGATAATGCATCTTCCAAATGTTCTGACCAGAGTGTGTGTGATATTAAGAAGACTTTTTCATGTAGCTCCACAGATGTTTTTTCTGCACCTTTTTTACTGTGGGTTCGGGTTAGAATTTCACAGCTATGTTGAATGGTGTTTTGTATTCTCTATGCATCTAGCTATAGTCATACTGAATTCTCCAGGGAAATGGGGAGAGAATAGACTTTTAAAAGACAAGGTTGTTAAAGTGAATGCAGTGGTTACTGCTGAATGCCATCTGAGTTACCATGGTACAACTGCTTCTTACCCTCTTTAATACGGTGCCTCATGAGCAACATGGGTTTTGAATGCCTGATGGTCGATGCAATATAGGACAAGTTACCATCAAAGGAAATGGTGTATCGAAGTGCTCCACGTGTATTTTCAGTTGATTTGCATCTTTGGGAAGCAGAGAGAGAAAATATTTTCCACAGGTGTAACTAAGCATAGCTCCACTGATTTTTGGTGGCAGTTTAAAGATTGCAGACATGTCAGGGCCCGGCCTTCTAATCAAAGGCTGACTGCTAAAGCACATTTGCTTCAGATTCATTCCAAATTGGAATTTGGCTTGTTTTTTCCAATTTCTAATTCATCTGGGAACAGACAGAAAGAAATTTTTTTTTTTTTTTTTAATGTAGCCTGGTATTTAAGCTCCTGCATGAAACTTTGATTGGCAATTAAAAGACAGAAAAAGCAAGGTAGGTAAACTTTTTGATAAGCATATAAGTTGTTCTAGTGAAAGATTTAGGTCAGCATCTCACTGGACAGTTCTATAGGCTCTTTCATATTAATATTAATTTACTTATTTAAACTGGAGTGAAACACTTCTTTTGATATATGTGACCATTCTTTTAAAAAAACATTTAAAATTGTGGTTCTTCCTTCCAAGATCTTTCCAGTGGCTAAAAATATGTGACCCTTAAACGAGACGCCTCGCTTAATACACAAATTGTTTGGTTTAATTTATTTGGGAAGCTTTGTGAGTAGAGTTGCACTTAAGTACCGTACATTGCTGGTTACAGAGCAATGCAGTAGGGCCTGACTGTCCAGAGACCAGAAAGCAAATAGCCTTAACTACTCCCATCTTAATATACAATACACAGACCAGCACTACATTTGTGTATAGGTAGTTGGCCACCTAGCCAATTCATGTATCTGGCATAAAAATACACAGTCCTTGGTATCCACAGCACCTGTTTTTTGCTGTTGTCCTGCCTGGAATTTCCTGACTTGCAAGTAACTCATTGAGCTGGGTCCCCGGTATGCGGTGTTCTTCAAATTATGCTTCATCCTGCTCACTTACAGTTCGTGATTTCATTCCTTTGACAAAATTTGCAATTTCAAGGCCAATATAGGGCCCTGACAGCATTTTCATAACTTCCCAGTTTTCACTTATACTTGTCTGCAGTCAAGTAGGTATAAGCCAAGAATCAGAATCAGTTGATGTGTTGGGTGTGTCACATGACTCTGTTCTGCTGTATTGGCTCAGTTAGGGGTTCGGAAACACTTTCAGAGTATCTGTTGCATTTCAGTAAAGAGTGTGTCAAACAGACCTACCTTCTCTCACATTTGCAATTACATGAAATGTTACTTTTCTCATGTTTTGAGTACAAAACAAGCTTAAGCAACTATTTCAAGAGGAAAGGAGCACATATTAGAAAAGCATTGGAGAAGTACTATGTGTGTATATATTTATGAGTTGTCGTGGTTTAACCCCAGCCAGGAGCTAAGCACCACGCAGCCCCTCACTCCCTCCCCCCCCCCCCCCCCCGGGGGCTGGGGGCGGCAATCAGG
>JAVJGG010000094.1:15814062-15839666 GCA_035590195.1 Aviceda cuculoides | reverse complement strand
CCCCCCCCCCCCCCCCCCAAAAAAACCCAACCGAACACAGAAAAATCCTGATATGTTTTAACGTATGGAGAGACTTATCACAGGCTAGAAAAATCTTCATTCTTTTCTATGTACATTTTTTGAGATGGTACATGTTGTAGCTAACCTGGATGCTTTTTGGCAGTTTAATGTGAGACTTTTTGGAATAAAATTAGAATATGAGATTAAGAAAAATAAATACATATTTACAGGAAATAAAAATAGCAAGCAGACAATGTTATATGGCACCTTCAGTCTCAGATTTTGGACTGCTGTGTAAATGACACTTTCATTTTCACCATTTAACAAATAGGTAAACTGAGGTGTAGTAAGGTTGAGTTTTCCAAAGCTGTTCAGCAGACTAATGGTATAATCCAGAGCTTCTGAACCCCAATGTCCTGTAGGAAGTCTGCTGGCAAACCCTCCAAAGCAGAGAGAAATTGACAAGTGAAAATAGTTGGGATTTATAAGGGTGATAACTACAGCTAGAGCACATTTTTCGATGAAGGTTGTTTAAAATTTACAGACACATCTTGATTTTGGGTCCCTAAACAAAAGGACAAAGTGAGTATGTAATGTCAGTCAGAACTGTGTATCCATGCAGTGAGGATGCTCATTGGTGGGAACTAACCAGGGAAGGCTGAGGTAAGGAAGTGAGGCTCAAGGAAGGGGCTTCAGAAATTCCAAACAGAATACACTGTGACTGAGAGAGTGTATATTTTTATTTATTTATTCCACTTAAGGAGAAGATCAAGTTGTTAGTTAAGACTCATACTAGACCAAGGACTTAAACAGTGGGTTTGGTATGGGGGGTACCACTTCAGCTTTTAGCCTTGCCATCACTGGTCCTGCCACTCATCTCAAGACTTCTATGGTGCTTCTTTCGGCAAGACAAAAACTCCAGCAGAAGACATTAGGGCATGTTGAACTTTATGGTCTTGGCTCTGCTTCAGGTACTAATAGGTATCAAGGTACTGATAAAGGTGATTTTTAAACTGATGATTGTAGAACTCGTGATTGGAAATTTGATTGTGATATTGAAAGCTCTAAGAGACTGAAATTCTTCCTACAAAAGGAATTGTCTCTCTTCCAGTGCCTTGCAGTCATAGCTACAATCACCACAGATGTCTGAGTGGTATCATCTTTGTTATGAGGAGGTGTTAGAGGGGGTAGCTGTAATGACTTTTTTTGTGAAGGATCTGAACCCCTGTAGCTGACTGCCCCATTGGTACCAAGTGGCCTGAATTTTCAGTCTCTGGTCATGCATCAGTCTGTTGCAGCTTTGGAGAAGGACTGAGGGATGCTTCCTAGGTGATGGACTTTACAGGTATCTGACTGTTTGGCTTATTTTCTGTGGGTTGATTATTTTAATGGTGCTGGTATTTAATTTAATTGCAGTTATTTGGTATATTAATTTTGCTGGGATGCTTAGTGGATCCTTGAAGAGACATCCTTATTATTTTATATTCAAATAGATTATTTTATATTCCTTATTATTTATATTTACAGTGGAATCAGTAAACACTCATAATTTTTACATTTCTGTATTGTTACAATGCAAAAATTACAAGAAACTTGAAAATCAGTGCATGACTTCATAGCCTGTAATATGTAATCACCTCGGCAGCTCAGTTTTTGGCTGAATTTTTTAAAAACTTGCAGAGTGAAATTGGTGCTGTCTCAGGCAGTGACATTAATGATTTTTTCAGATGACCCAAAACTTTACCAGTGTTTTATGTCACTAAATAAGCAGCATGGTGCACATTTTAAAATACTAATCTCTGCTGTATTTTTGGCATGCAAGCATCAGGTTAAAATTATTCACATGACAAAATTATGGAATAAAAATACATCTGGGAAGCATAACATAATTTGTGGAATATTTCCCACACAGTGAAAAATCTGGTGTAGTAAGAAACATTCAATTTTTTTTACCATTTCTTGCTTAGTTAAGGTAGGAATTCTTTCAGACTACATTACAAAACAAAGATGATTTCTGCCTGATCTGTAGACGGAGTAATGGATTTTTTTTTCTGTATACAGCAACATTCAATCTTGCCATGATTGCTTTCAACTTCTGTTGGAAGTTCGACCAACAGGTCATGTCCTCTAATATCCCACTTCTGTATTCATGAGTAAAGCAAAAGATAAAATATGTAAAAGGAGGACAGCCTTTGAATTCTGCGACCTGAAGTGAGATACGAAACTACTCACAAAATAATTACATCTTGACTTAACAGAATATAGAATGTTCTGTTTAAAGTTTGACACATTTTCTAACCAAATATGGGCTTATATGGAAAATAATAATTTGCCTAAGACAAAATTACAGGCAGGAAAATGTGACTTAAGATTAAATTTTCATTCTAAAAAGTTGGAGAAATTTTCCAAACTGTTTCAAAACTTTAAAATACTTGAAAGCACAGTTAAATATCTTGAAATTAATCAAATAAGCATTTCAGCTGATCCAAACTTAATTTTTTTCCCATGTGGTGTATTGTGTGGAAAAAAATCAGAATTGTAGGGTAGGATTTGGGGTTTGATGGAACTAAATTTTCTGCCTAAACATACTAAGTAGTATTTTATAAATACTCTTTCATGGTATATTTTATAAATTTAAATTTAGCTTTAAAACATTTAATGGGGCAAGAAATTCTATATAATAGATTTTAAACATCACCAAAAAGTTAAGCCATTTGCTTATGCTCAGAAAAGATGGTCACGGAACTCTCTCTGTGGGAGGAGTATAGGCTTTCTCTCTCAACTCTTCTTCTAGTGTTCAAATGAGCACTGGAAAGGCTAAGAGATATAAAACAACAGGAAAACATATTTACTCAAAGGACCTCTGTGTTAAAAATCCCAAGAAACTGCGACATAATTCAGTTCTAGTATTTTATTCTGTAATCACAGGTCTCTCTAATCACAGGTCTCTGCAACCATATGGTGCCTTGGTGAATTTAGGAGGGCTACCTGTGTGTGAGGAAGTCTGCCTGTACTGAGCTATATAAAGCAACTGTTTGGAACTGATGGTGTGTCTTTGCAGCATCTCCTCGTCTTTCCACATGCAATCCATGTGGAATCCGTGCATCTCTCTGTAGCCTTAGGAGGGGCAGTGGGATAGAATTGAGAGAGATCCAACTGCCCTTTGCCATCTAATTACAGTCTCCTACTCCAATACATTTCTCTGTTAGTGTGAAGGAAATTGCACTGTTCCAGCTCTTGTGTAATTGTAGAGTGATTTCTAGTCCTCAGGGCTGTTCAGATTTAGCAGGAAATGTTAAACAGTAGAGCTGTCCCCAGGAACCCCTGTGAACTGAACTAACTCTGTACATACCTATTGACTGAATGAAATTAGCTGGATGACAATAAAGAGGATGGGTTGCAAAGAGCTTGGGCTAACAACATGGACTGTGAGGAAACACGCTAATTTATTTACAATAGCTTTACTATGATATATTGGTCTCCACTAGGTTTCAACTTCTTTGTTGAAATTTTTCTAAATGCAATTTGAATAGACTTTTTTCTTAATCCTATTTTATTTTATTAAATTATTTTCTTTTCCAGTTCCTAGTTTGGTTTAGGGTGGATTTTTGAGGGATTTTTTTAGATACCGTATTCTTTATGTTATCCTCACTTTGGGAAAATGTTTACACATTGCAGAATTGCTCATTGGCAAGAATTAGCTCTGCTGCATGTCTGTGTTTTCTTTTATGCATTATTAAAGATTTCAGTTCAAGAGCCTGTGTAATTGGCTTATTTATGCTGAGTCTTCTCTGATTTCTTTAGTTTTATTCATACTCCTTACTTGTTCCCAAGCACACCTATTCTCGTCTATATAAATATTCCCTATTTCAGAAGTAAAAGAATACCACTTCTGGGTACAGCAATGTATTTATTAAGTCTATGGGAATTTGGTTCATTCTTTAATATATAAGTAAGATTTTAATCCCCTTTTCTTTCCTTATGGCATGCAGCTTACTGTGCATGGCTGGAATTCTGATATTATTTTAGGAATGATGGATCAGATAAACGTGCTTGTCACCTATTAGTGTAGGTGTATGAGCAGGACTACATCTATAAATAGAGAGATGCAAGCATAAATACCAAGTTCGGCATGACAAAAGAGTTAGAATGCTGGACCAATAACAGTTAGTTACTAATGTTTGTGTAGGACAGCATTTCCAGGAGTTATTAACTGCATTGAAAGAATGACATTCAGGTGACCAAATGATGGTCAAGTACAAACCCTGAAGTGGACCTGCCTATACCTTTTCCTTGTGTGAACACGCCAGGTAGATCAAAAGGCTTTTAAATTCAAAAAGCCCAAATTTTATTGCATTTTAAAAGGCGATAGTCAACACTAGGAAAACCTTGAAATGGATAGGTGAGACAGAATACAGGATTTATAAACCAATTTTATCCTGCCTACTGTGTGTTTATATGTATCCTTTCTTGTAGACCTCGTTTCAGTCACCTCAAGCTGCATCCATGTTAACGGGTACTGTAGGGCATTAGGAATGTTTTTGTAGAACAAAATATTTGATGCTGAGGCAGTGATGGTAACCCATACACATCTCAGGGGGTTATTTTGGTCCAGCTCTAGTCTAGTCCTATGGACTGAATGCCCATTAGCTGCCAGAGCACAGTAGGGGTGCTCCTGGGAAACATTTTCCAGTTTAATTTTATCTAAAAGGAATCCAACTTGCTTGTTCCAAAACAGCTTCATGCTATGAATCAATGCATGGTAAGTGTGGAAAATCAGGAAATTTGCTTTAAAAAAAAAAATGCACCTTTGAGCTACTAAACCCCCTCTGTAGTTACACCGTGGTGACTTTCTGAATTACAACAGACTGTCCAGTCCTCCCTGAAAATTGCTGTCCTCTAATGCATCACAATCTGCTCCCTGGGACTCTCGGCAAACTCTCTACTTCTGCATGTGAGCATCAGAACCCCTGTTACTTGTAATGATTCTCTTGTTCTCTTCCCCTGCTGACCTCTCACAGGCTGTTTTAGCTTTCTGAGCTTCAGCAGGCTCTGTTCTTTTCCAGGAAGAGAGCAGTCTCCCTCTCCAGTGTTTCACCGGACCCAATTACTTTTTAAAGGACATACATAGTTTGAGAATAAACAAATAAAGCAAGTATTGTCTGTGATAATCTTACAGCTCAAAGTTTAATCTGAAGACAGGCTATTTAGCTGTATGGAAATCATTTGGCTAACAATCTTGTAAATAGCATTAGAATTATTGTAAGCACAGCAGAGACAGGAGGGCCAGCGGTAACCCTCTGAATTTCAAGTTTGTGACGTTGGGCCACAAAGATTAATGAAAGAACTATAACGACTTCTTTCATTTGTTTATCTTTTTTTTTCCTGTTGATAAATTGTCTGTCAAGTGGATGCGTTTCAACAAATTTGTTGATTGCAATTACTCAGCAAATGTTTGTTGTTAATATATTTCAGGCAGTGAATTGCTGACAAACTGTTTTCTGTCAGTGGTCATTTGAGTATTTGCTATTCATTGTTTATATTTGCAATTCGAATTGTTTTGACTGCATACACAATCCCTTGATTGAATATAGTTATTTGTAGGAAGGGGTTTCTGCAGTGGCTCATTGAAGTTTCATTTTCTGTGAAAATATTGTTAACTTCATTCATGATTGTCATTCTCTTTAAACTGAAGAAACTTGGCTGAAGTTCTCACAAAAGTGAATTCAAAAGCAAACATATTTAAATATAGCTTAGTCCCTATAGGTAAGGGGTCTTTTGTTTGCTCAGCTCTTCTTTTCAGTTATGTGAACAAGCTATTTCTGTGAAATTTTTGTTGTGTCTTTCTTTTAAGAGGTTACTATGTCATATCACTTTTTTCTTAACCAAAGGGTGTTTACATTACTTTTGATGAATTGTAGAGGTTAATAATTGATTTGGACTCTCTAACTGTGTTCAGAATAAGACTTTCCATCTGTCTGAAATAGGAATGTGGGAATCATGCACTGAACACTGAAGTCAGAATGGGTCAAATGCACACACTAAATGGCTATTCAAATATTTACTGGCAAATGTACATATTTTATATCAAGTTTATACTTTTTTTTTTTTTGACAAATCCTTGAGTTCTCAAGGACTTGTGGGTAGGAAATTCACAAATTGTTTAAATTCATTGAACTGAGCTGCTGTTTTGGAAAATTATGTTTTTATTTAAAAGCAAGAAAGCAGGCCTTCTGATTATCATAATAGGTAAGCAAATTATTCTTCTACAGTTTACTTAAAACAGTTCAGTTTTGGCAAAACCAGGCTTTCAAAAATTATGAATCCTGTGTACCAAAATCTGTGCATTTTTTTAGAATATCATCATCATAAGACTGTTAACTTTAAGTATTTTTTTATTTGATTTTACTCATTTGAGCTCTCAAGTTTGAATACTCAATCCACATTCTTGATGTCTTTCCTTGCGAAGAGAGATAGAAATGTGCTCACGTTTCAGTGGAAAATGAGGTTCCCATGTAACCACTTAGTATCAGGTGTTGTGAATTGCTGGAGCTGAAAACTCTCTGTATGACTTGTGAGGTCCACTTCCAACACATCTCAGAGAGAGCAGGCTCAAAAAGTTGTACAGAAAACTTTTCACAGCAACCTCCTTTCATGCTTTTATCAGGTTTTCAACTAATAAATATCTAAAAGCGTTCTGTGTTCTTTCTGGTTTCTTCTTTCCTAACTGGATAAATCCATAGTTCTTTCCACCCCACAACTAATAATTAAATTGAACTGTAATATCTCCCATTTCCTCAGTTTCCCAGATGTATCTTCTATTTATTTCTGTTTGCAAGTAATCAAGAACTAACATTCTTCATCCAAAACAATGAACCCTAGAAAGCCTCTGGTCTGAATAGTAAATAAGAACTTAGACATAGAGCTAGTGTCTGCCTTAAAGAAAAATATTTTAGTGGGTTTTTTCCCTGTTTTTTTTAACCAAAGTTAGTTTTCCTAGTACTTTATGTTCATTTTTATTTCAGAGTTTTCTTGAAGTATACTATGTGTATACTTACGCATCATGTCAGTAAATGGTCATATCAACTCATTTATGAAAGAGCTATAATCCTTAATTCGCAAACATATTACTAGAATTTGCCAGCTTTTTGGCTGGCAGATAAACGTATTATGTAAACAAAATTGAGTGATGTCCTATATCTGGAGAGAGTATTAGAAATCAATAGCAACACAGACTGAAAATTAGGTAATGTGGTTAAGCACCTCTGAATTATGCCATTTTAAAAGTTGATTAGAAATAAATATGCCAATTGCTATGGAGCCTATGTTTGAAGTAGAAAGATGATTATTCAGTTTATGTCTGCAAGAATGAGACTATCTTCAGAGCCACAGAGTATGTTGTGCGTGGCTTGTTCAAGAAGGACAAGAGAGTGAACCTTTATTGACATACATAATACAATAAGATACTGCACGCAAACTCTAAGAAACAAGTTTTAAAGAGGCTAAGAGGCTCAAAATCCCCACTATTCAGATCAACTGTGCTAAAGATGAATAAGGAAACACTACGAAAATGTAAAGTGGATGACCAGATAGGATTATTTGATTCTGCTGAGAGTACGCTGCTTAACCTACTAACTCAAGGTGATCAGCCAAAAGAGATGAGGTGACCATTGTAGACAGTCCAACATGATCAGTGTTGTTTGGGTTAATTATCATAAACTCACAACAACATTTGCAATATTGAACCAGCAGCAAATTCTGTTTGACACAGAAAACAATTCCTAACTAGCAAAGATTTGGCATAAAACTAACAGGTCGTGGGTGAGGGTCGGGTTTTTGTTTGGGTTTTTTGTTTTGTTTTAAAGGCTCTATTTTCTAATATTTACACCTGCAACAATCTTTCTTATGCCAGGAGTCCTTCTGAAATCTGTAGATTTATTTATGATTAAAAAAAAATATTCAGAGTAGGAAGAAGAATTAATCTGATCCCCCAGGTACTGCTAATAGTTAAAATAAACTCTCTGGCAGTGGTTTCAGATAACCAAATGTTTATTATTATTATTATTAATAATATTAGGATCACCATCTTAGAGAACTGAACAGTGCTTTTCCTTTGGCCGCACTGCCAGAGGTTTACTTGCAGGGAGTGCGTGCCCTCCGTCATTCTTCCCTGCTGGAAGAACTGGGATGTCAGATTAAGCCCTACTGTGATTTACTGAATGCGAAATTGGCAAGAGAAGAGATTCTTGCTCTTTTGCAGCTCCTGTTTACATCTATGCCAATGAACAAGAGAGATAAAATGTCAATATGCCCTTAAGGAAATTTGTCCTGATTTCCATTGTATAATGATTAATTTAATTCTCTGCATGAGTCTAAATACACTGGAGTTAAATGAAAAGACCAATCCCGGAAATGTGCTGAGACACCAATATTATCACAGTAATAGTAATCTTCCCCTCTACTTTTTCTAATTTGCCTAGAACTTTTCTAGGACTTTGAAACACAGAAAATTCTTGACTCTATTTACCTTTTAAGAAAAATGCCCTGTCTCCATTGAACTTCATAGTATTTTTAAGGTTCTGAAGTGAGCAAGCTTTTACTTGCACCTTACCCCGATGAAGGTCTTGATGCAAATCAGTACCATAGATCTGGAAGGTTTGCCATGCACTCTCAGATTTCAGAGCTAATCCAGTACTAATATGAGTATCTTTGTCTGAATTCCATTGAGTCACGCATTCATTTCTGTAGCTGTTTTTTGCCCATGTCATACCACTGGCATAATAAAATACCTATTTTGAGTCAATCCCTTCAACTGAAATAAACTGATGTATTCCACTAAAATAGGACCATTCCCCACTGGTGTTTTGACTGTGTATTTCTCCTGGATGAAAGCAAAAAGTATAAGGAAAGAATGCTAATTTTGCTTTATGAAGTATCTTGAATTTTCTAATTTTCATTTAGTTCTACTACATTATTTTTCCTATGCTTAAAAAACCTGAATACTTACAATCTATGGGTGGCAATAAAACCTTTGAGAAGCATTTCTAATAAAAGAACAGTAGCCTGTGAAATGTGCTGCTGTGGTGTGCAGTAAGTTTAGTGGTTCACCTTGAACACTTCTTTTATTGAATACTTTGGGGCAAGCATGCATGATTGTGTGTAAAAGCTTCTCATGTATGGTATGGAGACCTTGTGTGCTCCTTCCTTCCTGCCCTTTTCCTCCTCCTCTTTTTATTCAAGGATGCAGCTGCCAGACACAGAGCCATGCTCCTGTACAGTCTTCCCAGGAGGCCTTGTGAAATCAAGTTGCTCACTGTGTGCCAGCATGGCTTTTGTTCCTTCGAAGACATAGCTAGGAGCCTGCTTCCACTGCCAAGAATGCAGGCAGACTACGCTGAAGAAGAAAAAAAAGAAAAAAAAACCCCTATATTTTATTCACTGCACTGTTTCATCTTTTTAAGTAGCTGGCATCTGCAGCTGGTTGTGGCAGGGAAAACCTACAATCGCACTTGATGTTAATAAATGTGTTTGCCATTAAGTGGCTGTTGTAATGCTTTGCTTGTTTGCCTTTCTGTGTGCACTTTCATCCTTCACTGTTACACTACTGCTGCCTTGTAATTTGTCTCAGACATTTACATTGCTGGTTGCAGGTATACAAACCTCTTAGATCAAGTAACTGCTCAGACACTTGATAAAAGGATCTGTTTAGGGCCTTTCCTGATCTGGCTGCCAAATTCAAGCACAGCCTTGATGCATAGAATACAAACTGCGTTATAGTCATAGACCACATTTCACTTCTCCTTGACTCCTGACTGAATGGTACAAACCATTAAGGAGTTTATGTGAGATCTTTAGTGCAGCCGCTGATTTTACCAGAGCCTAACGATGTCTCCTGTGACAGCTTTCTATCTCTCCAGAACAGCTGGAGCAGCTATTCCTAGAATCCTCTGAGTGAAGTCCATATTTCAAATAAGTGAAAGAGGATCATATAACAGTGCTCTTGGTGGGATGGCAGCCATTATCTCCTCTGGAGCATGCTTGCTGTAGAGAAAGAAGGCATCTCAAAACAACACATCTGCAGTTCTTTCAGCCGTTGGGGAGATGTTTTCATATATACGGAAGGGACAGCTCTCCTCCCCTCTCAAAACTACCCTCCCTTCTTTCTCCTCTGTGCAAAATGTGCCTGATTGATAAAGTCAGGCTTGTCTTAGAGACTGACTAATGAAAGTGCTTGCAACAATTTGGATCCAACCTGTACATAGAAGAGGATGCAGGCTGCTCTCTGATGCTCTGCTTTAGCAGCCTGTCTCTTTTCAGCAAAGCATACAAATGTATGCTAAATTCTCAGGAACTTTAGCAGGACTTAAGCATATATTTGGTAAGATTGAGTGCTGTACTGAACTGGAATGACTTGAGTGTGCAGGAGCCTGAATACAATGATATGTGTGAGACAAGGGGAGGGGGGATGGGAAGTCTTGCTCACCTTCTTTCCATTACATCTGGGCAAAGGTTGTACACTGTGAATTAACAAAAGGAGAGATGGGAAGATGTGGGTCCTTTAAAGATAATCTCTCACACAGGCTCACAATTTTGGCCCTGCATGTAGTAGAAGGTATCATAGCAGGCAAGCATAAGTGGAAGCTAATGTCCTTTTTCATAGAAGTGTCCTGATTTTATTTAACAAAACAAGGAAATAAGTTATGGCGTTTCCTTCAGTTGCCATCAGTAACAGTAAGCTTAGTGTTCTGTAACTGTACTCCAGCTTACAGTAGCACAGTTATAGGAAATGAGAGCAGTTTGATGCTTGCAGAGCAATATAACCAAGGTAACTGAAATTAAAGTCCCTGCATTGGAAACTGAACACTTTCTGGCATTCCAGCCTGTGAACTGTCTAACTTCCAGTGTTATGATAACCTCACTAATGTATGTTATTCTGGGCTGAAAGAGGATGTGCTGACTGCAAACAAATAAGCAGGTTTGCGTTGCCCCCATGTGCATTCTGCTCTGGTAATCTTTGTTCAGCTGAAGTCACTTGCTTTTTTGCCAGGCTGGCCTCCAAGGGAGAGAGAGAGACTTTCTGTGCCTTTCAATTCAGCAGCAGCAAAGAAGCTTTTTGTGGTGCAGCAAGTGTAAGTTGCATGCTAAAGAGTGAATGGGTAGCTAAAATACCTCCCCAAGAATTATTTAAATTAACTTATTGACCTATGGATTAATAGTTTAGCAGTGCAGAAATATAACAAGCAGGAAACTTCTCAGACCCATACAAAACAGGAGTATAAAAAGAGAGTCATAATTGGAGAAAATAAGGCAGATACCACATCGTATAGTAAGGGTCTGGGGGCAGATCTGCAGCCCAATGGGAAACCAGGAAGCAAGGTAAGGAGGGAAGGATATCCACAGCAAAATGACATGCTGTGGATCCAAGTTTGCCTTGTATCCAGTTTCTCAGAAATCACCTGAAGACTAAAGCGGATTCCTCAAAACTGTTTGTCTTCCTTGCACCAGAGAACAAACCAACAGCAAGGGACCTCTCTAACAAGTGTAGAAATGGCTCAGAGAGACCTGTTTATCTCTTCTTACCTTTAGAATTCCTTGTAAAGCCAATCATTCTGGAATGAGACAGAGTAGACAGCCATGTCCAAGCTGCAACAGTGGTAAAGGGCCAAGGGGAGCTAGCAATTAGGGATGCACAGCAGATGCAAAACATCATCATCCCCAGAAGAGGATCATTACTTGCTTTTGCTTTCTCTTTTCACCAAGACAAACCTGAATTGAGCTCTCTGTTACTATTATTTTCATTTGCACTGATATTGTTGTCCCACAAGCAGGGTTCATTTACCCGATGTGCGAGACAATAACACACAGAGTTGAGGTATTTTCAAATTAATTTCATTGATGTGCACAAATGGGTGCCTGTCTCAAGACAGCATACCCTTGTCTCAAAAATTCTCACATTTATACACTTAACTAATACATATTCATTGTTATTTTCCTTAACGATCAGTTCTTTCTTCTCCGCCCCTCATGTGAATTAGTGTGCAGACTCTGCCTTCTTCCTTCATTGTCTTCTTTCGAGTAGGTGGTAACATTTTAGTGGGTGGTATCATTTGAGTAGGTGGTCAATGAGTTGGTCACAATCTCTCCCTGTAGGAATTACCTTTTACCTAATTCTTCCCTAATCTTGGTGGTTCCAAGTGGTTCTTCAAGGTTTATTGACCAGACCACAATCCATTACCTTTTCTGACATAAAGCCCCATTGTCTAGTAGTTAGCTCCTAAACCCTAAATCATGTCTAGTTATTGTTTCCCTATTTTAAATATTAACTGATGGGGGCTGTACACAGGACTTAAGTAGCTCCTTGGTTATTTCAATCATATTATACATATTAATTGATAACAATATCTTATTCCAAATTTTATAGGCAGTTCAGCTTTACTGTCTGTCACCTATCCTGTCTTCATGGCATGGCGTGAAGATTTACTTGTTCTTTGGGCTTATCGAGAGATCTGTAGATTGCAGCTAGATAACTAGAACCATTCTTGCATATTCTGAGAGAAGGGAAAGAAGAATCTTGAGCAGTGTCCTCAGGTCTTCTCTGCACTTTAACCAGGCTTTGCCATCTGAGATTTTCTGACTGAGAATTTTCACCATTCTAATTCAGTGTTTCAAGACATGCGAGTGGTAGGAAGGATATGTTTTGTAAGGTGTAATTATCTCTTTTTAGCAATGAGCTCCTCAATGCTGCTTTGATTGTGATACCTCCACATTGCCTGATTAAATCAAAGCCAGGTTAGAGCATTAGAATTAAGGACATAAATTAATTGTAATTACATCAGAGCCAGCCAAATTAGCGAGTCATCAGTAATATAAGCAATGCTAAATGGCATCTAATTCTGTATAATAATTAATTGGGTTCTTCCACTAAATAAGACCCGACACATTGGTCCTTTATCAATCCTCTAAAGGCTGGTTAGCCTTGGGTGCTTCTGACATGAAACAATTACAAAGGTTCTAAAAAAAAAAACCAACATGTTTTTCCCAATTTTAATTTTAAGCTCTTACACCCTGCATTTACATGCTTCTCCTAGTTTTCTATTAATTAGGTCCTTCCACTCTTGGACTTGTCTTATTCTCTGTGTCTGTCATCCTGGACAGCTGATTGCTAAAATTATGCTGCCCACACAGCTTGGAGAGAAAGAGTCTAACAAGCTGGAAAGGACAATCAGCAAATGACCAGTGATGGTCATTTGACCAGAATGACCATTCAGGGGAGGGTTGACTTCTAAGGTAATATCAAAGCTGGGTAAATAAAAGTGAAAAGGAAACCTTCCTCTCTGGAGGGGTAAATGTCAAGAAAGCAAGAAATTATTTAAAGGGACATCCAGGTACAGACTAAGGAACTCAAAATTTAGGCTGGATATCAAGCAATCCCCCCCTTTCCCCCTCCTCTTGACAGTGATATATGTGAAGATTGGAATAAAACCTGAAAGGAAGTGGTGGGATCATCAATATATAGTCTTTGGAAACCAGTCTAGAAAAAAAAACAATAGCAGACATCCTGCATAGTAGAGTCTTAGATTTGCAGGTGGCTGGGCTAGCTGATCAATAGGTCTTTATCATTTCTAACAGCAGCAGTTCTGTTCTGTATCTGTTCTAGAGATGCTGCTGTTGGCTTCTGACCACTGGAAGTGGTTTGTTTCTTGTTTGTGTGACAGATGATGAAACGTGCTAGCCAGTCTCTCAGAACTGCATGGTTGCCCTCCAGCTGCTCCAAAAGCTTTCCGATTACAGATCCTGCACGAAGAAAAACCTATTAGCTGTCTGAGACCTTGGATGTAGTCTGGATAACCTTTGTTCAGGGCAGGACCTCAAGGGAAGCAAAGCAAACCCCAAACTACCTTTGTATTCTTCAGGTCCATTGAGTTGCCAGGAAACAGCTTCTAACAGTCACAGAGTACTTGAACAGTGTTTATCGTAATTCTAGGTGCTATTGTACTGTAAATATTATAAACCACTAAACTTTCTAAATTTTTTTCTAGTTACATCATGGATAAGTTGCACTAATGTGTTGCATTTTGAATTGCAACCTTTAGTATCTGTGTCACATTTAGTATCAGTGTTCTAGAAATCAGATATTTGGATATTAAACCCAGAATCCCATCCTTCCTGGGTGGTTTTGCTCAGAAGAACATTACCAGAGCAGTCAAAACTGAGGCACAGAATTATCTATTCAGTTTTCCACTCTATTCATTATTAGCCATTTACAAATACAGGAAGAACTAGAAAAGACGGGGTTGTTTACTGTTAGCTTACTCTGCACAACACATTTTTCTCTCAGAGCATATCTGGATTTGGAGACAGCCAGTAGGGTGGTGTCACCTGGTGAACTCAGGACTCTGGAACAAGCTTCCTGCCCCACTGCTGTCCTGCACAGTTCCCTCTGCCTGCTCGCAGAAATGTGTATCCCTGACAGACATGATGCTTAAAAGGAATTTGGACCTGTAATGCAGAGATTCAAGGAAAGTAGAAAGAGGAGGATCTGGAATCAAGTAGCCTGTAGGGAACAGTGTCTGGAGACCACTTTTACAGTGTGTGAGTTGGTACTTCTGAGAAAAATAGATTGCGCAGATTTGTGACAAGTGCTGTGGAGTGTAGCACGTTCTTTAGCAGCTCTGTAAGGCATAGGTTTTAGACAGGTAGTCATTTTACAAACAATTGATATGGTTAAAGTCATTACCTCCAACCTAGAGTTTGCTTTTGCATATCAGTCATTTAAGGTGAGTTTAACCTTTGTGTCTGACTGCACTGAAGCAGATTAGGGAGCACTCACACATTCTTCCAGCTAAGCAGCAAGAGAAAGGAAAAAAAAAAACCAACCCTGATTTAAACTGAGAAGTAATCAGGACAGCAAATTCAGCTCCAGAGGATACTTGAATGTGCTCTTATGTGCATTTTTTAATGAGGTGCTATGTCAATAGGTTTAACACAGTGTGCAAAGTTAACTGTCTGTATGACTTTATTGGTCAGGGGACTTTGTGTTTTGCAGATGTAAAACTAAACACCAACATGCTTCTGCATGGCTCTATATTGCCATATGTGTGTCTAAGAGTGCCATCTCTAAAGATGAAAATAACGCCTCTGACTTTTGATGTGAGTTATACAGCTGACCATTGCTATATGACCTGCTTTTCCACAGAAATTTTTCCTTACCTTTCAAAACAGTTAACTGAGATTTGATGGAAAAAGTAAATAGTACTGAAAAAATACTTACTATAATAATATATCCCTTGTCCAGCATCTGACATTTTCTATTCAATGTCTGTATTTAAAGCTAACATTCAACTAGTTTTATTTTAAAATTTTCTGGTGTGTTTTATCTTTTTTTCTCTTACATTATTTTTAACATAACTTGATGTCATTATGCTTTTCCTGTACTATTACTTATGGAGAAGTCCTCTTCATGTTCACTTACACTACCGCAAGACCGGGTATCTTTGTAATACATTTGCGTAATTGTCAGATATCATGAATTCAGGAAAAATCATAGCTGGGGTGAGACCTGCTCCTATTTGTTCTACATGATTTGCTGCAAAGATTGCTTGCTCCTGAATTCACCTAAGAGCATCCTACTTGTAAAACCTGCCGGTGCTAGTTCTGCATGAAGTAGAGACAGTGTTATGGGATCCAGTGACATTCATAGCCCTGTAATCAATTACTTGGCCACTTGGCCCAAGATCTGTTGTACTGTAAATGTTTATACGCTCAGAGTGCCTCAAGGCCTGCATAATCATTTAGCATACACCATTTGGTCCACAAGTGTAGCGTGGCCTTGCTTATAAAATATGTTCATGATGACAATTGGTAGCAGCATACTCCAATGTTCATGGGGTAATGGAAACGGTAAATTTAGTTGTGGGTATGACAGAATAGGTGAGTAATCTGAGAATCTTTTAACCAGAATGTTTTCTACTGAAATATATGTTCCTATGGAAACATATGTGAATGGGTGGAAATATGTGCAGGCACAGACACATCTATACTAGAAAGCATATTTTTTTGCATTTTAAAAAAAATCTAAAAAGACTCATCATTGAAATTCCTATTAATTGAAACACTGAATGCCCTGTGTTTAAAATATGAGAGATGTTATAGCATATGTGTTTGGGAAACACAATATGGAAGGGATAAAAAGGCTCAGGTATGCTGCAGAGCACAAGAGTGAGAGGACAGTAGAAAAAAACTATCAATAAAGAATATTCTACCGCTAATACAGATCTGTTAGTGCTCTCTTGGCTTGCTAGCGGCCTTCTTAATTTCCAGCGTTATGCTGCTGCAAAAACTATTCTACAACTACTTGCAAAATGAAGAAAAGATTTGTTATGTTCAAACTATCTTCATGTGGCAAGCTCTCAAAATTTTCTGTTGCACAGTATAAAACTCCAAAATTGAAAGCAAAAATCTCTTGCTTTTTAAAACTCATTTCTTGACTTTTTGGCAGTTAACTAATATTTATTGACATGTGGGGTTACCAATATTGCTCTTATCAGTCACAAAAGAAGCAGAGCAAACAAATTAGAGATAGAAAATTAAAAGAAAAGAAATACGTAAGAGATACAGTTTTTCTTTGCCTAATATAGATGTAGACAGGTGAAAAACTAGATCATTTCTGTGGGGATGAATTAGTAAGGTAGCCATAGGTAACTTGGTCAGAAAAGCTTAAAAGCATTCTCACAGAGAGGAACCATTCCTGTTGAAACCCACTGCAAACTTTTATTAGGGTTTCTGGTTCTGATTTGATAAAGCAGACCACAACTGGAACCCTCTGTTCCAGATGTTCACTGGGTGGCAATGAAGCTGCATCTGTAATATGTCATCTCTTGTGGCTGGTACAGTGTACAGTCAAGTGTAGTGATATTAGGAATGGTTGGTTGGGGCAGGATGTCCATACCAGGCATGATCCCTTACGTCTGGGAAACTTCTATGCTGTTTAGGTAAGCTCTTACACTTTTCATAAATTGGTTTAGGAGAGCAAGTCAACAACTCACTGTCCCAGAATCAGAAGAAAGCAAAAGTCTCTTAAAACAATTTTTTTTATACAGATGAGAGCCAGAAATTCAAACACGTTACTGACTTACCTGTGTCATCTTGGGAATGCTTTGCCCTCAGGTGCATCCTGATGGTTCAAATAAAGGGAGAAATTTGCATTATAATGGAAAGATATTCAGAAATTTTGAAACTCGTGTGAACTCAGCTGATTTGAAATATCATGCTCTCAAGAATTAGTTCCTTTTGAGATATCTTCCTGTTAGGGCTAGGTTGGAATTCAGCTGAGCTGAAGCACAAGAGTTGGTTTCACAGACTGGTGGTGGTAGGAATGTTTGATTGCTTGGTAAGGATTTTTAACAGATGAAATAATCCTCCTAACAGGACACAAGGCAGAACTACTGGATACAGAGGAAATGTTTTAAAGGTCTGAAAGCCAAATTTTTAAAGGTATGACATTTTCAAAGGCTGTTTTTACAGGAGGGACTTGGATTCAGCTCTCTAAAAACTAACTTGCAAATGATTGACATAAAGTCAGAAGCATAGACCCAGAGCCTCAAGGGGCTTCTAATACTTGATACTGAACTTTGACAGAATTCATGCTACTCATCCCAAGGGTACAATCCCTTCTCTACAACAGCCCAGGTGTCTTGTTCTTCCTAGATGTACATAATGAACATGCTGCTTCTACTCATACCGAGAACTTCGTCCATCTTTTTACACTATTAAATGTCTATCTTATGGTTAACCCATTCAAGATCCTCAAACTGTGCTTTTCTCCGCCTACATTCCCAACAGGTTGTTTGTTAGAAGCATTGGACAAAACAAATGTGCATTGCTAGGAATGAAGAGGGAAGTCATGTTCCCTTTCCCTCAAAAACACACTGAAAGGAAGAGCTGATGGCTGTACCCTTTCATATAGTGCTTTAAAAGTGCTTAAAAACTACTAGGTAAAATGAAGAGTTGGTGTCCTTCTGTGTTCTGTGAGGGGTTGTATGTATTCTGAGTAGGTAAGGTGAAACAGATGGAGGAAAAACATCTGATTTGTGATTTTTTTCTGGGAGTTAGGTAAGAGATTAGGTAGTTTACCTGACAGTTGCTATGGCTTTTGACAGTACCATCAAAAATCAAGTGTTTCTCTGCTTGTCCAAGGTTTGCAGGAAACTTTGGTGCTTTTGAAATGTATTTGTCACTAGGGTTAGATTGGGATTGTTATTTTTTTAATTTTATTTGTTCTTTACATATGCATCTAACAGAAGCAATTGACAACTTGCAGTTAAGTGGGGGTTTTATGCACTTCAGCTATTGATTTTTGTAGGTAGCAGGCATGTATGTGCTTACACCTTTTGAAAACCACACTTAGAACCTCTATAAGCTTGTCCTTCAAAGTGCCAAAATAACTTTGGGAAAAAAGATTCCAGTTCCAGGTCAAATAAATAAATATAATCCCTGGGATTTACAGCACATAAACACCTTCTGCTTTACCTTTGTTAAACGCTTTATTCCTCCATTGAAACTTTCTTTTTGCATCGTTCCAAGCACTAGGATTTAATTGTGAACACTTTTGTTGTATGAGGAGAAGAATAGTTGCTTGTCATTAGCTGCAGAACCTAAAGGAATCATCTCTAACTTGATAATGATTCTGCAAATAGTGTAGAACCACTTCATGTTGACAAAAAAAGTACAGCATATGTCTAGGTTTCATGATAATTCCAATATAAAGAAGTAGAGCATCAAAGCTTGAGTTTACTGTGGTTCACTGTATTTTATTCCAGTGTTAAATACCTGTCTTCCTGCCAGTAGAAGCCTGTTACTTGGCATCAAACTGTGCCTAGACTAGCACAAACAACTAGTACTCGCAGAAATAACAGTAGTGTCTCCTGATTCAACCCTAGGAGGGCTGGGCAAATTGCCACAGATTACATTTTAGCAAACCAGGTAATAAAAAAAAAAAAACCAACATTTTTTCAGGTCTGCTGTATCTGAACATCAGCAGTTATTGTCCTGCTCTTAACAATTAAATGTAAAGGGCTTGTTATTCTAACACTTTCATTTCAGATGCCTGTCTTTTCATTACTATGGAAATTATAGCTATGAGCAGTACCATTAAAAAAGAAAATGCATATTTCTGAGTTTCAGATGGCTCCTTAAATTACACCACTTCAAGAAATCTCTCTCTCTGGTTCAACACAAATTTATTTTATATGTAAGCAAAGAGAGATACTGCATTAATGTAAATAATTAACTATGCATAGCTAAGACTACCTTACACTTATCTTCACTTTGAATCATCATCCATCTGGTTATCTTAAAATGTTTTGTAACTGTAAGTACATTTCACATGACCTGAAACATTTAGGACACACTTTACAGAAGCTCAGGTGAAGTGGCTTGCTCAGATTCATATAGGAGGTCAGTAGCAAAATAAAGAATAGAATCCTCCAGTCCTCACTCCTAGATCTCTGCTCTAGCTATTAAAATCTTTTTACTTTGCAGCGATTTTATTTTACAAGACAGTATATATGTGAAAACTTGGAATCCTAAGTTTTCCAAATAAATAAATACAATTATACTTAATTGTTGTGGTGTTGGAAGGGATGAATCATGGTTTGCAGACACTGTATTGTTGAAATTTTTCCCATCATTACTAACATTCTCTTGGGAAGGGCTTGCCTCATACATATTCAGATGTGCCACATCCCACATGGTCCTTCAATTTAAACCGCATTTTTCTTCTCTTCTTTCTGCACCATGCTTGTTTTGTACATAATTGTGTACAATAACGACTTTTGGAATTGTCCCTGGCAAATTGGGATTATAAACAGAAGTGAAAGCTGCAGGGACATGTCTTACATATTGCTTCAATCTTTCACTTTCTACATTAGGTATCCCTCCTAAAAGGTAGTAGAATGTGGTCCAGTGGGAGTCTTTTGTTCCCTGCTAGGAAAGGAATTTGAACTGTTGTTTGTTACTATGTTGTGCTACATGACTGTAACAAGGTGAAATGTAAGAAAGAGGGAATCCCACAAAAAAATCATTTTGGATGCATTTTTGTTTCATGAACTGTTGAAGTGAGTGAGATGGGAGCGGAAGCTTTCAGACTGGGGGAAAGACGTTCACATAGTGAAAGAACTGGAATAGTTCTCAGGAAATTTGCTGTCTATTCCTGCTTCCTGTTATTGTAAACTTGGGCAAGTGACTTCATCTGCCTATGCTGCCAGTGTGTAAAATGGAGATAACCACTTCTTTTGACCCTCTTGCCTGTTTCATGTCTGAGCTTACTGGGGAAGAGACACTTATGCTATGCATTTTCTGAGGAGAGACTCTTCAGTAGGGTCCTAACTGCATCCAGGTTCTCTGCGTATTTCTAGCTGTGACAAAAATAATCAAAACTCTCCAAATTTCTGCAGGGCTACACATTGTGTTTCATAGCTGACTGCGTTATACTGTTGTAAGGCCAGAAACAGACACCATAGTTATATTTGGAGTCTGTATAAGAATCCTGACATATTTGGTGCTTAATTTCTTTCCCTGGTGATCTAAGACTTTACCTTGTTTATGAAAACTAAGTGGAATCAGAGCGCTGAGTCCTATGTACATGCACACAACATCATTGTGCTCCCCAGCTAGGTTTTCCCCAGGTTAGGTACTTTTAGGAATCTTCCAGCTCCGCCTTATGATAAGGTACATAGCTGACATTAACATTAATGAGAACTGCATGCGCTCTTGGAGGAGAAAATCCATGCCTCTGGGCATATTTAATTGCTATCAGACGAAGACTTCTTCTGCATAACATAGGGTATGCATAGAACATGGTAATAAAACTGAGAGGCAAAGGACTTGTTTGGGAAGGCATGTACATTGTTCTGTGGGGAAGCTCTGCAGAACTTGGAAAACTCTGCCGGCATGGAGAGAAACATAGATGGCAGGCAGGAGGAAATGTCATATTTGGGGATCACATAGGCTATAGTACATCTGTAACTGATAGTTTGGATTTCCTTTGTAGTGTACAATCAAGACATGCTGCTGAGAATGATTAGCTGCAGAAGCAAGATGCTAACTTTTTACTTTAAATCTCTTTTCCTTCCTGCATGAGGCTTGAAGGTTGCTGTGCTGCCTCTTACTCTGACTTTCCAGTGACCTTGCATTAGGTTGTAGTGAAGAGGAATAAACTGAGTGAAGGCAAGATTAAAAGGAGTATCATTATATTCGAGGGAGTGGAAATTGAGTGCTAGGAAAGCGCAGAAGGGTCTAGTGCCTGTGCTCCAGTCCTAACTCTGACTTCCTCTGTAACTAGTTTGATTCACATTAGATTCTACTCTTCAGAATAAAGCAAAATTTTATATTTTTCTTTTTAATTTTTCTATTCCACAAAGTACTGAGTAACTTTTCCCAAATAAAGACTCAATGTAAGCATATGATTAGCAGCAACAACTGAAGCAGCTCTTTGACTTCAGGTACTGGGGGAGATGGCTTCTTTGGGAATGCTCATTTGTCTAAAACATTTTTCTGGATAAAAGGCAGAGTGTTGAACTAAAGAGTTAAGGACAGTCCTTATGGATGGCTACATTATGGGACCTGGGTTCTGAGGGATGAGTGTACCCTGAGGTATTGTGCCATACTGAGTTTCTTCTGAAGCCTTCTGGAGTTGAGGACTTCACTGGATCAAAGGATTGAATGTTATACAATAAAGACAAATACAGAGGAATGAACATAACTTCACCTAAAGCGCATTAAAGACTTCTCTCTCTGTCATTAGAAAGGTTAGACCATCTCTTATGTCACAGATGCAAAGCTATCCTAACAGTAATATATTTACCTATAAAGAAAAAGTAGGGACCTTTCAGCCATACTGTGTTTTAGTGCCAGTATACTGCCCTGAGATCTCTGTACAAGTAGGAAGAGGGAGACACAACTGTGGCCTCTCCGCACAACTGTAACTTGCAGCCACTCTGAAAGCTGTAGGGCCAATGGCCATTGATACTAGTTAGAGAAACCTTTTGGCAGCTGTAATTTATACCATTTATGTTCAATGCACAGTTAATCTATGAAGTGAAGGAAAATGAAGGCAATTTAGATCCATCCGCCCATAAAATAGGTCACCAAAGAGCTGGTTTAATATGGCACTAGTAAGAGCATAGTTTCAATGAGATAATGCTGGAATGTGATCAAATGAATGTATATAATTTCATGTAAACACTGGAAGCAGCTTTTAGTGGAATTTCATAGAGAAGGACATTGGATCAACAATGAGACAGTTTCTAGACCGTTTAATGAATACACTGTGTTTAATATTGGGAATGGAAGTCTGCATATGCCTGTAGCTGATTTCTAATTAAAGAATAGAAGGTTCAGCTGAGGAGCGGAACTGAGAAACGTGCATTCAAAGCGTTAGAAATAGCCTACTCATTTAGTGATGCATTATTATCCTTCTTTCTCTTGGATATCTCTTTAGTTTTCTGAAGTTAAATATGATAGATATGGGAAATAGATGGAAGTACATTAATTGCCTTATTCATCACATCATTAAAATTATAGGTCTTGCCGCAGACTAGCTGCAATGTCTTATTGTGTTTCTGGTACACATCATTAATAAAAGCACTCCAGCTAGTGGTATGCAAAATGTACTTTCTAAATAACTGTACAGTGATTTGGGGCTCACTTATGCAACATATTGCTACAAACTATTGTAATACCCCTGGCACTCGCTTAAACTCATTGGGCTAGTGATGGAATTAATGAGGCTGGTGCTGCTGCAGTATGCTGAGCACGCTCAGCTCCTTCGCTGCTCTTTGTCTGCAGCGGGGCTCTTGCCTTTCAGAGCTGGCTGCCTCTCTGTCTCCAGGGCTGAGCCTAGGATCAGATAATGAACAGCATATCAGTGCAGCGGAGGGGGTAGGGGGTGATGGGAGAAGACTTATTATTCCTTCACTCTCAAACAAAACAAAATCATTGAACTGTCAGGGTCATTAAGGACCCTGGGGTTGTCATGGAAACGACCTTTGGGGGTTTATGGCTGTTAATGCATGAGTGACTGTCTGTATTATATGTGTGTGGAAGGGGTCACCGTTTTCTTGGTGGCTTCTAAAAAAAGCTGGATTGTATGGCTAATGTTCAGAAAGGAATCTCTGTGCTCCGTGGTGACTTAACTATTTTGAATGTAACAGACTTTGAAGGGGGGGCGGGAGTGAAAAGCTTTACAGACAAATATTTAGACAGAAACATAATTACTCTTGAATTTTGTTTCAGTAGCAATGCAACTTTATTTCCAAGTTTCAGGAAATAAAGTCACGTTCCCTCATCTTTTTAGGGCATTTAGGAAAAAAAAAAAAACAAACCTGAAAGCAAATAATTTTGTTTCAGATTATTTCAGGATAGGAATACAGAGCACTACCTAGGAACTGGCAATACATTTTAGAGTTGTCACAGCCAGAGATAAAAAACGTTAATGTACACAGCTAATAAAATCTTCCTCATCCTGTTACAGACTTCCTGTATGACCTTGGGCAAGTCATTTAACTGTTGGTCCTGTTAACGTCAATGCAAACCATCAATTGACTTCCAATTTGTAATAACAATGTTTGTTGAAAAGGAAGGATATTTGATTTTAAGAACACGGTTTTAAGGCTATAAGTACCCAGAAAGAGAAGTTATGGTAAAAGTACACCAAAGAACAATTTTGTCTAATTTTTTACACTGTGAAATGGAAGTCATCCTGGCATTTTGCTTTGTCAGCCACTCTCTACTGGCTGAATAACAATTAGATGTTTATACCTCAGTTTTCAGTAGAGACTACAGCACTCGTCTCTATATGAAGAGATAAAAGGAGGAGAGGGAGACAAAGAGGCAGCAAAACAGGGATAATATTAATGATTCCCTTTACAGGCAGTAAGGAAATACCAACCACCCAGAAGCCAGAAATGCTAAAGATGAGAAACATTGGTAGCAATTTTTTTAGAGTCACTTTTTTTAATTGTATGGCACTTAATATCTATTCAGTTTGACTCTTCAGATCTTTATTCATGAAAAAAGTTCTGTGTTCACCATATATTAACAAAGGAGCTGGATTCTTCTTCCCCTTCCCACTTGTTAGATAAATGAGTGTGACTGCCAGGTTAAAACTGGAGGTAGAATTTTACTTAACCCATACTGCAGAGGAGGAAGCCTAAGTTTGGCCATGCTGAATCCAGAACCCTTGATTTCACAGATTTTTTTTTTTTAGTTGTCTCAGGAAAATCACATCACCTTTCTTGACTCTCACCTTTCTTCTGTAACGTAGAAATATTCACACTTGTGTATTTCACACATACCTTGTATTAAAGATCATAAGCTACCCAGGTAATACGTCAGAAGGACTACATACATATCCCTGACAGTGCGGACAATAGCATGATGCTAAACACAGGCACTTCAATGGCCTCATAACCCATCTTCCCTCCTATTTGTGCAGCCTCAGAAGTCTCTCAAAGTGGTTGGGCACAGCAAGTACAATGACAAAGCTGCTGAAGATCATAGTCTTATTAGTTGTATTGGTGTGTTTGGTGTATTTCAGAAATTTTGCTTTCTTGTAATTGCACTGGTTACAGCACATCTTTGTTAAATAGATTAAGAAACTAAAAGAATATCATTGAATCACTGAATCTGTTTGAGCTACGGTTGAACTGGAATAGTTAAAAAGGAACTGTTTTTATTTATGGTGGTGGTGGTGGTATTGAAAATATTTAATTAAACTAAGGGAAAAACATGTTTGAAGAGAGTCTTACCAGACTTCCGTTCCCCAGACTCTTTAGGGATCTCTATATATCTGCTGCTAGTGTAGGATTTGAGGCTTTCTGGCCAAAATTTTCTTCAGTGTTGTCTTGCAATCTTCATGTACTGAAGAAAAAATGAAATGTGAAAGCTCAAGATTGAATTTAGTCAAGTTCAGTGTCAAATTTGTTTACATGCAAAGCTTTGCATTAGGCCAAATTCCAATGAACTGGGGCAAATATACACTGAAAGCTTGTAGGCTTTAAGAACTGTTGATTTGACATGTGAGCCAAACATGATACTGGTCATAATATCTTCCTGATATCTTGTCTCCCCTCCTTGTTTTTTTGTCTCCTGTGTCTATTTCTGCTCTTCCTGCTCCTCCAAGTATTCCTTGTCTCTGCTTCTCTAGAATCTCCTCTCCCCTGGCACCGCATTCCACCCTTATCTGCAGATTTGGAAGGTTAGAGAATTAGAATAGGTTACTTGCTCCTCTCTAAACTGCAAGTAGCACATTAGCTAAGAAATGCGTATGGAAGTCCATCTTGAGCACCTTATCATGCTTTGTTTTCTCTCATCTTGTATTTAGTGAAAATTCCCACTGATCACCTTAGAATCATAGAATGGTTTGGGTTAGAAGGGACCTTAAAGACCATCTAGTTCCAACCCCCCAGTCACAGGCAGGGTCACTTTCCACTAGACCAGGTTGCTCAAAGCCCCATCCAGCCTGGCCTCGAACACTTCCAGGGATGGGGCATCCACAACTTCTCTGGGCAACCTGTTCCAGTGTCTCACCACCCTCATAGTGAAGA
>JAVJGG010000094.1:15803048-15813962 GCA_035590195.1 Aviceda cuculoides | reverse complement strand
GAACACTTCCAGGGATGGGGCATCCACAACTTCTCTGGGCAACCTGTTCCAGTGTCTCACCACCCTCATAGTGAAGAATTTCCTCCTTGTATCTAATCTAAATCTACCATCTACCTTCATATCAAGGCTAAAGAGTATGTTGGGTTTTCTTAAATCTGGAAGGTATAGTAAATGTCTAGATGTTTGTTGATCAAATATATTCCCACCCTAAGTCCAGTCTCCAAAATCAATTTTTCTGTGCTAGGTAGACTGAAAAACGTTTGATGTACATAATTCTTATTAGATTATTGATTGTTGAGAGACCCTTAGTATACCGAGATCATCAGAAATCACTTAGAATCTAGATTCCCTCCTAACATATGTTATTTATTATCTCTTGTAAACATGGTTATAGAAATAAACACAAACATAAAGAGTTAGAGAAATATTCCTTTGTCCACTGTTCTACAAGTTGCCATATATTTCAATGCATTAATTTTCTGCAGCCTCCTCCTGTTCCTGCTATTTTGGGTCAACGCGGTATCTTTTAACAGTTGTATAATGCAGAGCATAGTGTATTGCAAGACTTGTTTTGCTTTTGTCAGTACTATTTTCCACTCAAATTTTAGTTCAGTAAGAGAGTTTCAGTAAAGGACTCACCAAGATAAAATCTGAATCAGGAGAAATTGGTTAGAGCCACAGCTACCACTGATGTAAACTGGGCTAGCTCCATCCTGAACTACATTCATTGACACCAGTTTAGGATCTTCACTGCTATTGCACTTCCCTGGCAGCCCAAGGGGAACTTAGCACAGATCTACCATACAAACCAACCAGGATCAAAAAAGGTAGATGATATTAATTTTCTTCCTCAGTCTACAGGGATTACTTTTGTAATTACACCAGGTTCTGAAACACCCTTAGATTTGTTCAGTGCTAGGGAAACTGAATTTACATCAAATGCTGCATAATTCATATGGCACGGACAGCAATTATGAATTAATTGAGGGGTGTAATGTTTAAAAAAAGACACATTATAAAGAACATTAGGAATGTTGGAATGAAAAATGCTCTTCAGCCCATTGAGGCTCATTTCTTTTAATATTGTTTTCTTTAAAATGGTACTGATTGTCTTTGAAAGGACATGAGAGAACCCTAAGTTCCCTGCTTCTGCACCATTTCTTGGTCAGGCAGCATCTGAAACGCTATTCTTTCTGGGAGAAGTAATTCCAATGTCAGGTATGAAATTATTCCTTTCCATTTTACCCACTGTTTTAAAATGTGTGCTTGATTACCTCTCAGCAGCAGCCGTAATCTTAAAATCAGATATATTCCAGTTAATACAGTCCTCTTGATCCTTTCTGACCTTTCAGATTATAGGGATTAAGTACTATAAGATATCTATACTGTCATTGCTTTTGTTCCTACAGTCAACAGAGTCGTCACTTTTCTCTGTACCTTCTCACATGTTATAGTATCTACTTTTGTGCAGCTGGCTTGAATGGTTCACTGGTAATTGGAACAGTGTTTCTGGCCTGTTTCCATGCCTTTGAATAATGAGGACATTTAGCACTGTTACGAAAATGTTTGTGTTTTGCATTTCAAGTGTTACTGTGCCGACATGCACTATAGGGGAAACCCACCTCACCCACACAAAGCCAATGTCATCAGGCTTTCAAATAGACTCTTAGTGGAGGCAGGGAGATGAAATTCAAACACCCCAATCTATAGGCAGGTCACAACAGGGCTGTAACAAAGGACCTTGACATCTGTTATTTCATTCTTGAAGCTGGAAAAAAAGATTGGGGCCACCCTGAGCTACTGGGCTGGTCCCTAAGATTCCTTCCTTAAGTTGCCTCCCTACTGCCTCTGCCGTGCCAATTTACTCAGGTCTGAAATGAAGTTCCCACTTGTAGTGTGCAGGATGTGTGAATTTACACAGTTTACCAGATCATAATATCCTCTGCTGCTCTATTGTCTACACGAGCTGATAGGAAGGGCCTTTGTTTTCATATGAACCCTCTGAACCTATCATTTGACAAAAACACAACTCTTAACAACTGAAAACAAGAGCACATTTCATTTTAAAACTTGAGTATGTGGCAGAGAGCCAGGTTTTGTCCAGAAGAAACAGAATCAGATGGACTGAGTCCATTTTAAAAATGATCTGTCACTTTTTAAAGAGAAATCTGATTTTTTGAAATTGTAATTTGAATTAAAAATGTTCACTGAAAAGAATACAGACCAAAAGCATACTTTTTTATTCAAACATTGTTGGGTTTTTTTCAAAATTCCATTTTAAAAATGTGATTTAGCAAAAGCCTGTGAAGTAATAGTTGAAATATGATGTCATATTCAACAGAGAATTTATCCATTCAGCAATGGAATATATAATTGCAAGTATTTGCTATGATAATTTGAATTACTTTTAATCTAAAATATATCATATCAACAAATCCATACTGAAAACCAGGGGTAATTTCTTCATCTATGTGAGAATAAATCCGTAAGAGGGAAAAACAAAGTGGCTAAATTGCCTCTATGAGTTATCTGGTATAAACCATTCCCTCCACTGTTGCTAGGCACTGTGCACGGTGCACCATGTGAGGTGGCAAAAGACGACACACTTGGAAGATGCAGGAGCTGAGAAGCAAAGGACAGAGGAGGCACCTCAATTAGCTTAATTTAGTAGTATAACCACATCACACAGATAATTATTTCATGACTGTTAGTGATCCATGCATTGAAAAAGGCCAGTGCTAGCTGCCTGAAACACAAGTGGGTCAACTCTCACTTATCATCAGACTCTGCAGCGTAATTACCTAGGACTATTCATGGGGAGTTTCTCTCACCTTGTTTCTGTACTTCTCAAAATCCTCTTCACTCATATTACCCTGAAAAAAAATAATTTAGGAGCCAATGTTTTTACTATACTTTTCCTTAAGTCATTCATACAAATTCAAAATGCTGCCTATTTTAGTTCAAAGGTCCAAGGCATCCTGATGCCTACCTTTTTTCTCCTCAACATGAGTGTTTGCTTTCCTGTTATTCCCTCCAGTACAGTACCTATTTCTTACTGAGATTTTTATCTAAACTCAACCCTTGGCTCCCAGATTTCTCTAATAGCTTGTTTGAAGACAAGGGAAATGTGCTAGTTCTAATCTTTCTGGCCTTCACTACAGTATTTGATATGGTGCCACAAGGGAAATTATTGGTGAAGGCAGGCACGATGGGGATTAGTGCAAGAACTGTAAAGTGGATAAGGCACTGGCTAAAAAGAACTGACAGAGGGTTGTGCTGAAAGGGGAAGTAAGGCTACAGGCAGGTAGGTCCTCAAGGACCACCCTTAGGACTAATCTTAATATTTTCATTAGTGACCCAGTCACAGAAGATAGACATGAGCTAATGGCAGTTGATGAAGAATGGATAAGGGAGGCACTGCCTACAAGCAGGAGGATTCGAGTGTCACAAAAGAACTGGATGCTGGTCTGTATTAATAGAGGCGGGATTTAATTCAATGTTCAAATTGTAAAGCAAGAATTCATACTATAATCTAGAAGCTATACAAATGGAAACAATGGGGGAAGAAAAAATTCTGGGCCTTTTATTTGATCACAGTAGAACTATGAGTCACCAGTGCAATACAGTTGTGGAAAATGTGTGATCTGAAGGTGTGTCTGGTAAAATAGTTCATATGGGCAAGCACTGATAGCAATAAGTACAAGTACATTGGTCTCTTAAGAGCAAGAAAGATGATTTCAAGATGTAACAGAAAATGTTCCTCCATAAAAGAAGGAAAAAAACCCTTGATTTGTTTAGCCTAATAAAATGATTGCTCTTTCTGCTACAAGGAAAGGCCAGAAAAGAAAAAAGGGCTATTTGTCTTTGAAGATAACACTGATACAAATACAACTGGGCATCATGTGTTTTAGAAATTAGAAGGACTGTTCTGAAGCAGTTGTCCTAGAATAGCAAAGGGGTTAAGAAACTTTGGTGGCTTTTAAATGAGTCTGGATAGCTAGATTGCTTTATGATTGCTTATAGACTCATCCCTGAAACAAAGTCCCTTCCTGTTTAATATCAGCACCATAACATCATCCTACTAACACAAAGACTAATCGTATGAAGTCTTCAGGAGGGTTAGCAAACTAAAACTTTGAATTTCTGTGTAGTTAGTTTTCTTTACCAGATGGGACTTCAGTTCGGTGGGAGTAAGTTAGAGACATAATTTACTACTATAGTTAAGGTATGGGTCAAATAGATATTCTGTCTTATATGCCCTATCATATTGATAAGAAAGCAAAGGGGAATGAGAGAAGGAATGAAGGTTAAATTCTGAGAAGTCATTTAGAATAAATATTTTAATTAGTATGCTAAAATTTTTGTTTGTTTGTTTTGTTATTGTGTGACTTAGAATGACAGTGAAAACATCATGCATGTGTACAGAACAAAAAAAGTTCAGGGAAAGTATTCAGTAAGTATGAGAAAATGGGAATTATTTTTTTTTTAATAAATCTAGTAGAGAGGTAACAGAATTTGTGAAATGGTACCTATTTTTTTCTAGTTGTTTATTTCTTATTCTTACAGCTTCCAGTCCTTGTCAGGTCCTCTTGGGCAGTCATTCTCTGGAGCAGACACGTTCGTGCTTTCAGTCTTGTCTAGTACTGGAGACATGATAAGCCTGACTAGCCTGACTTGTTTAATAACCATATTTGTTCAGCACCAGACCATGATTCTTGCATCATAGATATTTTCCTTTTCCAGTTAATTTCAGTGAGGAAATTTGAACATTTCTCTTTAATTTTCCATTATAGACTGTAATGAAGACTGAAAATGGTGGTGAGATGTTAAGACAAACATAGGATTAGTGACAAAAAGTAGCTAATCATCTATCCTAGTTCAGTGGCTATAATAATCATTTGTGAGATCTTTTAGGGTGGCAAGAATGGATAAGAGCCTTAAATGTCTTTAGCAAGGAAGGACTGGAAGAAATAAGCTGTTACAGCAGCAGTTTTTTAAGGAGTTCTGTATGTTGTTTGCTCTTATGCTAAGCCAGCATATCTTCCTGACTCTTTTTCTTTCCCTCTAAAATCGTAGCATCTTTCAACTTTGGCCTCACAAAGCCATTGAGGAAATACACGGGGGAATTCTAATAAAATATATTTGAACTGGTATCATTATCTAGAGATCTGCTTGCATTGAGTCCTACTCTGTATTCTGTTGTGAAGAACACAAAAGGGATTGTCCATGAGAATAGGGAATAAAGGCTGAGTCCCATGGGTTAAAAACCCTTCCTGTTGCCCATGAGGATAACAGATGGACTCTTTTCTTTGGACTCACTTGCTGTTTTGAATCCAGGCAGCAGGGTTATCCCTCTGGAGGCAGTCCAGTCACAGCAGGCTAGCTGTGAGGGGGAAACGGGGAACACTCCCTTACTGCCCATAGACAGCCGCGCTCGTTGGCTCAGATCTAGAGATGAAGAGCAGCCCTGCCGTGTATGACAAAGCACCTAACCCCCTGAAGTCCAGGTCTCAGGACAAAAATGAGATCACTGTCTTGAGCACCTTGGCTGAGTGCAAGAGGACTGAAAAGGCAGAAACAGTATGAAAGGAAGAGGCTAGAGAAACAACCTCTTCAGCAGGAAGATAAATGTGCAATCTCATCAGCATTCCTGAGCTCAGTCCTCTCCCTAGAGCCTATGCTGGACTGCTCACGAGAAAGCAAGCTGGTCAACTGACCTATTTAATCCCTTCTTCTGGGTAGTTCAGAGAAAACGGTGTGGCCCAGGTGAGAAATAACAACTTTGTAAGGGTGTCTCTAGTCTTGGTGCCTGATGTGACCAATCACTGAATACTGAGTGCATGGCGCTGGATGGACCAGAGACATTGCTGTTTAAAAAAACCCTGCATCGATAATATTTCTCATATTGTGTTTGCTTTCAAGGACTCAGAAGGAATACCCACATACCTGCTATGTATAAATGAGTGGGTTTAACTTAGCTAGTAGAAGCAGTAGTAATTTGATCAGTGTAACTTTCCATCACAATTATTTCAGCTGATATATTAGCTTAGAAAAAAGGTAGATTGGGACATTATGTATTACTAGGCCAGCATGCTAATACTCTTTATGGTACCCAGGCTAACTCACTCACAGCCAGCTCAGATTATTTGGCACAGCACTGCAAGATAATATACTGTAACGTCTTAAGGATCAAACCAGTCTTGAACTATATAGTTGGTGACTTTAGTGTGCATAAAATTCAGTAATAAATTCCTATTCATATGACTTTATTAGCTGAATCATGTGAAAGATATGCCTTTGAACCAGGGCAGGTGTCTGTTTTAGTTCTGCAGCACTATGCCATCAATGTAAAACACAGTATGAGGAAGTCAAAACTTCCCTGAGGATGATATCCAGCATCAGTGATTCGTTAACTCAGGCCTCATACTGCATGGGAACAGATTAATACAGTAAGAACAAGGGTGTCGGATTTATAGCTTCTTGGCCGTGTTTTAAAGTCTGCGCATCAAAGGCCAGAGTTAAAGGCAAAGTTTGACGTTAATTCCGTTAAGTCCCAGGAAAAGACTTCTGGCTAGTTTCCTTTCTGTATGGTATGATTAAAAAAGACTTATGTAGTTAAAAGCATTTCACATGAAATGATTTATGTAGTTACTTTATAAGGACTGAATATTGTACTTTTGGGGCAAATAATATAGGTTTCAAGCCTTGAAGAGACTAGGCACATGCTTACCTTTACACATGTGAGCAAACATTGAAAACAAACAGAAATATCAAACTCTTTAGGTGGTTACATTTCTTCAGGGCAGAAGCTGAGACCTGGTGAGCCTCAACAAAAGAGTAAAGTTCCTCTTCTGAGAGCAAAGGCCAGACTTTCAATCAGGTGTGGAGCTATGGCCTGTGGCCTCACCTTATTAATGTAGTTCCTAAAGAAGATAATTTGGAGTTGGTGGCAAGTTTGTATTCAAAGCAAATTATCATGCTCTGCCTGTCTAGCTACAGAATTCAGCTCTGTTATCAAGTCTCTTCACTGAGAACGTTATTTCCTATTTTCAGTGTGGTTCAAAATAATGTAAACTTCAAATAATTAGGAAATAGTGTTTATGAGTAGGAATAAGGTAAATGGCTTGATACAAACATTGCTTTAATTCAAAATGCAGTAAATAAGTAATTAAACTGTGATAATGTTTATTTTTTGGTTTTGAAATATATTTTAAAAGATACTGGCTTTTCTATACCAGCCCAGGCTGGTTCTATTGAAATCTGGTGCTTTAGTATATGCCACTGTTAGTAGAGCCATAATGAATGAGCAGGTCTGGGTATAGACACCAAGAAGACTGTGGGCTGGAGATTAGTAGGACGAGGGTGCTGAAAGGTACATTGCTTCATGCTTCTGCAGTGCTCCTGAGTTCAGGTGTGGTTTGAAACTGTAGAACAGTGCAGTGCCCTTATGGGGTCACGAGGCTGACAAGAATGTTAAAATAACCCAGTAACAGACAGACTGCTAAAGACCACAGTGCCAGCAAACAGGTGGCAGGTTCATGTGTGATTTACATAGAGTATTAATTGACTAACCCTGAGAGCCCTGTGGGTGATTACTGCGCTGATGAGTAATTTCTCATGCTGATATGTAGGCTCTTCCTTTCCTCTGGCTCACTCCCAAGTGCCCTGAGCATTATTCCTTTGATGTTCTTCCCACAGCCTAAAGATGTCACAGTCCGCTCTTGGTTTTGTGCTTCTAGTGATGCCCATGGTCCAGGCTGACTGCAGGCTTGCTCCTTGAGAGGGCAGTTGGGATGGAAGCCAGAGGTGGTATGGCCAAGCCCCAAAGTGGCCCGGCCACAGGTCCTCCCGCCATGGGCTCTCCTACCTGTGCGCGTGAAGATCTACAGAACAGATGGGGAGTAGATCTCCTGGGTTCTCATGACAAGTAGCAGACCACTGTGAAGATAGTACAAAAACACACAGCCTGTTCACAAGAGCAGTGCTGAGGGTCTGAAGACTTCTATGAATAGATGCTGTTTTATTGTACCAGCTACTTTTAGGCTGGCTCTGGTACCTGTCTCTTTTTTTCTCTTTCAAAGCACTAATCTAAAGTTAGTCTTTCCCACAAAATTCAAACCAATAAACATTACAAGTGACTTGTTTTTCAAATTCCTGAAATGAAGTTGATTGAGAGATTTGCCACTTACTATTTCTTATTTCACAGCTTGATTTTAAAATGTCTTATGTGACAAAATGAGAAAATATTTCAAAAATGAAGGTATTATAATAGAAATAAACACTGATTATTTTTATTTGGATAACGTTTCCTTTAATTTCCTAAGGTATGCTGTATTGCATGTTAATGTAACCAGATATTCAATATATTCAAGATCTTGTTATTATAACTCCAATGATTTGCCCCGGTAATTTTGTCCCAGTATGTAACAGTGCCTATATATATGGGTGGGTTAGAACTAATTGCCACACAGTTCTTTTTATTAGGGCTATAGAGATCAGTAGCCCACACAAGTTTATGGAAAAAACCCCCACATTTACAAGCATGTTGATCTGATTAAGTCTGAGAACAGTCATTCTGAACACAAATACACGTAAATCTGTAACTAACTAACCATAAAAAAAAAAGAAGAGAGTGACTTTTTAAGGAATGTCTTCCATTGGTTTCCTTAGCAAAAAGGCAGATGTTTTTCAGTTGATAGTTTTATGCAGACTTATTTGTATTCTATTTTTCTTTATGGAGTAATATTCACCCCAAGAAGATTCATCATCACCAGATTTGAAGATCAGTTGTGTTTGTGTGTGTGTATGTTGTTCCCGTGTTGTGCATGGATTGCACAGTTGTAATGCATTTTGCAGACTGTGATATCATTCCTACAAACATAGCTGGGATGGCCATAATAAGATAGTTGCATTCTTTATAAAATGGGTATTATTTTACAAAACAAAGGTTAGTATAAACTCCCTTGCTGGGTTACTAGCTTGCCAGCTGAAGGCCACTCAGAAGTAGATCCTCTAAATTTCTGATAGATTTATTTTGTGGGATATTTTTTACTGTCTTTAAGAACTCAGTTCAGTTAAAAAACTACTTAAATATACGTGTGAATTCTATGTAAATTAAGAAAAACATGCTTAAAATGCAAGCATATTTTAATGTATTCTTGGAGATGTAAAGTTTTATTTTTTTATATTAAATGAAGACCTGTTAATGATACCTTGAACAATAATACATGGAAGCATATGAGGAAAACATTATTATGTGACTAGGGTTTCTCATATGCCTTCTATGCTTTGTTCTTTTTTAAAGAAAAGATATTTGTATATATTTTTTAATTTTTATATGAGGGATATGAAAGAGAAAAAAATGCAATAGACATCAAGATTTGAATGTACTTTTTTATATGCCACATTTAACTGGGATTAGGTGCAGCACTGTATTGTATATTTACAGCAATATTGTGCTGACATGTTGCATGCTGTTGCACTCATAAGTTTTGCACAGTGATAGACTCATAAATTTCAAATTATTAAAAATAAGCTTGAGGTGAAAGATTACAATACAAAGTGAACAAATAGAATATTTATTATTGTTGTTATTGTTGTTGTTATTATTATTATTATTATTATTATTTCTTTATACTGTAAATCTTTTTCCTTGTCTCAAATTTTTGCTTATTCAACCCATCTGGATGTCCTTTGTTGAGCAGAATTCACTCAAGTGTTTTTCTCTTCATAGTTTGTGTTTCTTACCATGTATTGCTTCTGTTTCTGTTTCAGACTTATTCTGGCAAAGGCATATATGTGTACATTTTATGTACAGAGAGAAATTTCCTTTCTAAAATCCTGTTAAACAGTTCACTGTCTGTCTATGAATGTGGATTCTTCCTTTGGTCTTTCTGAGGAGGTTAGACAGGTTCAATCAGAAAAAAGGACCAGCACATTTGAAATAACTTTCATATACTTCATGGGTGGTATTCTCGTTCCTTTTCCAGCCTCTGCAGACTGGGTAAGAGGGCTGAACGTCCATGCCTGGGAACAGAGTGAGTGCCCTGGTCAGAGTTGCGGGGCTCAGCCCAGCGCTGCCTCACAGACTGGTTGGTCTAAGCAGACATTGGGACTGCCTGCATTACACCTGGAGACTATCCACTGGCAGAACAGCCCATCTCTATGGACCTGGTACTAAAGCCTAAATCCACCTTTGCTATATTCTCCCAGGCATCGCAAGCTGTGAGTGTTCCACCGCTCCTCTCCTTCACCATGTATTTAACACAGTTAATAAGTAAAGTAAGGATACCAGATTGGAGAAGGCATATGGTATTCCTTTCCTATCTCTCCTTTGGTAATTTCAGCCTGATCTTGCAGTAGCAGTTAGCTTTAGATATTAAGTTCCTGAGGAAAAAGCATTAGCGTCCTTGTAACACTGCACAGCATATCTTCAGTTTTGGTTCTTAAAGCATTCTTCATCTCTGAATCTCAATTTACTTGTTTAAACATGTTTTGGGTGCTTGTATACATAGTAAAAAAACATTTCTTGGCTGGAAATTTGTGCATCAGCCTTTCATTCATTTTCTAACATTTGGAGCTGTCCTGGTTTTGGCTGGGATAGAGTTAATTTTCTTTCTAGTATCTGGTACAGTGTTATGGTTTGGCTTTAGTATGAGAAGAATGTTGGTAACACACTGATGTTTTCAGTTGTTGCTAAGTAGTGTTTAAACTAAGTCAAGGATTGTTCAGCTTCTTGTGCCCAGCCAGCAAGAAGGCTGGAGGGGCACAAGAAGTTGGGAGGGGACACAGCCAGGGCAGCTGACCCAATCTGGCCAATGGGGTATTCCATACCATGTGACATCATGCCCAGTATATAATCTGGGGGGAGTTGGCCTGGGGGTGCAGATCGCTGCTCAGGATCTAACTGGGCAT
>JAVJGG010000094.1:15782397-15795144 GCA_035590195.1 Aviceda cuculoides | reverse complement strand
CCCCCTGCAGCCCAGGGAGGTCCACGGGGGAGCAGATCTCCACCTGCAGCCCAGGGAGGACCCCACACCGGAGCAGGTGGGTGCCCAAAGGAGGCTGTGACTCCGTGGGAATCCCGTGCTGGAGCAGGCTCCTGGCAGGACCTGTGGACCCGTGGAGAGAGGAGCCCATGCTGGAGCACGTTTTCTGGCAGGACTTGTGACCCTGTGGAAGAGACCCACACTGGAGCAGCGTGCTCCTGAAGGACTGCAGCGTGTGGGAGGGACCCACGCTGGAGCAGTTTATGAAAGACCATCTCCTGTGGGAGGGAGCCCACACTGGAGCAGAGGAAGAGTGTGAGGAGTCCTGCCCCTGAGGAGGAAGGAGCAGCAGAGACAATGTGTGATGAACTGACCACAACCCCCATTCCCCATCCCCCTGCGCTGCTGGGGGTGAGGACGCAGAGAATGCATGAGTGAAGCTGTGCCTGGGAAGAAAGTAGGGGTGGGGGGAAGGTGTTTTAAGATTTCGCTTTATTTCTCATTACCCTACTCTGGTTTCATTGGCAATAAATCAAGTTAATTTTCCCCAAGTCAAGTCTGTTTTGCCCGTGATGGTAATTAGTGAGTGATCTCTCCTGTCCTTATCTCGACCCATGAGACTTTTGTTATATTTTCTCTCCCCTGTCCAGTGCAGATGGAGGAGTGATAGAGCAGCTGCATGGTGCTTAGTTACTGGCTGGGGTTAAACCACGACACCCAGCTGGGTCCCCTCCCAGCTTCTCGTGCCCCTCCAGCCTACTCGCTGGTGGGGTTGGGTGAAGAGCAGAAAGGCCTTGGCTCTGTGTAAGCCCTGCTCAGCCGTAATGAGAACATCCTTCTGTTATCAACAGTCTTTCCAGCACACATCCAAAACATAGACCGTACTAGCTACTATGAAGAAAATTAATTCTATCCCAGCCAAAACAAGCACAGCAACTCAATGTGAGACTATGCTCTTGGACAGCAATAATCAGCTTCACAGGCATGCACTGGAGAACAACTTGTTGTGTGGCAATTTTGTAGAAAAGGGTCCATGCTTTCCAATAGATCATAAGTGAGTGTGAATCAGCATTATGTCCATTTCCTACATGGGAAAAATGCAGGTCTTGTATTGGAATGTGTACGAGGAGCATCTTCTGTAAAATACATGAAACAAACCTTGCATTTCACACTGTGCCAATAAAGACTGTGCACCACACCTCTGGGAAGGTGTGGAGTACTCAGAGCTGCTCCAGATGAAAGCAATAAGATAAGTCTTGAAAGAGTGAAGGATTAGGCTGTGATGTCTGTAGAAGACTGAATGAAGTCATGGATACAGTGTTCTGGTATGTAAATGTTATTTTAAAAGAGAAAGGGAATTATTTGTTTTTCAGAGAATAATTTGTTTTACTCTCTAGAAGGAGAAGTAATGGGCCTACATTGAAGCAAAAGGGGTTTAGGCTGTAACTATGTTAGCAGGTAATTAGGCACAATAGGAGCTAGGCAGTAGATCTAAACAGTTGGTACTAAAGCCTTTATGTCTACACTAATGCACTTTGGTGTTTTCCTCTAGACTAAATTTGGTTTGGTCCCCTACAGTGAACATCCTGACTATCCATGAAGTTTGAAACTGCATGAAGAATGGATCACTGGTTCAAACCCATATTTTCCCCATAGGTGTTGGTGCACATTTGATGTGCACCTGTAGCAGATCTTTCAGATTAGCTTTCTTCAAATGGATTCTAACTTATGAGCACCAAAAATGCTCTGAGAACTGAAATAACACATGATATTGACTTGAAAACTCTTCTACTTCTCTGAACCAAACCACTAATATAAACAGCTTGCATTACATTATATACATAATGCAAATGTCTTGCTAGTGCTAGAGGCTTTGAATCAATGAATGAGATTGATGTCTTATAAGAAGTTAGATGTATTTGTCAGGGAATACATAAGCATAGCTTTTTTTCCCAAGGTCCTTTCTACTACTGTTTTCTGTGCTTCCATTGTATAGACAACAAGTTTTCTACCCAGAAAGGGGGAAATTGGGAATAAACACTGTAGTTGGAATGTGTAAGGGGTCACTGGCCTGAGTGCAGGATGAGATATGTTCAGCTCTTGGATATACGAATAAATTAAACCTACTGTAGATTATACAGCACTGGTGTGCTGTTAGTATTTCTAAGCCAGTTTCCTCACTTTCTCTTTTCAAAAATTGACATTTTAAAAGTTTTGTTGAAATGCCTTTTTATTTTTTATTCCTAACATAAAAATGGAAAAGGATTTCTTAGTTACAAAAAAAAATAGTTTAAACTAAAAACTGAAAAAAAATCAGCCTACAGCAAGTATTTATGATACCTTTATAAACCTATAAAAATGGTCTGCTGATTCCTAAACTCACTCTTCAATTGAGTGACATGAACTTTAATTAACTAAATGGTTGCTTTTATTTTTAGCTGAATTAGGATGTTAAATCTATGTTTCCTTTTTCAAGAAAATGAAACAAAATGGGCCACTATAAAATGCTAAAATCAATATATTATAATACTCATAATGCTTTTGATTTTTTGGAAGTTTCTAGTTGCTATTAAATGCTCAAAGAATAGCTACTTCCAGAAAGTCTCTGATAACAGGTGCACTGCAACCAAAATGAGACATAGCTTGCAGAATATCCTGCATTTAGACTAGCCGGTCCCTAAATAATATGATTCTCACTCAGAGGCTGAGAACATCCTCTTCAATTTACATGTTACAATGTTCCCATTTTAAAACATTAAGTCCCCCAAATTTTAATTGCATTTATTTCTCAGGCTTTACTGGCTTCCTTCAATACCTTGCACTGTTTTGATTTCATCTTCCTCTCCTAACCTTTCCCCATTTTCCACTCATACGTACCTTGACCAAGTTCCTTTTCGAATGATGGTACAATTCTGCAAAAATTTATATGCATATTTTAATCAATTAGCCATGATTAATTTAATTCTATTAAACATTGGTTAATCTAATTTAATGATACTATGACTGAATAATAATTTTGTATTAAGATTTTCTCAGTTTGGGTATATTTTCACTCAATTTAGTTGAATCCTTCCCAGTGGCACCAGGATATAATTTTGAAATTTGGGAAATTACTGGATTTGAATTTCTGATAGTGATTGTGTGATGTGCAGTCAAAGAAGGAAAATGCCATTAAATTTAGTGGCTGGCTTTATTTGTCTTTCCCCATACCTTTTCAGAAGGAGGATGCTAGACTCTTTGCATCTCCATGTTGACATTGCTCTTTAGTATTTCTTGGTTTCTGATCCAGTTGCTGTCTGTTCCTCTTGGATGGGGAACTATAGTTCTGTACACCAGTTTCTTGCATTCTCCTTTCCAGATGTATGAAGCATAGACACTGATTCTAATCTCCAATGGGTTAGCCATCTGATTTCAAGTTAATGTGTACTTATAATACAGAAGTCAGTAATATATGCATCTATGCTGACCTAACATGACCTCACTATAGTCAGAACAGTTTTTAATGGCCAATGGGACCTTCCAGGTTATGTTTCTGGCTGCACTGGTATGTAAAAGAAAGTCCTATCATGATTTTTCATTGCTGTGCAGCTGATTACATTTTTCTGCAATAAGTGCCGTTTGGGGTAAGTATTATCATTTATATGCCCTGAGGCATCCAACAAAGACTTGTTTCTCAGGTAGCTGTGGATTTTTTTTTTTTAAATTGATTCTTTGTAGAGGACTGTAGAAGTATGAAAGAAGTATTACTGATCACATTTCTAGGATATAAGAATAATCTTCAGATGTGATATAGTTAAGGTGTTACAAGATCTTAACAGTGGAAAGCCAGTTTGTCAAATACTGGGTTCTCATTTTGGTACACTGAGAGTGTAACTGAACCCAGGTAGCTTTGTTTGTCAACACAATTCTCAGTTTAGAGGTATCTATCAAATTGGTAGAAAGTTGAGCTATATGTCTTTTTACACCACTCATCTTCCCTAATTTTCCCCAAAATCTTCACATAGTCACCATAACCCTGATGTTACCACAGCTTTTGATTTACAGCTGGATTTATTTATGGGGTTTTATTTATTACTAGAGTTTCTTCCCAAAGTAAAGAAAAAAAAAATTGTTCATTACAAGGTTTGAAAACTTTTTAGCTGAATGAAATATCTATGTGCAAACTTGGATATGAAAAGAAGAGAAAATTTCACTTAACTTGAATTATATTTGAAACTTTTGGGGCTACTTACTGTTTCATATTTTAAATGTCTAATTCAGATACTGTGAATTGTCATTTAGAAGTGCAGATATATTGCACAAGTAAGTTAGTGTCCAAATTTTAGATTCTTAAAAGCACCTAAATAATCTGTGTCCCCATTGTCACCATCTATGAGAACAAGGGCCAGACAGGAACTACTGTGAGGTGGAAAAGAGATTAATTACTGTGAACTGGAAAACAGTTATGAAGTTAGTAAAGACACATTTTTACAGTAAATTTTTCATTTACAAGCTGTATTTTTAGTGTAAATTATTGCCATTTTCAAAATATGATGTTCATTAAATAAAAACTTGACTACACAGCTGCAGAATTAACATAAAAATATGGGAAACAGATTTAACATTGCTTCTGAAAACACCATGTATTTTTATTTTGAGTATGTTTGTGTATAGACATACAAGGCATAAAAAGAGCATATTTTGCTAAATGTTCACTGTAACCATGCCATGGCCATGCTGTTGAAATTGTCACATTTTTTATAATTGTATCGTATATTTAGGTTTATAAAGGGTTTCTAAAGTGTTAGAAAAATTCTTATAGATCTTTTGATAAATGATTACTTTATTATTATAGATATTTAGGGACTCCAACAGTTCAATAGATGGTGCGAAATCAACTCTTAAAATATGCCTTACTCTGATGATTTTTAAGTATGATCCTAAAGTTAAGCTAGTTCTTTAAATACTATGCTGAGTTGAAGACTAATTTAAAAGCTGCGCAAGACTCATGTAACAAAGACCGGGGAGGGGGAAGATGATTTTTTTCTTAAAAGTTCTCCTAAACTGGTAGATTGCTCATCCCAACTAGAGCATGATTTGTTCTGGTTGCTTTCAACCTCTAACCAGGTGACTGACAGGCAGCTACTACAGGACAAGCATAAAGAATATCAGCTGAGCTAGATTTTTCATAATGGAGACCATCAGACTGGGGCTATCTATACAACTGATGATCTGGAGCCAGAAAACAGTGTTGTCATCTTCCTACAATCCTAAATAAAGACCACTGCTAAAGCAGCATCTAACAGAAATAAATTTGGCTTTATTTTTGTCACATTGGAAAAACTGTGTCTCCTTAAAAAAGATGCTGAAAAAAAATCAGCTATTCCTTTGATCCAATACTTAAGGCTCACAGTGTTTTTAATCATCTATTTCCAGCCTATATACCTGGTTACCAACCAGCTCCCCTTCACTTTCTGTCATATCCAATAACACTCTCTTCTTTTCAACTGCCATGGGCAACTTTTGAGGCTCTTTTTGTCGCTGCATCTTGTCAGAAGTTTAATGGTTTATGCCCAGAGAATGCTTTTCTCCTAGGACATGCTGCCTGAGAATATTGGCACCCAAAATAGTCCTTGAAGGTTCTGAGAAGACATATTACTGTTCCTGAGATTCCTAAGCTTACTTTTGGGTTGCTGGTTCAGGTGAAGAGTTGCTTGCATATACTGTCCAACAGAGATTAATCACTTCCGGAGAAACAGCAATAACCAAAATGCATTTGCTCCATGCACTCAAGCTTTTCATAATGGATAAGCTTAAGAAAAAAAACCCCACAAGATTTATCCCAACAAATCATTACCTTGGCTACTATACTGGTGAGGGGGGACGACACGGGACAGGACAGGACCAAACCAAACCAAAACAGGAAAAATATAAAGCAAAATCAGTTTAAGAGCAAATCTGACCCCAAATTCTAGCTGTCACTTCAAGTCTCTGACACATATCACAACAATACAGGCTGACAGAAGGACTGAGGTGCTCTTCATTTCCAGGATGCTGCCTCTCAGAATGCACTTCAGTCTTGCCTCCCTGTATATATAAAGAGAGCTTTTACCAAAAGTTAGTGAATATGATGTTAAAAGTCCATCATGATGGTCTTCCATTTCCTTCCTAATTTATAGGAACCTATGATACAGCTGCTTTAATTGGCTCTTTTGAGACTGTGAGAAATGAATAGAATTTCCTTTAGGCCCGTATAAGAAGACAATGTTACTTCTGAAGTATAATACTTTTTTTTCCACCCATGTTTACTTTTTGATCAGGAAATTGGTATGGTGCATCTTTACTCTTCCACTAAAATACTCCTGGGACTCACATTTTGCAAATCACATAACAAATTTCTTTTTATAAAGACCACATGTGACCCATTAAGAAAACAGATGTTGGGCTTGAGGCACAGGTGCAGCTCTCCTCCCACACATAAACACGCAAGCCCAGGCATACAGACACACACCCATACTGCATCCTTTCAGTGTTATCATGTCGCTGCACATTATCCCTGTCTTTCTACTCTGTCTATTGAATTCTGCAGCTCTCACTTGTACTTCAGCTGCTTCATGGAAATGCACCATAGCATATCAGGAAGACTCTTTCTTCTCCCATCAGAAGAGTAGTAAGTTCCTTCCAGTGCTCCCCAAGTACTGGATTAATGGTGTCCTAAATATTGGATTAATGGTGAGGGTCAGCAGAGGTAAGCAGGGTCAGCAAGGCAATCTTCCACCTTGGGTCAGAAATTTGGCTATTGGTATTTCTTAGAGACTTTTGCCTGTTCCTTCTCTTTCCTATGGAGAGATCTTATTCCTTTGGAGACAGATCAGGAAGATTCCCAGTGCTCAGCAACTCTCAGGGGGACAACTTCTGACGCCTTTAACATTCTCTCCTTCTAAGGATGGAAAGGGATCCAGCGGCCCTCCATGAAAGCTGGATTTGGCATTGGGCAAAGGCCAATGCAGAAAGCAGTGTTTCATGTCACATCTTTCACATCCTGAGCAGCAAACTGCCCCTTTCAGCAAAGGAGTTAAACACATGCTTATATCCTATTGACTTTCTAGCACTTAAACATATGCTTAACAGCTTGGCTGAATTGGAGTAGACTTAAGCAAATGATTAAGTGCTTTTCTGTATCAGGTATCAAAGGAAGGGGGAATATTTGCCTGCTCTGCTTTTAATCTTCAGTCTTACTGTTCACGAGTTTACATAGATTATATATATATAGTTGATATATAGATGATAGATAGATACATAGATGATATAGTTTACATAGTTCTGGGTCAAGCAACCTCATTTTGAAATACTGTATCCTCTTACAGGTGTAGGTATGGTTTTGTCTGGTTAACCAGCATGAGGTATAGTGCATGAGACAGACTGCTTCTCACTTTCCTCCTCCTAGCACATTTCTCAGGTTGCTTCCATTGAGCTATTTTTTTATATATTGATTCTAGAAGAAAGTATCGACTGCTTGTTTCAATACTGCCCAGCATAGCTAAATGTAGCAATTTAGCTCTCTTAAGGCAGAAATGAGCAAACTCCCACTGAGACAGCCATCCATTGATTAACATCAAATACTCACAGCCTTTAATGTCATTCTGTACCTAGACTCCTATGTTATTAGCCAGTGTCTGGTTCAGAAAACACAGGGATATAAATCCAATTCCATTTTTACCCCCTCCCAAGAGAAGGAGATTCAGAGATATAACACAATTCACCTGAAGCATAAATCTGCAACTGAAGCTTAGATGCACAGTTCAGACAACAATTTTCTAGTGCAAGCTGTTGAATTGCTTTCCACGGGTCTCTTCCATTTTCTCCATCATCATGCAAATGACTGACTATTGGGTAATACAGCCTTCTTTTTACATCTGAATAAAAGCTTCATACTCTGTGCTTTGTCTCCTGGTGTGTATGGCAATCATAAGAGCATTTCTTTTCATGAGCTTATGCACCAACGTAACTGGAGGGCCTTTAGGAAGGGGCTAACCTTTGAAATTTTTTAGAACAGTATGAGGCAGTTTGGCTATTCTGATTTGATCTGCACCAATTTACTACTATTAATCAGCAGGGAAAGCCACTAATGAACTAGTGGCAGATTCCCTAGCTCTAAAGCAAGTATTGCATAGCAGGGTTTCTGCTGTCTGTTAGTGAAATACCACTGCATGTTTCTAAATAACAAAGATTTTCATTGTGGCTGAGAGTTGATTTACTTTTTTCCTTATGCAATATTTGATTAATTGGACCTTCCCAGAACAGTGTCTCACTGCTGCCTTTACCAGTGTAAGATCAACTTTTCCAGAAAGGACCTATACACGTGGGATTATTTTTACCATGAAGGTCTTGGCAGCTTCAAATTTCATGTGGCTTGTACACAGTCAAGGAGCTAGAGCTGGTAGCCCATGAGGCTGAGCTGTATTAGCCTTAAAAACTGTGGGAACTGTTTGTGTGCGTGTATTTTATTCAAGGCCAAGAGTCAACACAATGAATAAGAATATAGCTTTGAACACTATTTTAAAGGCTTGGGTTTAGTCCATTCTCTCCCCTTGGGGGTGACGTGATTGCACTATATAAATACTTCATAGGAGTAAACATCATGGAGACGAAAGAGCTAAATAAATTAAGCTTGCCGTGAATTAAAATAGGTTGGAAAAATGAAGAGGATTTTACTACCTAAGGGAGAGGTCTTGGAATAGCCTTGTAGATGGAATAAAACTGATTAGGTATCTAATAAACTTTGTCAGAGGTTGATACCTTTATGAAAAGGGCAATATGAAATGGGTGCTAGTATTCTGGAGAAACAGGATTTGATGGCCCAGGAAGCCATTTTCATGAGATTCATGTCCAGCATATATGGTATTGAAGTGATACTCAGGCAGTACAGCTTGCAATCATTGTCAGTTATAGAGGCAGTTAAAATATCTATAATTTGATTAATAGGTCCTGAGTTGTCATGCACATATATCTTTAAATTATATATGAAATATGTATATATAAAAAATACCCATTGCATACCTATACCATTATATCTCAGTCTCATACCTCACTGCATACACAGGCACAGAAGTTTTGCCTGGATGCAGTAAATGGCAAAATCTAGGTCCACAGCTTCATACTCATAACTGATAGCAGGTTCTGTGACTGTGCTAGTCGGAGGAAGGGGAGAGACAGTGGGAGGAGCCAGCCAAGTGGCCTGGTACCATTCCTGCAGCGTGGGTAATGATGCGTGTAATGGGTAATGGCCAGTATGTCTGTGCACCTTTGGCTAGTTATCCAGCCTCCTAATGGTCTGGAGAGCTCATCATAATGAACACACACAGAGGTTCCTCTAGATCAGCATTGTGGAAAGTATATACAGTCTGCAGCGCATGGTGGAAGAGAGTTCTTGGGGTGGTTGGAGCCAGCCTAGGCACATACGAAGATGAGAGGAGGGTGAGGCATTCCTCCTGCTGCTCTTGTGCCATGACCGAATGAATAAAGGAAATGGCTCTGCATCATACATCTCATCTCAGCTGCTGGCTTCCCAATCCAAATTTGCCTTTCATAATACCACATAGGCTGGACTGCGTAATTGACATGTAACCCCACGCAGTCGAAAAGTTTAATGGAGCAATGGATCTAGGCAAATTTATCCCCTAGGTTGCTAATTTGATTCAATATCACTTTGTCATTAACTCCTCTAAGTTTTATGGATTTAAATAGTTTCTTTTCTTCTCCAAATGTGAGTAGTACAGAGACTTCAGTATTACATATTTGACTAATTTATTAATCAGCATGGCTGGATTTCAGCTGAATATCAGCTGAAAGAAAAAAAGTATAAACCAGTCTCTTGGAAAATGTTTACTTTGCAGGGGACAAAATGTGACAGATCTTCTGTGAGGAGGATTTCCAGTGACATAGATTGAAGAAATACTTTCCTAACAGAGTATTTGCAGAGAACTCTAGCATTTAGACGTGCACAGTTCACTCTTGCTTTACAAGGAGATACTGCGCATGGATTCTGGCTGGAGACAGGCCTGGAAAGAGTTAACATTGCCCCTGACTGGGGGGAAGTCCACAGCTGCATACCCTAAGCACAGGGATTTCCAGCTGCTGGGCTGACCCAGCTGTCAAGAATTAAGTAGTTCCTCAGCACTCTGTAAAAGGGAGGTGCTCCAAGGGGTTGGTTTGGCTCCTCTGAAGGGTTAGATCCTTTGTGAGGGACAGCAGGGGAAAACATGAGCTAAAAAGGAAAACACCCTCCTTTTCTCCCTTTACAAGATTCAAACTTTGCACAATGTTCTTTTGGATTTTCCTTTTAAGCTTCCATATATGGGCAAATAGGGTGTATGTTTGAGTTAGCCTGTTAGCAGTATGAAGCAAAGAGCTTTTTTTCTCAGGTCTTGCTTCTATTGGGGAATAAAGGGTTCCCAGCCAGTTGTGCTCTTAAAAGCTGGGGAAGTTAGTCTCAGGTTTACATTTGGTGACTGCAACTTGTCGTGAAACTTTGTGCCGGGGTGGCATAAAATTGAGTGCTCTTTCTATCAAGTAAAGTTACTCTTCTTCTCCTTTAGGTCTAAATGTTGTTAGGCATAATTTTCTAAAACTTGGTTAGAGAGAAAGCTGTTGCTCTGTTATGGAATGTTTCATCAGCAGCAGTAAGTTATCTAAGAAAGGCTGAGGAGGGAAGAACTTGGTAATCGTTTGAAAGATTAAATCTGTCTGATGAATTAAAAGCAGCTCTCAGGCTCCATAGAGAGGTTATATAGTCTATAACAAACTCTAGTAGTAGAGAAGCTTTATCATGATTTGATCAAGGGTATTTTGAAAAACAGTATCAGAAACTAGTGCTGTTGGTTCTTTTTGTGCTCTGGCATTATTTGGCTGTGGTGTTTGTATCATGCTATCTGAACAAATAGCTTCAGCTGTGCTGAGTCTGGATCTTCCCAAATGGGCAATCACATCACTCAGTAGTTATGAAAGTCAGAATTTATTTATTGGGGGTAACAGATTTGTATCAACTATGTGAGCTTAATTATTTTATAAAAAATAGTGGGCAACCATATGCTAGGAATAGTAAGAATACCCTCAAGCAACTCTGTTTACACAAGTCTGGTTTTCCCTAAACTGTTGTTCTGTTCATTGCAATAAGAAGTGCATCTCTTATGCTTGTTTTGAGACAAGACTTTTACTTTGGGGCAAAAGAGAATGTCTAGACCCCCTCCCCATCTTCATATATCCTGATGTTTTACTGCTTGATGTTTATATTCACTTTGCTGTTATATGTGTCTAGATGAATATGGAAAGTTTTTCTTGGATTCAGTGTATTTTCTGCTTTATCCAGTGCAGCACAGATATTTTAATCCTGCAACTGTAGCCTCACTTTCTTTTGCTGGGTAAATGTTTGATACCAGAAGTCCACTTTGATTGTACAGCACGTTCAGGAGGAAAACAGCATCTGACAGAATACTTTTTACAAACATCTTAAATAAGCAGCCAAAAGGGGCAAGCGAAACCATGCAAACTACAGAAGTTACTAAGCCACTGATGTACGGACAGTGGCTCCTCCTTGCATAGCCAACGCACAAGCTGTTGGTTGACTAGGAACCCTTGCAGTTGCCTGCAGCTTGCTACCTGCAGCTTGCAACTTGTTCATATCAATACCCCTTTACTGAGCTTGGTAAAACAGCAAGGGTATGGTAATATTTCCAGAGGACTACTTATTTCCAGAATCTACTCATGAATGTCAGGCAGCATTTCATCTCTCTTGCTTATGATGATTCAATTTTTTCTTTTTTTTACACTATAATGATTTATCCTTCCATGCTTTAAGGATACAATAAAAGAGGTCTTTAATTTTTTTTTTTTAAGTTCCTTTATAAGGTGTGAAGAGCCTTTTATTGAAAAAAACCTCAGAGCACCCCACAAAGCCACAGGACCTAGTTTTAGAAGGCCAAACTAAGACCGTATGTCATGTGTTACTAGGCTGTAAATTGTAGCAGGCACCAATGTCTCGGAACCATATGAGGTGGAGGGGCCAGCAGGCTTTACTGGTCTACTCATGTTAAATGTTAAGTCTACTATAGCTGTTCCATACCAGCTTAAACTGCCACCTTTTGTATTTTTAATTAGTAAAGAATGACAATTCCTTTCTTCACCACAGGACAATGAAATATATTTTATAAGGCAAACAGCAGCTGCAGGGTGTGGGCATGGTTATTATAAAATAATCATGCCCGCAGGTATCAGGGAGGCATTTGGTTCTGCCTCGTGCCTCATAAGAACCGTAGGGTGCAATTGCTGTGCGATGGTAGCCTCCCTGTCATTTTATATTATTTAACGAATTCTACTACACTGTCTTCAAGCTCTGCCTTGCGGTTATTGTAAAGAAACTCAAATATCTGCCCTACTGGCTGCATCAGCCGTTCACCTCCTATTTGAGTTTACTGCTGCCATCAAAATAGCATGGGACTGTTGCCTGTGTTGCAGGAGGGGCAAAGATTATATAGTTGTGCAATTTAATACCCAGATCCTGTTAGGAGGGCAGTTCTACATTTCAGGAGGCACATAATGAATTAGTCTATGATCTACTCAATTTAGCACCTTCATCTGAAGGACTGTCAGTTGTCTGTTTCACACAATGCCTATCTTACTGTCCTGGTTTCAGCTGGGATAGAGTTAATTGTCTTCCTAGTAGCTGGTACGGTGCTGTGTTTTGAGTTCAGT
>JAVJGG010000094.1:15763553-15782084 GCA_035590195.1 Aviceda cuculoides | reverse complement strand
GTCATTTTATTAGTGTTATCATTATCATTATTAGTTTCTTCTTTTCTGTTCTATTAAACTGTTCTTATCTCAGTCCAGGAGTTTTACCTTTTTCCTTCCAATTTTCTCCTCCATCCCACTCGGTAGGGGGGAGTGAGTGAGTGGCTGCGTGGTGCTTAGTTGCTGGCTGGGGTTAAACCATGACACTTACACAGGAAATGAATACAGTGCTCCCTTCTAGTATGACATTATAATCTCACTTCTTGTATTTCACAGACCGTCGTGCTTTACATGATTAAGTGTAGTCAGTCGAATAATTTGTTTACTTTAACTTGTATTTGAGCAGTATGTCTGTTTAAGAAAGGCTTCCTGTCTTCATTTGAACATATCAAATGAGTCTTTTTTGGCCATGATAGTTTGTTCCAATGGTAAATCTTCACCAGAGGTCAAGGTTTTTGACTTTTAGCCAACTAAATATTGGCATCTCCATCTTCTAGCTCTGTAAAGTCTTACCTTTGCCTTTACAAAGCCTTTGCAGTGAGTTGACTCTTCAGTCATCTTTTGAAAACTTGAATTAGATGGAGGCCACTGCTTTTGCTTTTCCCTGCCCCCCACCTTGAATCACGTTGTTCTTTTCATGTATTTGTCCTTAGACCTATTATTCTCATCTCAAGTTAATTATTTCATTTTGATTTTATAGCATCTGTCAAACACTCTAGGCATTTTCCATAAATTAAATCTGCAAGCTTCAACCAAAAGCTTAGCATAAACAATGTAGAACAATCCCATCAAATAATCATCACGCTTAAAACTGCATATCACTATTTCTTGCGTCAAAAATTCAGCCAGCATAATGGAGATTATGTTAATGGCTATTTTCCTCTACATGTGGTAAAAAAAAGGAAAAATAATATGAATAAAAGCTCTTCCTTGCATTCTTCTGATTCTTCTGAAGTTTGGAGGTGTTCCTATTGACTTCAGTCACTTTTATATTAGATAAAATCCTTTCATACCTATTTGAGAGTAAAATTTCGACTATTAGTAGTGAAGTTGGGGTTTTTGTGGAATAATAAGAATGAATGTCCTAGAAGTTATATTACATATCTGTCCATAAATGTGATGAAGTACTGACAATGCAAACTTCATGTTATGCCACAGATTTACCTTAACCCTATTAAATAATGATTTAGGAAAAGACTTATGCTGCCATAATGAATTTAGTGAATTTCTGTGTGTTGGTAGGTGATTCAGAACTAGAAAATCTGTCTGAATTAAATAAAGAAGTGCCTGATAAATAGTCTGATGAGTTTGTGTACCTTAGTATTGCTGAGTTATTGCAAATCTGATTTATGGTTTAATGAGGTAGGGTATGATTATAGCCTTTATTATGGTAGTCAACGCTACAGGATCTGAACACTTCTCAGATGTTGGTGACTGTTTTACTCAGAGAAGAAACAGCAGAACATTATTCTGATTTCATAGGACTTGAGGTGATTTACAGAGAAATAACAGCATCAGCAGGAACAGAACTTCTGGGGCATCAAGTCCACTCTGCTGCTATTACAGCAGAAGCAGCATAAAACTCTGTTCACAGACTTATCAAATTTCATCTTTAAACCAATTGTTTTGCTGCATTAGAAAACTTCATTTCTCTAGTGATTGAAACATCTAACTTTCTACCAAAGCTTTTCTGTCCAGTTTACTACTGCTTGTTCTTATACCAGCTTTGTACTTAAGCATTGAAAGCTCTGCTGTTGACCAAACTGACTGCTTTGATATGTTTATAGACCACAATCATAGCTGTTAATTTTCAAAAAAATAAACAAGCCGAGCTCTCTTCAACTTCCTGGAAGACAGGATCTTCCAAGTCATTTCCTAGTCACGCTAAAACCTTTCTGCATACTTTTTGCATGTGAATTAATCTTTGTTGAACATGGATGATGCTGCAAAGCAGAGTAAGTGGTACCTATGCTTTGTACTTTGCACAGTGCAGTTTATACTTCCCCACTTCGGCTGGAAACACTAAGACTAAATTATCCCAGACACATTTGCCTTTTTTGCAAAAATGTAGCATTAAGTGGTTCCCAGTTACGATGAGACCTATTTAAAATATACAATATCTACTCTTCATGTTCCAGTTCAGAAAACTTCAGCTTATAATAGTAATTAATATTAGTTCTTAAACATTTGAGTTTGTGACTTGTTTATTTTCACATGTGAAAAGTATAATACAGCTTGGAATAAGACCTTGAGCTCCCTAACTTACATCTTGTACGATGACCACAGGACTCATCTTCCACTTACTGCAATCTATAAATGAGATATTTTGCCTGAGGTCAAGAAAATTTTACATCTGAAATGACAGCCAGCTAGAAGGACTCCATTTCTTAAATAGTGAAAGTCATTCTGTATTATCATTCCCTGATTGCAAATATACATTATTTAAACTTATTAGAGAATGGATTTTGCCCCAAAAGAAATGTTCACTACACAGAAATGACAACAAACTAAAATAAACCCCAAAGCTAAGTACGAAAGTAGGTTTTAATTTTCAGAATATTTATTTTTATGCTGTTTACACTAGCATTTAGTCCAGTTTGACTTGATTCATTAAGTACTTTGTAGTCGCTTCCTGCCACACTTTAATCCATGTTTTACACATTAAAGTAATGAACTTATAGTGGTACATAATAATAGATTATAGCTATAATCTGAGACTCATTTGTGATACAGAGACTGCCATTAAAATGCAGATCTAAGCATAGAGCTTTTATTTACTTTCCCCAAGCTAAAGTAGTCCTTTCTTTTTTTTAAAAAAAAGGGAGGGGGATAAATTGCTGAAGATACTAATTTGCAAAACAAGAGATTCTTTGGGAAAAAATGCATTAAATTATTATATGTCCTCTTTAAAAAAAAAGAGAGAGAGAGAGAGTGCACAGATGAGGAGAAAACTGCATTCCAGATTTTATCTCAGGTCTACAATGTAGATATACTGACTAAATATTTCTAGTATCTGTATCCATAACTCATTGCTTAAATTGAGATATTTCATGTCTTGAACAAATCCTTTAACTCTCAAGATCTATTTACCTATTACTTGTCTGTCTTTAGAGAAGAGCATGGGCAGAGATCAGCATAAGAGGGCCTTGATCTGTACTGAGTGCTCCAGCAACTACTAAAAAATACTAAAAATATGTTGTGAGAAAGGAATGAAAACTTTGCCTTCTGAAGGAAAGCAAAGATCCTGGAATATGAGGTGAGAAGAGACTTCAGAATAAAACTGCTGCAAAAGGGTCTGTAGAAATCATGCATTTGTTTTCTTTTAAAGAAAAGAATACATTTAAATAACTGTTTCCATCTCCAAGAATTATGTGTTGCCGACCTTTCTGGGGAAGTCACCTGTCTCTGAAGTGCAGCCATCTGTTTAAGATTGTTCTCCAACATTAAACTGTCAAGTAGGAAAGGAAATTGAGTAAAACAGCAACTGCAGCTGGAACAGTGGAAAAATATAACTAAGCAGAATTAACTAAGAACTTGGAATTTTAGTCTGTTTACCATAGTCTAAGTTCTTATTTAAAAAGAACAGTTAAAATGTGAAGAAAGATCTCAGTTTCATGCTGTATCTGAGTGTCAGATGGTCCAATTACTATCCTATTGTGAATACTCGCGAGAGGTTGCTATAGTCCTACTTAATTTTATTCCTTTAAGTGCCTTAGGAGTTCCTCTGAACATTGCACCCTAGCTCATGAAGGAGCATAGTACAAAACCCCTTCTCTGCTTTCTTCCCTCCCATGTTTTTGGCCTACAATGTAAGAAACTCTGTGTAGCTTCTTAACTCAAACACAACTGCACAGCAGGTAAATCTCATGTTTCACTACAAAGGGAAATGGAAGATATTTTAAGTAGGGCATTGAATGACACGCAGAAGACTTGGTTAAGTTGGTGTATGACCTTGGCAAATCCTTTAGACTCTCTATGCCTTGGTTTCTAAACTGTAGGATCTAGTATTACCTGTCTACTTACTGGGGAATTTGAAGCGTAGGTGCAGTGCATGGCTATTGCTGAAGAGTAAAATATCATGGTCCAAAGCATTTGACTGATAGTTTAACATGTACCACTGTACCCTGAACTCTGAAGATGAAAAAAATTAAAACTTCTACTATGTAGATTTTGCTCTCTGTTAATAAAGTGATTTGTTTGCTTGTGGTAAGGCAAATCTTTCTCCCCTCTGTATTTTCCAAGTCAGAACTTCCATTTGCTTGGGCTGGTCTGCAGTAAAAAGAATTGCTATTAATCTGACAAGTTGTTTCCAACTGCTGCAAGCTCGTCATTAAAAGGATTTTCCTAAGCCACACATCAGTCTTTTTGACATCTGTCATACAGCTTAGATCATATGCATCTTTTTCTCCCCTATGAGAAAGGGTTATACTGTAAACATTCTTTCATTACTTTTAGTCTCATGTCAGAAACAATCATATGCTTATCTTTGGCATGTCCAGCTTCCCCAACTAATGGTGACTGCAGATCTACAAACACACTCACTGATTATCCTTTCTTTGCATCCCTTTCCTGGTTAGTGACAAACTTCAGACAGATGTAGACTTTGCATGAAATCAGCTGTACATATTGCTAACAGATTGCTGGACAATCCGATAATGAAGCCAGTTAGCTCTTATCACTCTATTTGTTCGCACAGATAGATGGGACTCTCTTGAACTGTCCCTAGCTAGGCTCTGCAGACTGCTGCTGCTATTTATCCTTAATCCTTTTTATCTTCCGGTCTTTTTTTTGCAAACCCTCTATTCATTTATGTAACTAATTACACTATTCCCTTCTTTTGGTTGCCCTCACCTTTGATGCTGTTTCTGTGTTGTAAATAGCTATTTCTGTTTTCCACTTTTACGTGTGCACTTTCATGTTAACAACTAAAATCTGGCATCATGCTTGACTGTAATTCACATGTCAGTTTGGATTGAAGCCATACCTTGGAGGATGTGCATTTGAAGTGGCAGGGAGTAAGTGGTAATGAAAGATAATGAAAATAAGCATTTATTCTGTCAGAACCTCAGCAGATCATTTACTGGAGAGCATATTCTAATGAGTGCCACCCACACCTACCAGATGTGTCATTGGAGATTAGGCCATATCCCTGACAAGTGTATTGTTTGATACCCAAAGCAACTTGAAGGAGGGAAGGAAGGGGAAGACTGCAGAACTTTAATCAATAAGGTCAGAGACCTATGGCGCCCATGTTAAAATGTAAGGCTTAGTTTGTACTCTGAGTCATATAAGTCAACAGTCACTATTTAGCTAGACTGCATCCTCCACTTCACTTTTTGTCTCTATTTGTCTTTATATGCTTTTTGGCTGTGTTTGTCTTTATATGCATAACGTAATTGGTAGAATATCATTACCTGATTGAGAGATCTGGACTACATGTTGTCATATCCTTAGAAATCCTTGGCCTCCAGGATTACTGCTGACTTTTCATTTCCATATTCCTCTCCAGCATAAACATATATTTTCCTGAAGTTCCAAATGTGGAGGCAGCCTTGTCTTCAGTTCATATACGTAGCTGGGGTTTGAACAGGTTTTCTATCAAAATTATTTTAATATACATAGGCAGATATTAATCAATGAAGCGTTGTTATTCTTTTTCTTGCCTCAATTTACCCACTAATTTTAATATTATTTGGACAAATGTTAAGCCCTTTTGAGGAATTCAAGATTTCCCCCTCTCTACTTTGTCACTTCCAGAATATGAAATTTCTTCCTGCTGCCATTTTTCATGGTCTCTTCTTCTCACTGCAATAACTCCAAAGTGATACTGTCCTTTAAAATTGCTTTCCCCCTCTGGCAGAGGATCATCTTTTGTAAGTGTGAAAATTCCCCTCCCACTGACCAGCTGAACATCCTTGTTCTTCCTACTGCTGTCCAGCTATGGAAATGACATGATCCTAGATGTTTTTTCTGTCATATATGTTATTATCAAGTTATAATCATTCTCCACTGTTGGCCTTCTCTCTCTTCCTCTCAGAAACAAAGCCTGACTTGGAATTAAAAGAAAAAAAAAAAATCTGAGTGAATTTCATATTGAAATATTAATAGTATGAGTGCATAGTTGCCAAGTGGAATTCAGAAATGATACATAAAATATTTCTTGTCAAACACGAAACAGAAACAGCAATGAAACTTCACTTAGACCATAATAAAATGTAGGAATGACAATTCTTTAGGGTTTACTAAAAAGTCGGATTTTTAATTATTCTGTTTTTTCTGTGAATTGTGAATTTCAGAAAACTGAGAACAAGGTCATAATTTCCATTGTATTCCATGCTGAATATATGCAAAGTTAACTCTACACAAGTTTGAGTCGATAGGTGCTATTTTAACTGGTTGCCCAAAAGCTCAGTTGTATTCTTAAATTTTCTGGTGTGTCATAAAACTTAGTAAAGCTTCTAGTGAAATCAGTGGGAAATTCAAGCCAGGAATGAAACTTTGGAAGCATGCTATGACTTTTCTTATTTTGTATTTCAGTAACAGCAAGGCATAAGATGCAAATTAGATTAGATGTTCACATCATTTTATACACTGGGGCAGGCAAACATCCTCTGGAATCCTGTCAGAGTTCCCAGTTGTGGGATTCTTCAGCTTGTCATCCATGGCAACAAAAGCATCCTATTCCCTGGTTTTGCTCGAAAGTACAGCGTGCTACAGCAAGGCAGTGTATCATGACTTCTCCAACAACGAGGGAAAGAAAACTAAAACTGAGTATAATGTTCACTTTGATCGTTTTGAGGGATTAATGTCTTTAGGAGTCAACGATGTGAGAATGTCTAGAAGAACTGAATTTAAAAAGCTACAGTATTGCCAAATGTCCTCTCATGAAAAACGTCTACCACACCAGACTGATCATCTTGTTTTTACATTGGATCCACCCTCCAACATCTTAATCAAATTTGCATGTTTAGATTGGAAGCATTTTGAGACAGACTCCAATCTCTTTACTTGCCTGTGAGGCACCTAATGCACTTCAGGCACCCAGTAAAAACAATCACGCTGAGATTCAATATCTTTCTCTTTATATTTCCAGAAACACATAAACCAGAATTAGAAATCTGAACCTATCAAAATTTATATGGTGACATTTGGATAAGGATTTTTGAAGACTTTACTAAATAATTCCATTAAGTAACACTCTATTCTGACTGAAATCTCATTTAGTCAATATAGTCATTAATAACACCTGGTAAAAAAAGTAGTAAGATCTGTTCTTAAGTTGATTGTGTTTGGGTTTATGTATTTCGATAAAGAATATACAGATATTTTAATTTATACATATATTTTAATTATTTCCAGGTATTAGTGTTACTGACACCTTTTGTCTTTGTTCTTACCAAATGCTGTACATCCATGATACATTCTCTATTTTACATGCAATCTGAAAAAAAAAAGAAGCAGTTTTGCTAAGGTAAAAATGTGTGAACAGAATATTGTCTGCAGTTACAGTTTCTCTGTTTTTGAAAAGGTTTTAGGAGAACTAGAGAAGCAGAGGTGTGTGAAAGTATGATCAAAGTCTTGGAAGACCTTTCAAAAAAAGATTAAATAGACTAGGATTCTTCCATTTGGAAAAGAAACCAGTGAGGGGGATATGACAGAGGTCTATTAAATCCCAGCCAGCATGGAGAAGTGACTGGAAAATTATCCTTTACTGTCTCTTGTAATACAAGGGCTAACTGGCCTCAAGTGAATGCAGGGTCGAAACAGCAAGACGGTGTATGACAGAGGCTTCACTATAGGATACTTCGGACATTAAAAGTTTACATCATTTTAAAGAGTCATGTAGACACATTGCTGGAAGAAAACTCTGTTTTGTATTATTTAAACACAGAAATACTTCCTCTAGCTTAGAAAGTCCTTAAACTGCAAAAATTGCTGAATGCCAAAAGATTGTATCACAGACATATCACTGTGTGTTTATCCTGCAAAGGCATTTTTGCCTTTGGCCACTATGGCAGGCAGGACAGTGGGCTCAGTGGATGGTGTGGCACGTCTCAGAGACTGATGGAGTGAGAGAGAGATGTGGACTCCTGCCCCTCTCACTTAAACTAGTGTAATGCAACTGAGTAATTGAAACCATGAAGAGGTAAAGTCTGCATCGGAGGAAGCATGAGCCTCATAGCAGATTAACTCTGCAAAACATTAGATCTCCACAATGTTGTCCACGTAAGCTAATGTTCTCCCTCATTACAGGCAACATGAAAAGCATAGTGGGGAAAAGCTCTGCTTATGAGTGGTATTGGGTTTTATATATAAGAGAAATGTATGTGTATCAGTTTATTATAATCTGTCTAAATAAAACTCTGCATTGACCAATAGTTTTATTTTCTGCAGTGATCATCTTCACTGGTGCATATGTAAAAAAATTGGATTAGATGATCCTTGCTTCACATTTATCTTTCTGTGCATTTTTTCATTATAACAGTCAAGGGAAATAGCACCAGACATTGTGTAATATTTTGAGGAAGCGGGGAGAAATGTAGAAAATATATTACGGTTTGAACTGGAGCTCCTGTAGAGAGCAATGACTAAGATTCCATAAATATTTCCTGTTGGTCCAGCAGTTGCAGAAATTAGTAAGGTTTTCCCCACCCATTTATTTTAAGCCTTCATGGTGCCATCCCTTCTCCATGAACTGTATTTAAAATGTAAATAAAAAGAAGGCTTTTAGGAGATTTAACTATTTCCCTTGGTATTTAAATTATTCAATTATAACTAAAGCTATTAAAATACAGTTAATTAAAATGGTTAGATTGTTTTCCTTTGCAGTGATCACAGTATTGCCCTACTTCTCCCTCTAGCTGTTTAATTCCTATTAAAAATGATAATGCTTTGCTTTATTCATAAATGCAGTAACCTTACGTACATTCTTCAAGTGATCTCTTTGGTACAAACTGTGGTGGTTTTCTTCTTTTCTAGCAGTGAAGCGGAAATTCTGCTGTAGTCTTTGGAGGTTTAACCAGCAGTAAGAGGACTCAGAATTTAAACATTAGCATTACCAAGTCACAAGAAATAGCACAGCTCCCAGTAAAAAGCCTTGGTTTTATTTTGATGCAATATAATGTCATTAGGGACAGTAGGAGAACCCTGGAGGTTAATAAAAGGTAGAACCTAAATAAAGGTTTCATAACTCACAATATAAAATTGCCAGACCTACACTTTCAAATATTTTATCTGTATAGTTTCACAACACTCTGTTTGGAATAGTAATCCAGCTGAAGTGCAGAGGGGTAAGTGCTTTAAAAAATATAAAAGATGCCAAGGCAAGTTCATCTCATCTTTATCTTCACAGATAAGAAGGAGACAAATCTACCCCTCTGGTTTTTGGCATTACAATTAGAATATTACAACCCTTCTTTCTCCTCCAAAGGCAAAGAGACCTTTATTGTAAGGTGCTTATTGTCTCCTTTGGGAGGCAAAGTTAAGTTACAGTGAAGTGAGGAGATCTTGATAGCCTCACTCTCTCACTGAACAACAGCATTTTTGAAGGTAAAGTCCAAAAAGAAGCTCCTTTCAGCTGTTTATATAGCTTTGCATGGATTTGTGTAGTACAAGACAAATGTCTGTGGAGGCACAAAGGATATTATGCAGCTACCATAACAATAGTGACATCAAGTCAAGGTGAGTATGATGGGCCAGGAAGGTCAGACCTTGATGTATCTTTGATCATCAAAGCACTGAGGAGCTATACATACAAGGCCACTTCCACAACATTGGGTTTTTTCCCCACCTTATTGGGGAAGGCTCACAGGGAGTGATGTGGATATGTTTCTTAAAGAAGCAAAAGCCCTAAGTAATTTAGCATTATTTCATCTCCACCATGAGTGTCTGCACAGAGGGAGAGCATACAGCCTAGGAATATAACAGTATATATGATTTACATTCGTAGGTCATTGCTGAAATTCCAGCTCCACTGGAGCAGGTAGCGGAACTCCTTTGGATTTTAAATCGGCCACTCTTGCTTATTTTCATGTAATATCAGTTTCACAAGAAGACACTTTCTCTTCCATGTTTCTCAAGGGTATTGAAGGCTTTAGATATTGCTATAGCCCACAAGCCTAATAAACATCATTTGCTATACACAAGACTGCCTGAAATAACAATGCTGTTGGGGAGCTATGCAACAATTCAGTCTGACTCCTGCTGAGTGACAGAGAACATGTAACACATGGGGCAATGGTAATGAGAGAGCTACAGGCTGCTCAGCATATGTATGAATTGGATAGGAGGGCTAAAAGGCTAAATTGAGGCTTCCTGGTGTAGCACATTGGGAGGAAAAGAGTGCAAATAATATAGTCAGCTTAGTTTCAGCCCTGAACAAACTTAGGACCGGCTCAGTTTGTTATAGTTGATTGAAGGGTGATGAGAATTCAGGGGTATTTGCTGATTATTTTAGTTCTGTTATCTACAGTAGGTATTGCTTGAGTATGAACTATCGTTGACTATCGTTGACCGTAACAAGAGTTTAAGTGGAGAAACACGGTCTGTCTACAATAACCTAGGGAACTGCAAGCAGGATGCTTGGCTAGAATACAAAAACCTCTGGTATTTCAGCCCATGCTAATCTTGTAACTTTTAGCCTAAGAAATGTTTGTTTCCTACAATCCTAACTGTCTTTCCATTGTATGACTTTTTTTCAAACTAAGAGAGATCTCAGCAGAATATAGCAAGGATGGCGGCATTTATTTAGCCTAACTCCGTAACTCTTCTTTCCATAAGACTTGGATTTGCACACAGTTAAATTCATCTGCCACTTGTATGAGGATTTCAGACATTTCTCCTGTTGTTTTGGAAAGGTTTGCATGTGTCCGAGTCTTTGCGGAGTCTTAAAAAACAATTGTCAGTGGGACAGCTTCCAAGACTTACTCCAAGTGTCCAGGTCCAGACTTAGAAGTGCTGGGATTTTCTACCATCTCTAATGAAAAACATTGTTGACAGCTTCAAAGGAAATTTTTTTCTTAGTTGAAAATTGAATTCTCGGTAAAAGATATTAGAGGCTTTTTTTGCTCTGTAATATTACATTATACTAAATAATTTACCCACATACCTCCAGTTCTGTTTCCATTTTGTCTTCCTTGTAACTGAAGTTCTCAACCAAGGACTCTAAATTTGTCTGAAGTTTCAGTGAGCACTATTGAACAAACCAGTGATTCAGAAATATGCTACAGAATATGGCTGTTCACTTATTCATTCAGTGGAGCCTCCTACAGAGACAACATCTGCTTATTGACTTCTGATGAGGTGTGTGGATGGAAAAGTAGATACTGCTTCTGAAGTGTTTTTTTATTCACACAGTCCTTTTCTGAGATACTTCATAAGGGATTCCCTCTCCTTCCTTAGCTAGATCGTTAAAGTTACAGTTGTTAGCAGTGCTCAAGTTTTCTGTCCCCTGATTTATTAGCATGACTGACTCAGCTGGGCCTATGCTGATGGCAATCCTTCATCCTACAAATATGCTTAGCTTTTTCTTGTATTAAGTATTCCATATCACATCTCCTTTACCAAAAGGAATAGCAGAAGCAATTTAAATATTTTTTTACAGACAAGGAATTACAATTGTTATGCTGAGGGTTTATCACAGAACTTTGTTTATGGACTCTTTATATGATTATGATCTCATTTGTCAAGTAGATGGTTGGGTTGAGAAATCAGGTTTGCACTGGCATAAATCCATGTATCTAAAATAGTGGATTCCTGTTTTATACTAAGATTGGGCTCCTCATAGTTCTTTGTTTGCTCTGTTATTACTATTGTGTTTCTGTTACTAGAGGTGGAAAAGAATCTACATGGAATTCAAATAAGGAAATTTTAGTTACTGCACTATTTTGTGAGCTGTATAAATGGCATAAATAAATCAAGCCTAACTTTTCTTACAAAGCTAAAAAGTCCACAGCACTTCATTTGTGAAACACAACACTAAAGTAAAAAAGACAGAGGCTGACTGATATGACATGAAATAGAAAAAGTATTAGACCAAGCCAAGTTTTAAACTTCGTATTGCATTCACACCTGTGTTCTTTTAAGTACTCCTACTACAAGCAGCCAGGTCTTTGCTGCTCTATTGTCACACTGTCTTTTCTTATTCGTGCCAATTATGAATGATAAAAATTTGCTCCACAAAGAATTCTGGGTGATAGTGCAGGTTAAATCACTGGCCAATGCGAAAGACTGGCCAATTAATTTTGAAGTTATTGTTCCTTGATCAATTTGCTATTGACAGGGGGTAAACCAAGGTAAATCTTCAAATTCTATCTTGAAATTGAGTCAATAATTATTATAATCTCATCCACAAACCTTATATTTGGGGCAGGTTTAGGAAATAATATAATTTTCCGTAAGCTATAAAACAATCCTAATTTGTAAAATATTTTCAAGCATTTCTCATGATATAGGACATAATTCCTAGGATCTTGTCTATTTAATTACTTTTTTATGGTCCCAAGTTCATCAGAGTTTTTTTTGATTTTTAGAATGCTGATGGGAAGCTTTGCAGGTGCAGAATAACTGCTTCCTGGAGATGGCAATATTTTATTGCAGGTGACTGATTCCCTGTTACATTGGTGTTATGTGGTAAAAACAATAAAAGTGAATCAATCAAAAAAAGATCTTAAAATCTGGAATGAAAACCAGTTTTTCTGCAGTTGAAAGTAAACACAGTAAGAGCTCCAGTGTTAAGTTGCATGAAAGGAGAATAAAGATCAGAGTGCCCATTCAAATGTGTGCTGCAACAACTGAGCACACCCTGCAACTCGTCTTATTTTATCCTGGGAAGCATAAGGACTGCACATCAGTTATAACTGCAGCTTATCCTGACTCTTAGGATGCATTCATCCCATCTATGCTCTTTGACATCTGTCATACGGTTATGTAAAAGTTCCTGATGACATGCCTGATTGCTAATGTTGGATCAGGGTCAATTCCACTCATCGTTCCATGCAGCAAGGGTAGGGTTGCTATTCCCTTTGTGCATCACCAAGCCTAGTATCATTCATGTACACGGTGCCATCATTCTCTTCTTGAATACTGCTCTGTAATATCTTTTTTTTTTTTTTTTGTCTAGTGTGGCATACACATTTATTTAACATCACTCTTTTATCATGTGGCTCTGTGACCTGATTATTTGTATTACAAATCAAATAAAGTATGTGATAAGATATCCAAAGTGAATAAGCCATTAGACAGTCTTTACAAGTAAAAAATCATGTCAAAATCTGAAAAACTACCACTCAGTAATCAAATGAAATTTTTTAAAATTTACATGTCATATAAAAGTTTGTGAAACACCATTTAGTACTTGTCACATTTCAGATATTTTTGAGTCCAACTGATACTAATTTTTCTCCTAAACCTTATTTTATATAGGAAAACCTGTTCAGAATCTGATATTATATGTATGTAACAAAAGTTAATTGTTAGAATTCTGAACTCTGGACAAATACTTATAAGCACAACAGCAGTCTGAACACAATGCTGTAGGAATACTTCAGTTTTTTCCTTGGCTATTTTTTGGTTTGAATATTAGAAACTTTGACTTTTAAGGATTCCCCAGTATTCAGTTTCAGGAACAAGTGCTTTTATTGTTCCTACAGTTTTAAAAGAAATATCACAGAACAGTCACGGAGGATGAATTACTAATTCAGAATTGTGTTTATTCTAAGTAGCTGATACTAAGTGACATGCTTACATAATCAAGGATGCTTGTGACCCATATGTCCAGTCAGAATGAACAGTGACTGAGATACCAAGAATTGTTCACAGAGATTATGTAATGAATAATTAATACAGTCTAGAATATTGAAATTTATACAAAAGCAATCCAGTGATAGAAATAGCAAAGAAAAAAAGCCAAACCCACACATCATACCACATTTCTAGAAAGCCTTGATGATGCCACATTAAGAAAAGATAGTAGTGTTAACAGATGTTCATTCTCATTCCAAATCCAAGTTAGAAGGAAGCCTGGAGCAGGTATTATTTTTCTCCTCCATTGCTAGAAGTCCAGGTTTGACAACTGGCATTTGACATGAATTCAAACTAGGAACCTGCAAAGTTAAAAGTATGAACATACAGGTTCATATACCTGAAACAGCCAGCACTCTTTGCAGGGACTTGTGTAAAACATATATCTGTGTGGACAGTCAGTGACTGTAGCATTCAGTTACTATGTCATTCTTTGATAAATGGAAGTGTAAAGCTGCCCAAACCATCAGGTTTTTATTCTACAAGAAATATCACCATTTTAAAGTTTCAATTTGGATAAAAAGATAGAAATTTTCAGATAAATATAATTTGACAGTTAATATTTTAATGTTAATTTTGACTTTACAGTACAAATTAAACTGATTATTAAGAAAATGCCAACCTAATTTAAAAAAAGACTAAAACCAGAACCAAAAAAACCCCTTGAGTCTAGAAAAAAAGATAATTGTTTCACTCAGTATGAAATAGCAGTTTTCCAACTCTTCTTTCATTATAACTACAGTAATAAAGCATTTTGTGACATTACTACATTGTGAAATGATATAAAAATAATCAGTATATAGAAGGTAAAAATGCATGACCTATTATGGTTTGCTCACAGGAATTAAAATGAATGTCATCTCACCATATTTTTATGAAAGTGAGATTCAAAAAAATTCTTAGTGGCGCAGGGAGGAGCAGCTGAAAATGGTTAATGGTAAACATTTGGGTACAGTACTGATCAGGCCACTGAATACTTCGGGGTCTCCCAGCAAAGAAATCCTAATTTTTAAATCTGACTGGTTTGTGACTGTGGGGTTTTTTCAGTTAAAAATATTTATTCAACAAGGAGAATAGCATTTCTACAGAAAATAGAAATTCTCTGTGGTATTGCTTTAAAAAAAACCAACCAAAAAGATAAATGAGAAAGTGTATTTTTTCATCCACTTGAACCTGACATATGTACAACTGTACCCGCTTCTACATCCAAAGAGGATGAGGCCCAGGACTGAAATCTCCTTGTAGCCATGCACCAGTCAGAGTTAATATTCCACCAAGCTGTTCTGGGCCAGAGTGAACAGCTATGTCAGAGTCCCAGAAAAGCCTGGAGAGAAAGGCAGGCACACCATGTCCTTATATCTGACAGCCTGTAGTGTCAAACAGTGACGTGTTACAAGAATATCCTCCAAGGATGTAACAACCTGCTGCTAGACATGCTGTTCTAGTAATCCAGGAGGTGTTTTACTTGAGCCTACAGAGCTACCACTGGGCTCACATACTGAATTGCTACCCCTTAATTTTCTCTCTTTAGTACCACTAAATGACCATAGATTAGTTCCCACCTGAGTTTGAAATTGTGTATTACCTTTCCACTCCAATACTGTGCAGTAAAAGCTTTCATTTAACTACTAGCTGCACTGGGTTTGCTTCTGTAAGTTATTTTCAAGTCTTTTTCACTTACTTTTCTTTTGGGCTAGTATACAAATTCAGGTTGTGCAACTGCCATGTGACTCATTCTCCCACTTGCAAAATCTCACTTTGGGTGGGCCCTGCTGGCTCTCAGTTAACTGTCTCTGCTACACTGGCACGTTCTTACGTTCCTCTTTGGACAGCCATTGTGTTCACATTTTGGTTTTCAAGGCCTATAGCACAGATGCCATACAATGTAGTATCTGTGGTTGTATCCTGGTTTAGTAAATCTGATTATTTTCCAGCCTCAATAGCAAAACCAGACCTCTTAATATTTACATTTCTTCACTTAAACAATGTTTTTTTGTTAAAACTGTAAAATGATGGACACAAAGAAAACAAAAGACTTGTTATGTTGATTTCAGCAATGGAATACATCAGTGCAGTGTAGGGCAGAGAATGTGCTCCTTTTATATCAATTACTAATGTTTCATTACGTTTGTTTATTTAAATCAGGCTATTGTATTTCAAGAGAGCAAATTTGAAGTCTGTTTATTAGAAACCCAGTAATTATACAGTAATCATATCTTGTGATTGGTTAGTGCTTGCCCTCTGCCTCATGATTATCAGTATAAGTGGAATGAAAACACTAGAAACCTTGCTTATTCACCATGCAAGAGGTAGAGTCCTTGAGGAAAGGTGTATAAATCAAGCGGACATTAAAACCACAGTGTATTTGAACGTTGCTGCCTGCAACTGATCTGGGTATGCAACAACTATTCCTTTTTGTAAATACTACTTGTCACAGACTTGGTTTTTTATTATTTTTTTTTTTAATAAAAGCTTTGAAAAACAAATCCAAGCATAAGAGGCATTAGAGTGCTATAAAGTATTTCAGGGTAAAAGCTGAGCAGTTCTCTATTAACTCCTCAGTGTGCAACACAAATATACTGTTCTTGATTATTCAGGAAAAGGGCTTATTATCAAAGGGAAGAGAAATAGAAAGGGAAAACATTTGCACATTTGTCCTTCATTAATTCAGCTATGGACTTTTTTGAGCCTATGTCATCCATGGACTTTCAAAAAGACAGATTTCATAAACAGCTGTATCAGACCAGCATCAAAAATCACCTTTAGTAAGAAAATACATTTATTTGTGACAAACAGAACAAGTTCTGAGTGAAAGCAGAAAGTTGGGGCCATTCAGTTAAGAAACAGAGAATATAATGGAGTCATACAGTGGCTTGGGTTGGAAGGGACTTTAAAGATCATCTAGTTCCAACCCCCCTGACATGTCACTAGACCAGGTTGCTCAAAGCCCCATCCAACCTGGCCTTGAACGCTTCCAGGGATGGGGCATCCACAACCTCTCTGTGGACCCTGTTCCAGTGCCTCACCTCCCTCACCCAGTGAGGAATTTCTTCCTTATATCTAATCTAAATCTATCCTCTTTCAGTGTAAAGCCATTACCCCTTGTCCTATCACTACACACCATTGTAAAACGTCCCTCTCTGGCTTTCTCGTAGGCCCCCTTTAAGTACTGGAAGGCTGCTATAAGCCCTCCCCAGAGCCTTCTCTTCTCCAGGCTGAACAACCTCAACTCTCTCAGCCTGTCTTCATAGGATAGGTGCTCCAGCCCTCTGGTCATCTTCGTGGCCCTCCTCTGGACTCGCTGCAACAGGTCCACGTCCTTCTTATGCTGGGGGCCCCAGAGCTGAAGGCAGTACTCCAGGTGGGGTCTCACCAGAGTAGAGTAGAGGGGCAGAATCACCTCCCTTGACCTGCTGACCACACTTCTTTTGATGCAGCCCAGGATGTGATTGGCTTTCTGGGCTGCAAGTGCACATTGCTGGCTCATGTCCAGCTTCTCATCAACCAACACCCCTAAGTCCTTCTCCACAGGGCTGCTCTCAATCCACTCATCGCCCAGCCTGTATTTGTGCTTGGGATTGCCCTGACCCATGTGTAGGACCTTGCACTTGGCCTTGTTGAACTTCATGAGGTTCACATGGGCCCATCTCTCAAGCCTGTCAAGGTCCCTCTGGATGGCATTCCTTCCCTCCAGTGTGTTGACTGCACCACACAGCTTGGTGTCGTTGGAAAACTTGCTGAGGGTGCACTCATATGATATGATATGAGTTGTACTCATATCAGAAAAATTCTTTGCTGGTTTAATATGTGTTGTTATATTTATTTTCTGAACTGGATAACATTTTTCTTTAGCACAGGATATCAGGAGCCAAAACACAGATGATTATGGAAGACTGGGACTTTCTTCAACTGCAGTGTGCCCTGTACATTAATAGTGAGCTCTCAGGAATTCCTCTCAACATGGCACCTAAAAAATGGACCAGAGGTTTTGTTCAGAGACTTAAGGGAAAGCAAGGTTTGTCTAGAAAGTTGTTTTTAACTATTTTTTTTTTTAATTAAGCCACAAATACTTGCTATTCTAAAGCATATATCCGCTACTATTGTATTGCACTTCAGTGATGTACCGTGACAGATGTTCTAATCTGCTGTCTTAACAGATAACATTTTGAAAACAATTTTTTATGAAAGTTTTTACTTGCTTATTTTGTTAGGTCGGTTTAGAGGCAATCTGTCTGGAAAGCGAGTGGATTTCTCTGGCAGAACAGTCATTTCACCTGATCCAAATTTAAGAATAGATGAAGTAGCAGTGCCTATTCACGTTGCTAAAATACTAACCTTTCCTGAAAAGGTAGGTAGTGTAGAACCAAAACTTCTTCTATGCCTTTTTTTTTTTCCAGACCTCAGTGTTGTCCTCCTTTATAACCCTGCTATAAAAGGGAGTGAATGTATTGCTTTATGTTCAAAATGTCATTCAGTGATGCTTTACCAGTTTCGTTGCTGCTTGTAAACGAAGGTTGTAGTAGCAGATAGATGCAAGTCCTTTGTCCTGGTTTCGGTAGGGATAGAGTTAATTTTCTTTCTAGTAGCTGGTATAGTGTTATGTTTTGGATTCAGTGTGAGAAGAATGTTGATAACACTAATGTTTTCAGTTGTTGCTAAGTAGCGTTTAGACTAATCAGAGATTTTTCAGCTTCTCATGCCCAGCCAGCAAGAAGGCTGGAGGGGCACAAGAAGTTGGGAGGGGACACAGCC
>JAVJGG010000094.1:15735427-15760311 GCA_035590195.1 Aviceda cuculoides | reverse complement strand
AATGTAGCAGCAAGGTAAAAATCACTAACTAACAGCACTAGTAGCAATATTAGCAACAGTGAAGTCTGAAAGACACTTGGTAGTGGGTAGAGGCTGGGGAATGACATTGGAAAACAAGAATGGATTGGTAGCCACCATCTCAGCAGGAACTTTTCTTCCATGTCTTTAGAATGTGAAAGAACTTTACAAATTGTTTATTTTCTTTTTGTTGTATTATGTAGTAAAAGCTTTTCTCCCTGCCCCTTTCAGGGATTAAAGTCATCAAAGGGTGTGGTGAGTTTTGTAAATGATGGATAAGATTTGTTGAAATGACTGCCTAAAGTTACACACATAGGTCTATATGGGTGAAAATGGAACCATTTCAGAATGTAAATATCTAGCCCTTAACCAACTCTCACTAAAAGTCAGTTTGCGTACCTTTTTGATAACCTTGTCTGCATAAGTATGATATAAATTTTAGCTATATAGTATGACTGTAAATGCATTATAATTATCCATCTGTTTTAAAAAGTTATTAGTGGTTTTGAGAAACATCCTCTTGGTGAATACTAAGACACTCAACCCATTTGTCACCTCTTAAAATACGAGCTGCTCTTAATGGCTGACTATGCAGTTACAGTTATTAGTATGTCCATGACTTACACAATTATGATAGCTGCTGTATCAGAAACCTCTCCAGATTAGAGGATTGTTCATGTGACACCAAAAAGAAATGGATATAAATTTTTAATCTGTTTCACATTTGCCATTTAAATGACTTATTAAGGTGTTTTGTTTTGATTTTTTCCTCTTATTGAGGCCCTAGAATGAATCACTATAACAGTCTATGAGATCTGGTTATTAAGACATTTGAAATCAGTTATTACTACCATTCTTTATGTGATCTTCTATTGAAAAGTCCAGTGCCAACACTGGAAATTTGCTTTCCACAGACATATATTATAGCAAGAACTAAGGTACCATACTTTTAGATTAAAATTCAACAAGAAATAAAAATTGATTTCATCAGCAGTTCTCCAGTTTTGCCTGTAATAATTACTCCTATTTTGACACAACACCACAAAGATTAAACCATCACTAAATTTTTAAGTTAGATCTGTTTCCTATTTATAATATGAACATTATCTCTCAAATTTACAACAAATTAGCCTTCAGGGAGCTATAACAGATTACATTTCAATCTACCTCAACTTGAAAAATCAATTAGGCACGTGCTTAAGTTTGTCCCTCTTCAACAAAGTGTTTCAGCCCATATATGCTTAGGGCTCAGTGAGGACCATAAGACAATAGCTATGTGCTTAGGCTACATTTGAAAGTTATGTTTGTACCCGTGTACCTTACAGAATAGAGGTGGACTTCTGAAGCAAATGAAGTAGAATGAAATGCCTCTGTCATTCCCTTGGGTTGAAAACTGCATTTCCAGCTTTTGCAAGTTCCACATAAAGGAAAAGGAAGCCACAGAATAGAATCCTATTCTCAGTAACCCTTATGAACAAAACAGAAGCCCTCTAGTTTCATGCTGGGGTACACTAGATCTTTGAAATTACAATCTTCTTGCTAATTTCCATGTACAGTTTATGTTCAGTAACTGAAATTGAAAGATATACTTTATATTTAATGCACTTTGAATTTAGTATTTAAACAACAACAAGAAGAATTGAGACAACATAAGCTCTGTTTTTAAATTTAACAAAATAACTTACAAAAGGACAACTTTGTTTTGACTGGAGAGTTTCTCCACATGATATAATCTATCTGGACACTTCACTTATTTTTCTTGTTTTAAGATAATGTCTTATTCTTTTTATCTACTGGGCAAGCTCTCCGTTCTTGTGGAATAATGTCTCATCTCTGTTGCAATGGAGTTGTACAAGAATATATGTGCATTAGAAGTATAATTTTTGCCAACAAGGTTTTTTTTTATCTGAAACAAACAAGAAAGTGCAGATCATTGTATGTGCCCTTTTTCCCCAGGTTAATTGTAATGATTGACCTACTAAAACTTTGTGGAGCAGAGCAGAATTTCATATAACTTGAAATGACAAAAAAATGCAAAATTCAAACTCAGTCACAAATTCAGACTGAAAAAAATCCATTCTTCTCTATTCTGTGACTGAATGTTATTGCATAACAGTGACTTTTGTGGATAGTTTTGCTAATTCAATGCAAGGAAAATGAAAATTTTGAAATGCTTCTTCCATCAGCATGCCTTGTTTTGTGCACAGGACAGACATTTGAGCAGTTCAGGTTCTGTCCCTGGCTCTTCTACAGACTTGCTGGCCGTGTCATTCTGTCTCATTGTCTGAGTGTCTTTTTTTTTCATGAACTTAGTTTAAAATAAAACAACCTACCAATTCTACTAGTCTGCTTTTGTAGCTTCTCTGGAAGACACCAGTGTAATATAATTACAGCCTACTTTGTAATACACTTCCAAAAGTACATTGCAATGGCACTGTCTGGCCAGCCCAGCCCAGCCTAGTTCACCCAAAAATTCAGGAGTGAGAGCTCAGGAGAGTAACAAACTACTACTGTTACACTCTGAGAATGCGATACATTAATGTTACATTCACTCATTTCTTTGCTCTGCAGTAGTGTCAAGGCTTAGAAAGCCCTTCTGAAAGTTGCGTCAGTAATTTACGTTAATGATGCTTTAAAGCCAAACTCATTACTAGTAGAATTTCATGCAACTCCTTTTCCTTCAGTGGTTTTTCATTCATAGGAACAGATATTATGGTCCACAATGTTCTTGAAACATGCCAAAATGACAGTTCATGGATACCTGAAAAAGAGTTTCTTGATCCAAAAGTCCAGGATTACTTTTCTGCCCTGAAGACTGCCAATTCATTATTGCCCTAATCGGAGCATGTGTAACTCAAAACTTGACTTAGATTCAGACACAGGCTTTGTTTCAAACCTCCTGCACCACTAACATCTGTTCTGTTCAGTAGGATTTTTCCATTTGGATCCTGAACAGCTCAGCCATCAGCTGTCTCTGGATGTTCTCCAGGCTATCGCTGCCAGCAGCATGCGGTGTCCACCTCTCCGCACCTGTCTGCTCGGGCAGAGCACCGAGGCAGTGCCTGTTAGTGCAGAGCAGGCGCCGGCCGTGCGCCTGCCTGAGGTTTGCTTTGCCCTGCGCCAGCAGGAGCTCACCAGGAGGGAGATGCGGCTCCTCTGAAGTCAGTCATTGCTAACAGGCCCAGCTAGTGATAAATCCCTGTGCAAGTTGTGGTCCAGTTTCTCTCCTGATCTGTGTGATGAAGTTGATAACCTCCATACCTTAAAGGACACTAATATGATTATTTTGCCAGTGGAATCTACACAGCCTATTTGGAAAACGGGGAGTAAACCAGGACAGGATAAAGCCATCTTGGTGGGGAAAATCCACTTGCTTGGGTGGAATTGGAAACCTCTGAAACAGCTGCTAACTAGCTGGGAGCAGGTAGGTTTTAAAAAATATTGTAAATAAATTCTGGTAATTGCTGTCAGCTGGACCAATAACCTAAAAGTTTGCACAACCTGACTCCGTTTCCCTTGTACTAGCATACTTCCACTATCATCTTCCCTGAATTATTCACTTGCATGATGGCAGCGTTCAAAAGCCCAACTCATGTTTGTGTCCATGTTGTGCTGGCTACTGTACAAACACAATGTAGGGAGAAAGTCTGGTTTTGGAGTGACCACTAACATCAACATTTTCAGTATAGAAAGCATGGTTAACTTTCTAAAACTATTTTACTAAGTCAATCTGCGGCAGATTCTTTAAGCATCAAGTAACTAGTAAATTGGCAGCAACAATTTGATGTTAATTCGTTAGCTTTAGTGTTCCTAATCCTTTTTGCCATGTGCCCTTTAATTTCCCTTTGCAGCAGCTCATCTTTCATTTGAAAAGTCTCCTTTAAGAGCTAAAGTTATATACATTCATGAACTGATGAACAGTTCTACATAATGCTGCTAATGATTAATTTTATATCATGCTTATTATTCACTTGCCAAAGGCCTGAAATCATAGCCCAGATAAGAATATCGGCTATCCAAAGTGCAATGATGTATTTTCTCACTTCTTGTTTGTTATAAACTACTGTCTGGTTCTCAGAAGTGAGGAGTGTTGGTGCCAATACGCTAGAAATATGCTGAACTTCCTTAGGTCCGGATATGTTTGCTTAGTGTAGATGCACTTTTTCTTTGGAAATTACAAGTTACGTTAGGGCAGAAGCATCTGAGGTAAAACAAAAGAAAAAAATTTCTAAAGCATACAGAGGACATATAGGCCTGAGTCTCTATGACGTTTATGAAAATATAGAGAATATAAAACAGATGTGAAGGGTTCCAATTCTAGTCTAATACTATTTGCCTTGGTTTAAAGGATTCATCAAAGCCCATGGCAACAGTGTGTTGTTTCTACTGTATTTGTTTAGAAATTTGTTTGGGAACAAAACAGAATGTTTTGGAGGTTTTGAGGATTAGGAAAGAGAAATTCTAAATTTTGCTCTAAGCACAAGGTGATTCAAAGTTTGATTAATCTATTTAATAAGAAACAATTTATGTTTTTAATTAATGCCTCTGTTCAGACCATTGGCAGAAATCTTTTGGAGGAGACAAAGACACTCCTTATAGACATGTCCTTAATTTTAGGGTTTTTGAAGTTACTTCAACGTATCAGGTGTGTTAAGTCCTGTTTCCATGTCCTCTCTTCTTAAACAATAAATGGCAGAATAGTCTGGAAACCGAGTATTACTACTAGCCTGCAGTAGCCTCTAGTGGCCTGAGGCAACTAGTTGTATGTAAAATACAAATGCTGCTAGCACCCGTGGCTTTTCTTTTTTAGCTACACATAGGTTAAACATATATTTATATCTGCTGTATTTGAGATAATACTTGGTCTGATGCCAGTTTAAAGCAGGAGAAAAGAAAGTTTTGTGTACATTTTCAGCAGAGCAGGAAAACAAGTCTGGATTAGAATTTCTGTTTGTCATGCTTGAGCATTAGCTACAAGGCCTATCCTGAAGATGTAGTCAGCATAACAGAATGGATATTAATTCTGCGTGAGTCCACACTTGGTAGCGGCTTTCAGGTCAACCTCTTTATATCTAGCTAGAGTCTGAAAGATCTCCAAAACACATTGCTGATGGAAAGAAACACAAACTAGCTTTTATGCATTTTATTAAAAGTATTTTAAAAAATTAACACTAAGAAAATGCTGTCACAAGTGCTAGGCTGAACAGCAAAATAAACATTTTCTAAAAAAATACAGATCAGACTGTGAAGAAATCAACAAGCTGGTCTTAATACCAGTTTAGAATTCAATATTTGATTAGTACCAATGAGTCTTATAAACTCTGAAAAGCGACTTATGAGCATGGCTGTTCACAGAGTTAGAAACCCTGAAAAAATAATTTTAACTGTGTCAACCAAATGTACATTGAGGATGAATGAGTATTTTTCTGCTGAAATCAAACTACTGTCTTATTTTTGAACCACAGAATCATCCAAATAAAAAGCTTCCACTCTTGAAGTTATATTGTGGTGGCTAACCCTTTCTTACATTTTCTCCTTGGTAGAGATATTACATTATGGGTCTTAAAAGAGCACTCTGATTAGTAGAAATACAATAGCTGAGAGCCTTACTGTTTTCAAAAATGTTAAGCCCAGAATACAGGACCCATTTTACTGAGTATTTTTATGAGATTGTTTCAAGAATACTTAAACTTTTGTCTGACATCTTCCTTGTGTAGATGTTATAGGATCATTCAGACACACGTACATACAACACACTTTCACACTCTATAATCAAAGCATAAAAGCCTCATCCATCTCTCAGCTAATAAAAAACACGAGACAAAAATAGTGAAAAGAAGTAAGATACAAAGCATAACCAGGTGTTGGCCAACTTTCAAGATCATAATCTCAGGATTCCAGATGACCTAGAACAATATTCAAGAAGCCAGAAAGTGCTGGTACAATGCTTTTAGCTAGTGGTCTTCTTTCAACAGAGACAGACACTGGTCAAAGGCTAGGGAAGAATCTTTCTCGATAAAATGATTACTTTGTTCCAAGGTGATTTGGTCTTGGATTTCTGGAAACTCCATTTTCCTCCATATAGCTTGTTGAATTGAAAAGCAAACTTTCTCTTCTTTACCCTTAATTCCTATGATTTATGAGCATTTCTCTCTCTGTCTTACTGCATTCAATGCAGTATTCAATTACATGCAACTCATTCCACTAAGGTCTTAGTTACATTGTTTGGGGTTTTTTATTAACATGATAAAGTCAAGCTTTAAATTTTTTTTCCTTTAAGTCCAGTCTTTCTCTGTAGGGTCACAAGCAAAAGTGAAAGATTGCTTTGGTCATTTACAGTACCTTTATTAACCACCTGCTTTGACTTGAACTCTAGAGAAGCTTCTCTCCCACCACTGACTCTACAGGGATCTAGAAAGTCATTTCTCATTTCATCACCTAAGTTAGGAGCCTAATGTAAAGTGCTATGAATGCTCCCTGTCTGTCACAATTTTACAGAAATGCAATCTCAAGTCGTATTAAAATAACAAACTAAGAAGACCTGCCAACAGCCAGTCACTCAGTAGGTGCCCACAGGTAAATCAAAACAAAGTATTAGCATTATGTAACCCAGCTGTCATCATTTGTCTTGCAAGCAGCAACATTAGATAATCTGTATTTTGGAACTAATGCATAAATCAAAGTTTTTGCATTTGAAAAGAATTTATCTTGGTAGCAAAAAGTTACTACCCATGGGAAAAAGTCACATGAATTCTGTGTTCCTATATAACTTGCTTGGTTTATAACTGTGAATTCCCCAGGTTTTATGTTATAATTTTAAAAGAAAAGCAGATCTCAAGGGAAGAAGGAAAGGGAAATTATGCCAGGATGCATCTTCATGATTGTTTTCAATCAATATAAATTCACACAGAAACCAAATGGGATATCCCCACTCTTATTGCATGTGCAATGTCTTTTCTTCTGTCAGCACTCATCTGATGGAGCTTTGTGGACAGTCAGATCAAGTACTGATCCTGAAAATACTATCCCTTTTTCATTTCTTGGATTAATTTTCATTCTTTCTTTTGGAACCGTGGACAATCATAAAAACACAAGTGTTTACAGAAGAAAAGTAGCAGGCATATGCAACTGAAGGACAAGAAGGGACTGTCCCTTTTCACAGAAGCATGGACTTAGGTCAATTTTAATTGAGAATGAAAATACTCCATTGCTTAAGAGAGGTATAAATAGGATTTAATAGTCTGATGAGAATCCATCAATGTCCATGTTTACATGAGGAAACAATCGCCACTGCAGAATAAACTGTTCTGGAAGAGTTAACTACATGACCTTCCTGTTCCAAAGTAGAAGTCACTGTCATCTTAGAAGAGTTACTCCAGAATATTATAAATTTTTAATATAGCATCTCCATGGAAAATTTTTCCAGAGAAATTGTGTTAGCCACTTTCCTCAGAAGACAAGAGATGAAAATATTGTTTGGCTCATAAGTAGTACTAAGAACATACTCAGCATTGATTTCCTTCTTGGGTGGCTTGCAAAAATCAGGCTCTCTACATGTTGTAGATAGAGCATACAGGCATTTTCTTACTCAGCACCTGATAACTTGCCTTTGCTTTTTTGTGTTCTGCTGAACTGTAGATGCTTAGTCTAATTGTTTGAGAGGGGAATCAAATGTAGTCTGATACTTAAGAATCCCAGGAACAGGTCTAGTGATTTAGTATTACATATAAAACCGTTAATGCTGCTCCACACCTCAATAGAGCTGTAGTTCCCAATTCATAATCCTTCTTAAGACTGGAATAGACTAACCCAAATGTGTGCACACCTCAGTGCTCAGATTTTCAAGTTGCTTTGTTACTCATTAGCATTATATGAAGGAAAGGGCAAAGCAGTCTGGATAGTATAAAACACACATTTCACTACTGGAACATTGCCCGGTCCTTCAGTCAGATTCAGTCAAGCCTCTTTGAGTTAAAAATAGTTCAGCTTGTTTTCTTTTCTCTTTCTTTTTGTATACTTCTTGGATCTTCTTAGAACCAAAAGTAAAATTAATGAAGATGCTAGGGTGGATCTTTGATGGCATACAGAAATCTGTAGAAATTACATTAACTTTTTTTGACTCAAGAAAATCTGGAATGTGTGGTCCCTGGATTCCCTTGGAGTTGGGTATAACACAGACTTACCTGCTAGATAGCATGTCTGGTTTAATTAGGAGGAAAATTGTATGTTCAGAAATGGTAAAAAATACAGTATTTCCACCTCCTTTAATTTTCTAGCAAGTCTTGAGGCAGCTTCTGGTTTTTCAGAAGTAACTTAGCTTTCATTTGAAAACTTGCAAAGCAAGATTCTAACTCCTAGACTTAGAATATGTGATTGGAAAGCTTGGAAAACATGATTACCTATCAATAAAAACTAACAGGTTTTTAAGATAATACAAAGAGAACAGCTGAAGAAAAAAAAATTGTGAGACCTGACTCACATTTTTATTATTTTTAATATTTGGGATTGGCAGAAGCAGGAAGAGAAATCTACAAAGCGGACAGGATTAAATACGTCCCAGGTGTCCTCAGCCCCAAATGGTTGATGACTTTATCTAAATATATCACTGACATTCACAAGGAGTGACAGGATGATCCTGTTGTAAAAGCACAACTATGTCCCATAGCACTGGGAAACTGGAGCACTGGATTTTATTCTGCTTCCCATCTTTTAAAAATCAAGTCAGGCATTCTCCACAGTGGTGTACACTGCAGGTGAAGACAATGATCTCTCAAGAAAACTTAGCCCTTTATCTTTGCATGTCTCAGCTCTGTATACATTAAAGAGAGTTAATGATAATCCTTTCCATTTCTGGGCTGGTACTGCCTGTCTATATTTAATGCATAATATAAGTTGTGTGGATACTTTATAACCAAATACGACAGTGACTCTTTAATCAGGATTGTGAATTTATTTTGCAAAAACTAAGTATCATGGAACTCTTCATGGACAAATAAATGTGTATGATTGTTATAATGGTAGAAGGAATCATGACAGCGACTGAACTGTGTAACTCAAGTTGACTTGCGTAACTCATGCACAGAACCTTTACTTCAGGTAGTATTTTCATAAGATCTATAAGGTCCATAACTTCTGATTTTGTTTTACTTGTTTTATAAATACAGAAGCAGAATGTTCTGAGAAATTGCAGTGAGTCAGCAGTGGAACCAATAGTTCCATTTATAGTGTATGAAAAGTTAATAAATGATTAGTGGATGTTTTAATAAATAATTACAGGTTGTTTATAGGAGGGTCAAATGTGACTTATAACCATCTTTATCACTTACTACTGATGTACATGGAACCGTCTGCAACCATCTATAATTACCACAAAAGCTACGAGGGCTTGCAATATGCATTAAGGAATCTATTAACCACATAGTAACCCTCTATAAACCATTTCAAATGGATTCTTAACGTGAAGTGTGACTAACTTAAGCTCCAGGTTCTGATTTTAAGCTCTGGCCTGTGGACTGTCCTATGCTGCTGGTGTGTCTTTAAGACCAGTATGTCACCCTAGATACAGAGCTGTGACTGTTGCTTTGTGATTTTGTGCTTTAACATCATTATTTGTGTACTGTCTGTCTGCACCTTTTCCAGCTATATGGGAAGTGATGCTTCAACAAATAATGGACAACATTCACAGCAGGAGGCTTCATGGTTTTATTACAAGCACTTGGTTACATCTGTAAAACGTCAAGAGCAGCGGTTAACCACCAGCTCCGCCATTATTTCTTCAAAACAACTGAAATGCACTAAAATGAACTATTCAACATATTACCCACTTTTTTACTTTCGTTACTGATAGCTCATTATATATGAACATATGCTGGTCAGATATTTTGTGTTAAATGCCTGTTATCTCTCCATTTCTGCTCTTTAGAATTTCTTCCTTATTGGCATGTTTGCAGCCCAGCAAGTGCAGTGGTACTCACGGCAGTCTAGAGCTCAACACTAGCCAAGTGCTTTAGTGTGAACTGTGTGTATGTGAGTGGAGGGAGCGGTGAGAAACCCCTGGACCAGCACGTTGTGTGCCAAATTCATCCTGGGAGGAGAAGCTTGTGAATGAATGATGAGCTCAAATACAGGGTTAAGCAACTGTGCTGTAACTCCTTAACTGAGGCATTTGAATCTCAAGCTGTTTGTCTCAGTTTGAAATGAACACACAGAAATATTGAAACATTTAAGGAATGCAGAGTTGGCTCAGAATTCGGCACTGTTACTGTTGGTATTACACTAGTGGTTAGTAGTAACTCAGGACAGCTTAGGGTTATTGTACCGCTCCAGTGATTGCTTCCAGGCAGACCAGTTTCAAACCAACTGTGCCTGCAAGCACAGCCTCGTGAGACCACTGCTGTAATTAAACAAAAACTCTATTATCTTATGCACCAGTGTGTGTTAGTAGTTTTCACTTCAGAGTTACTTAAGGGAGGCATTCTTTGTGGGAACTGCATTTCATCTGTGCTGACTTCTCTGAGATGCGCTGGTTTAAGTGTCAATACTGTATTCTCTCGTCTTTTTTTAGTCCTTATAGGGGCAGGCACTATAAATTAGACAATAGTGGTTTTCTCAGTGTGATACTTGTTTAATCCCACAGATTGTTCTTTTACTTCACTACCTATAGATTGGGGATACTATTTCAGTTGTTTTAAATTCTTTCGTTCATAATATATTTTAGTAGCAGCTGGAGAAGCAAAAACGAAGTTATTTTAAAATCTCTAGTATAGTTAGGGTTATCATGACTGAAACAGCTTCTGTGTGTTTACATATGTGAATGGAGTTAATATGTTGATTGAATTCCTGCTATACAGATATCAACATTATAAAAATTGTGATGGTGACTGACAGCAGCTAATGTGCTTTTGATTGTCAGCTGTTGGAAGAATGGTAATCAAATGGATGAGAAAATTTTGTACTTAACTCTTTGCATTTTCTTCTTAGCTGACATTTGCAGTATGCAAGAGTACAGAATTTTACAAGAATATTTGTTCCATGCACAGGACTTTTTCACTGAAACATTAGGACCGGGGTAGATAGATGGCTGATGTTCGAGAGACTGCACAACCCTAAATTTCATTTACCATCAGGGAAATGTGCTCCTATGTATTAATATGCTTTTTTTTTCCCTGTTGCCTATAGAACTGATGATGGTGAAATTTACCAGCTGTGTTGGTATCATTGATGTTTTTCTTATTCCACTACTGTCATGAGTTATTTTTATATTCTGCTTCTACTACACAAATGTCAAAGTCAGTGTTCACTGACAGTTGTGCATTAATACTAGCAGCTTACAGTTTCACTGTTGTTATTATATTGCTATAATACCCCCATTAACACCACTTAAGCTTAAAATTACTAATGGTACTGGTAAAATATACATCTACTGATACTTACATCTGGGTGCAAATTTGAAAAGTTTGTGTGAATTTGAGAACATCCTGCAAATTTAGAGCTAAAATTGCTTCATGGCAGATTATAACTAATTAGACTTGTGCCTCAGTAGCTTTAAAAAATTTTCCAAATTTGAAGCTTTTGATGTTAAACCAGAGAATTCTTTCATCACTGTGCAAAATACCTAGCCACTTGAAAACAGTGAACTCCCAGCATAAAAGGATGCGCCTGCTTTTCTGACATGCTGAGCACTTTCTCCTCTTACCATCTTTTAGGAAAAGAGTAAAGACAAGATTCACAGAACCTGAGTGGGACTTGAATATGTTGGTCTGTGCAGTCTCTCTGCACAGGTATGAATTTTGACCAAAGTGCTGAGAACTTGCTCAAATTGCCTTGCAGTTAGGACGGTCATCTGGAATCTACTTCAAGAGAAGGAAAATTGTATGCACAGCTAGTACATCGAGATAATTTTACTTTTAAAATCATAGTCACAGCTTACATATTTGAAAGAACAGATGCAGCTCTGCCCTGCAGCAAAGCCTTATTCTGCATATCATGTGATTGTTATATTAGGAATATGTCCTGCTTAAAAATAGAAATGCCAGCTGCACAGTTTTGGTAGTAAAGAAATAAAAGTCATTATTAATAAGAATGTTTATCATACAATTTTCAGTCATTCAAGTTTCACTAATCAAATCCACATGACTTGAACCCACATACCACACCCCCTTAAGCAGTGAGTATTAGCATATTGGAAGAACCAAAAATCCTGATGAGTATTTGCAGTATGTTTGCTTAGGAATGTAATGGAAACTGGGTGAAAGAGCAAGAAAGAGAGAGACCTCTCGAAAGGATGGCTGGTTTTTGGCAGACGGTAAAGTGTAGCTGTCTTCAAAATTCCCATGGAACTTCAGAGAAATGAAAGGTGCTAGTCCCACTATCCTGGCAAAACTGCAGTTGGGTGAATTGTGTCCTACCTGTTCAAATTTCTCTTGAAATGAGTCCCAGGAGTGAATGTATGTTTAGTGATATCATTTTTATGAAAACAAGACTGACACTAGGAAATCTCTGAAATTTTCATAAAATAAGTAATTTTCATTCTGAATAGTCTTTGTTCAGATATTTGTTTATTATGGACGCAAACCTAGTGTAGGATGAACTGGCATTGAAACAAAAATTAATGCAGTATGAGATGTACAAGGCACGGTGTGCTGTTTTTAAAGCTGCATCTCTGCCACTGGTTGCACTGCTGACTGCACTACCAGTTATGGGATTTCAGCACTGTGCCTGCTCTGATAGTATTGACATACTTTTACATCTCTGAAGCAACATGAAGAGGTGTGATTTTCCTGCTCTGGTCCTTTTTGACTCTCAAAATCAAATGAAATCTCTTGTTCTGCCTGGATCATTTCATTCTCTCACCCCATTTTATTTCACTGATAGTGCCTGACAGTCAATGGAAAGCCCTTAAGTGATTTGCAGACAGATCCTGGGTAGCTGCACACAGAATTATTTCCAGACTGGACCCCCCCCACACACCAAACAACAACCACAACAGCAACAAAATCCACTTCTTAAAAGGGAGAAACAAAATAGGAAAATGTATTAATTTCCATGATTTTTTTAGTCCACTAATTGCTCTAAAACATACTTGTGACTTTATGCCAGGCACTTTTGCATCTCAGTAAAAGATATTGATTGCTGCTGCTATTGCTAGAGAAAATTTTAAAATACTGGAAATTGATTTTAAGTATAAGCACAGAAAAAAATGCATTTATAGCCTTTATTGTGTTTTTTTAAATTTAGTTTGTTGTTCTGCAAATATTTCAGTGCTATAATTGAGCACACTGCAAAGGATTTTAAGTGGGAGAAACTAAAGCTAAGTAAAAGGCCATAGCAAAACACTTGTAGCTGGTGTGATTGCAGTCCATGTGGACTGTGAACAACTTTGGATCTCTGCTAATAACGCAGCAAGACAGAGGCCAACAGGGAACGTGTTCTTTCTGAGCTTCCTTGGCATCACTCAGCCTCCTAAACAGGTCACTAAAACCTAAGCAAAACCAGGCCAATTAACACATAATTGTGGGCAATACTTCATCTTCTTTCCATGGCAATACTTCATCTTCTTTCCATGCCCTTTGCTGATATAAATTGAATTTATTTATCCAGCTGATACCGTAACATGCTATCAAAAGCTATGCTGAATGACAGCTTCTGGAAGTTAACAATCACTTGATAAAAAAAAAAAGAAGGAATCCAACACTCACAAAAAATAGAATTTCTACCACCACGAGAACATTGTTTTCTTGCTTTTACTGTCTTGCTTTATACCCTGTATTACCTCCCTCATCCTAGTGCAGCTGTGACTGAGAAAATGATAACTGTTTGAAAAGATGCACACTGTGAGATTTTTTTTCCAGCTTCTGACCTTTCATTCCTCCTGGAACAGGCAGACTTTGGACAGGAGCATTACTCCTGAAACCCCGGGTCACCACAGGTGGGCAGCAGGCAGTCAAAATGACCAGTGTCAGGATGTAAGAGCAGGAGAAAGGCAGCTGGAACAAAACTAAGAACTCGTCAACCCTAAGGCCCTTTCAATTTAGCATCTGATCCAAAATCCACCTGCGTCACAGAAGTCTTCCAAATACAATGGGATTTGAGTCAATTTCAGGACAATAAATACCACTAAGGCCCAGCAGTTGCTGGGAGAAGGTACAGCCAAGTGCTCTGGTAGAGCTGCTGATGCACAGTCTGTCTAGAGATAACTAATTTAGTTGCAAGATGAACGGGCCTAATTTCAGGATGAGAGACAAGTTGCACTCAGCCCCAGCTTGGCCAAAGGGTGTGCTCTTTAAACAAAATTGAATAGCTCTTCAGTTCCAGGGAAACAAATAGATTAAAGGGAACCTGCATCATTTGGGTGAGAGAGGTGTAGAAAGAATGTAGGGAGAGGAAGGGAACTGGAGGGGGGATATTTCCAAGGAAGATATTATCAATTTCCAAGTGTGGGTCAGTGCCTGAGAGTAGTATGTTTACAAGCAGATGTTCCATAAATTCCATCTTTTCCCTAGTGAAACTAAAGCTTTGTAACAAATACTGCAAATGGATGAAATAAGAAATAATGATTTTTAACATCATCTTTATTTCCAGTTGATTCATTGGTATATTGGTACACACAAAGTAGGTAAACTCAACCTGTTGGTGTTCCAGACTGGGACTGAGAATGGGTGAAATCTGTTATCTAAATTTCAAGTGAGTAAATGGATGTCACATTACTGAGCTGGACCTTCACCCTAGATTGAGCTTTTTAAAGTTCAAGCCAGTTTTTTCTCCCTCAAATTCATGCAGCACTGTCCTTTTGCTTTAGGCCAGAGTAGACATGAGAGAAATTAAAAATTACCAGGGAACAACATTTCAGTATGGTTGGAGGTGCAGAAACTGTCCAAAATCTCTTGTCAACTTGTCTCTGAGATTTCTAGATTTAATGTCAGGCTCTAATATTCCAGCTCTTTTCTGTTAAGTAGCTGAAACTGGAAGTTGCTGATCTGAACTGGACTTGCCCATTGAAAATTTCCTGCTTGGCTTTTCAAAGTCAAGCACAAATCTTCTTAAAGTGGCAGGAGAGAAAATAGATTTATTTGTTTACAAACTTCACTTCTCCAGCAAACAGTAACTACAACAAATTGTTCAATCTGGGATATAATAAAACCCGGTAATTTTTTAAGCAAAAGCCTTTCATTTTTTCCAACAGTTAAAGTCCTGGCATGCAGTGTTCATTGTCTAACAATGGAAAACATCCAGCTCTTCTTTCCTGCTTCTGTGTGGTCTGTCAGATACTTATCTGAAGAAAAGTGAATTGCAACTTGCTGCTCAGCCACAACATGGACATACTGCACCCCTTGGGATGGATTATATATATTCAAACCAGAGAGAATCTCCTGCACTGCTTTTTCCCCTCCCGTGTGACAACTCTATGTTTTTAAATACAAGAAACTGTTCGAAGCAGGCTAGCCGTGGAGGCTGCTTTGATGTCCTGCCATCACACTGAGCTGTGGAAAGCCTTCTTGTTGTCTTATGTAGGGAGCAGTTGAGGATATCAAAGGGAAGATGGGATGTTAAGTTTTTATTGATGAATGTTTAATAGTCTGGGTTGTAAGCTGTCATGAGTAATGCAGTAAAAGGATTCATTCTGAATCTTGCTGTTTGCCATACAGTGTCTGAAAGTGATTAGCCTTTAAAGAGTACAAATCTTTATTTTTTTTTCTCCAGCAATTTATTTTCTGCAGCAGATTAAAAGAAATCTATTATGATACTTAGGAGAGAGTCAAGTGGGCACATTAGGTTAATACACCAGCCTCTCAGCTTGAGACATGAGTTTGAATCAGGTTTACAGCAAAAAGAGCAATGAATTTAGCACTGTTTTCTGAAAGCCTACTAATGTGACAAGTTTGGCCATGTCCCACTGGGCTTAGGGTCATGCATCTCATGAGGTGCAACTTTATACCTCGTAAAACATGAAATGTTAATTGAGCAACGTGCAGAAACACTGGGCACAGTCCCAAGAATACAGCCAGAAGAGAGCTGCGGAGTGATCTCTTCCCCTTCCCCCTGCCCCAAAGAAACCCAAATAACCCTACTTTCCTATCTCCTGGAACACCAAAGTTTTAAAATAATGTAAACAAAACCATTTTAAAACCACTGGTCTCTTGTTCCCCACTCCCCATTGAAAAAATGTGCTCAACATAACATCTAACACACACTTTGAAATTAAACCTGTGCCAATATAAGGGAAATTCTGGGGAACAGAGTGGGATTCATATTGCTATAGGTTAGTCCTGTAAATAAATGCTTCTAGAGATGCAGAGCAACCCAGGCATGTTCCTGAGGGAACAGAGAGTACATGAGGGCTGAGAGAAAGAGGGTAGATTGAGAAAGAGATGTGAAATCATTGCAGGAGATTGCATGGCTGGTACATGTTTCATTAGTACGCCAGGTAATTATGAACAGATCGTATGGACCTGATAGGTCCAAGTGATGCTTGATAAAGCTTCAGGAAGCAAAAAGTTTTCTTGTCTTATACTAAATGTGATGCAGGAACAAGGTTTGGTTAAACATGAGCTCTAACCAGCCATGGTGTAAGACAATTTAATTTACAAAGTTTTAGTGAAGTGCAAATGCAATTGTGAGAAAGATGCCAGATGAAACAGCCCTATGTTCAGGCCCATAGTGTATTTTGTTGAACTCTAGTGAACATATAAAAAAGCTAGCATCATCCTTTAACTGCTGCCCTGTTCTTTAGAGAGTAGGTTTTTGGATGAGGAAAAAAGTTTATTATTCTTTATGATTCTTAATCAACCTTTGATCACAGCTAATTTAGTGACTTTTGACAGCATGAGAAGCATTTGCATGCTGTGAATCCATATTTATCCACTAAAAATGGATTGAGATACTCCACTCATGCCCTCCTAGATTTCTGAGCAGCCATCAGATAGATAATGATTTTTGTTCGCTACCGTCTGAGCTGGTGATGAAAAGCTTTCTCAGTTTAAGGTCACGTTAGCAATAGGTTAACCTCCTAATTACTGTCACTGTCACAATGTTTTTTTTAAAGGATCACTTTTCTCTCGGTCACCCTAAAAAAACAGCATGAAAAAATGATCTTCCATGAGATATCCCAGAAAAACTCTGGCTTAAACAAAAAAATCTAACAGCCATGCAAAGCTGGGGAGGAAGGAGAATTCTGCATGTGTGTGTCATTTATTGGATGTGTGGGGATAAACTTATGCACAGAGATACGTATGTGCCTGTGTCTTACACACCCACAATCTCTGGTTTATACATCTGTGCAAAAACACGTGACTGAAGACCTGCACCGTCTCCTTGTTGTCTGTGTACTGATTAAAGGCAGATGGAGTTTCTCTTATTTGGAACAAGGAGTTCTGGTTTCTGTTTTATTTTCACTTTTTAAGAGAGACTTTGTTTGCATAAAGAAATCTTCAGTAGAGCATGATTTATCAGTCAACTCTTCAAAATACAGTGAGCTTTACGTAGGTATCTTGAAAGGCAGACTTAGAAGAGTGATAAATATTTAGGTGGACCCAAAGATTAACTGAATACAGTTCTCAGTCTCAATTATAGAAGGCTGTAGTGGGAAGAGATGACAGGATTTTCCCCAAATATTGTTTGGGATTAGAAGACCCATGGGGATTTTCCCTTGGATGACAGGCTGTTAAAGTCTACTTAGAAAGTGCACAATTTTCATTACTTTCCAAAATCCATGCTTCACTACATCTCTGATTTTTTTCATTCTCTGCAGATCCATGACAAAGTGTCTCACAATTCAGTGGTGAATCAAGGGGAAACAAAGAGCTAATTAAATTATCATGAATTGTTTTCTGTAAATTATATATGTTATAACAGTTCTTTGGTATAGGCATAAAATCTTATTTTAATATATGTTTATGTATCAATATACATGAACAACGGGAATATTATTATTACTTATTTAAAAAAAAAAAAGTGTTTGTAACAATGCTTTCCAAGTTCCCCTCTCAATAATAAGGACAAGCACTGCCAGGTGGCTCTCTGATCTTTGAGAAAACAACTGGAAATTAGAAAAAGGCCTGAAGACCATTATGTCATTGGGATCTTTCTCAGGCAGAGCAAGTAAGCTTCAGACAGAATATTTCTCAATACAATAATTGAGCTTTTCCAATGCATGTCAGACAAGGATGATTAAAATTTTGTTTCAAAAATTATTTTGGATTGGAAATTATTTTAGATTGGAAAATATTTAAGCAAATGTTCCAGAAAAAAAGAAGTCTTATTTCACAAAAACCTATCCATCTTTCCAAAAAAATTGTATTTTGGTATTTCTAGCTTGGTTGGTTACCTTATTTTGCTATTCTAGTCTCTGGGTTGGATTCCCTGTCTGAAATGTATCACCCATGAATGCCCAAGTAAGCCCGAGACTGACTATGATAATGTAATGAGCAGGAGAGGAACCTGTCAGCATCATGGCAGCTTCTGTCACAGAAGCAAGACTTTTCGTTTGTAATGCCTCATTTCTGTGTTTCTTGAATTTGCTTTGATTTAGTGCTTGTCTTTTAATTTTCTGGTGTACAGAACTTAAAAAAATGCTCAGAACTTTCTAGCTGCTTTCCAAATTATTGGGAAATAACATCCACTGCATTTTCTTGAATGAGAGCTAGGCTGTTGGGTTATCTTTACCATCCAGGCTTTGGCTAAAGCTATGGTGTTATGGTATGCTAATCAGTGTATTCCAATATACTCACACCATCTAATGCGGAGCAGTGAATATTTTATCATACACTGTTGCCTTAGGCCTTTAAAACATTTTTAGAACATATTTGCTAATACATGTCAACAACATTCCTTTTCTCAGCTTTTAAGCAATGTCATACATGGCCATGAAATGGAATGTGGGTAGGTGCTGAACTCATCTCGGAGTCTGATTCCAGATGTTTTCATACGCTGCATAGTAGCTACAACTTTCTTCACGGTTTGTATTGACTTTATTACACTTCACTGCAATCTATTTTAAACATACAAATATTCCTTATTTCACAAGTACTTTTAAGTAACACACTGAAAAGTAAACACTTGGATCTAGGTCTGTCAATTATTATATGCTGGTTAGTCTTTTATTTGCAATAACTATATATTAAACACCATGCAAGATCATATAAAGTAAGCCTGTAGCTGACCTTGATGGACAAAAATGGTGCCCTTGCAAGCACATCCCAGAATGATCAGTTACCTCTGGCACTACTCTTGTTTTAATGGTAGTGTTTTTTTCATTTCTGTATGTTGATGGTGTCAACAATAAAGTCTTCATGAAAGAACTGCTGCAACTTCAAAGTGCAACTCCTTGGCCCCTGCCTTGCTGGAAAATGGTTCCCTTCCTTTCTTCATTTTAACTCTGACCTTGAGTTCATATTCTTGGTTACAAGAGTCCACTGAACAACGTTGCCCCTTAACACCTGATTGGCAGTGCCTTTATTAGTAAGTGAGTGTTCTTGATGCCTACAGATCTCCATGGGAGTTACCAAAAATACTCAGCTGCTTAGGAACTAAACAAGCAGAAGTCAGGTCCACAGTCGGCATCCAGTTCTGTCACAAGATAACATTTCTCTCATTCCAAAGCGATCACTTCCCATTTCACAGACTTACAGTTATGGCACAACAGCAGAGGAATATTTTTCTGGGCAGAAGTGGAAGAGAGTATAATTCTGCTGTTTTCTGCTTTTTGTATATTCATTTGCAGACACCAAGGCTCCTCTTCAGGGTGCTCATTTAAATCTCTGTTTGTCTTTAAGGAAAGATGTAAACCTAGTCAGCAAAACTCAAAGATTTCTGCTGAACAGTACTAAATGGTTTATATCAAAGCTCTTGTTGTTCAGTCTCATTCTCACACCTAGTGGCACTACTCCTGTACAGAAATTAGGCACAAAAATAAATATTTTTAGGATTAGGACCTACATACGTAGTCCTCTCAATAGGACTGTTCACCCACTGGGAAAAAGCAGAAAAAGGTGTCATAGAAGATAATAATTAGAGGAAAAAGAGTGTTTTTCCATTCACTTGCCTGGTTTGCTAATGGAAGGCTATATTTAAAGGCAACAGTGTGCTTCAGTTAGGTGTGAGCATTGTTTAAAGCTTTTTTTTTTTGCTATGTGTATGTGTGTGTGCCAAGCAAATTTTAATTGCATGTATAGGAGTGCTTTTAAGCAGTTTCTAAAGTTAATGAAATAATTGATTTGAGTCATTAGAGCAAAACCTGATAACATTTTAGATGTGTGGGTGAGCCTCGATATTGACTAGAAAATTTATTTTAGATTTGTGAAAAGGAAAACAAAAAGGTGGCAGGCTTTACATTACCACAGGAGATTTCATTACCTTGTCCAAGTCTATGTCTACAAGTGTAGCATGCAAAGATGACTAACATCAAGGGCTGCAGAGAGAGTAATGTCTCTGATACTGCACATATCTAAATTACAGTAGTACACCTGGAGGCCGTACCATCTATGGGAAACACAGGCGCTTGGGCTGGTGTGGGGACGTTCCATTCATTCCAATGAAGATATAGGTGGTTTTACCAAGCTTGGATTTTCCAGGACAGCTTAGAGGGTGAGAGCTAAGATCTAAGGGCCTCTTCAGTCAGCATCACCTGGTCTTATAATGTTTATGCAGCCTCCCTTGCACACATCCACAACACAGCAGACTCTGGCCTTAGATTTATATCAGTGACAATGTGGTCTGGGCCTCCTAACTATTCACAATCATTTTGTAGTTGCATATATAAAAGGAAAATTTAAGGAAGAGAAATGTCTGTGTTTTGAAGTATGGAATTCTGCTGACACTACAAATTCTGAAAGCACAATGTGCTCAGTGAAAGTACTTGAACCTTGAAATAGAAATACAGACCTCTTAATTAATCTCTCTGTTATTCTATAAAGTGCAAAGAAAACTAATACAGAGAATTTTCCTGTTAATTACAAATGGAATCTGTGTGTGTTTGAGTGTGTGACGGGGAGGAAAATGTTGGACCAGGGCAACACAATATTACACTTCCTACATAATTATGTAGGAGGGGTAGGTTTATTAGGCTGCAGTAAGCCATTATTTATGCGGATGGAATCTTTATTAGAAAACTACCTTTTAGCATTGCTCTTGTTCAAGTTGTAGCAGAATATCTCATCAAAATCTATTCTTTCATGAATATAGGCTTAAATTATTTTCCTTAAAGAGAAATTGGCCATACAAAAAAAGTGGCATGCACTTTCTTTAATCTTTGCTGTTATGGATTTAGTTGTGATGGATCATTTTTCAATTGCTCAAAATGTTAAAATTGCTTCCTTTTAAGGTGTTACTGTTAAGGCTGGGAAACATAATTAAGGGCATCTCCTTTGTTTTGCTGGTCAACATATGGAGGCATTGTTCACTTTCTTTTCCTGCTGCCTAGCTGAGCCTTGCAGCACAAAAGGAGGATTTTCTTGCTGCCCTCAAGCCACCTCTCATCTTCTCCAAGGTAAAAGTGGCAGGTCAGTGAATGAGGTCCACTGGCTATCTCTAGTTTGTGGGTCATCATTTAGTCTTAATGGTCATGCTGACAGTGACTGGGGCTCTCCACCAGTGATTGTTCCCTGAGCTGCAGCACCCTTGCAAATTCCCACTTCAGACTTCTAGGACAATTACCTACCCAAAGGGAATCCCATCTACATAACACATGGGTAGACAAACCTTTCAATGGCTAAGTTCTTTAAGCTCCCTCAGCAAGGCCCTCTGGTATTCACCTCTACTTCACTCACCTGTCTAACACATGCTTAGTGACATCTAAAAGTCCCTGCTCACTTCTATCCTTCATTTTCCTACACTGATTTACCCTCCCAAAAAGGGCACTCAAAGAGATGTTTTTCAGGAACATATGGGTGCCCTGTGCCACTGTCACAATCTATTCTCTGCCTATGTGATGACTTCCATGACCCTGCTGCAGTCAACCCAGACCTTCCTGGCAGTTTCTGAAAAGATGTGATTTACTGAAAAGATGTGACAATATAGTCATCAATTACCATGACAAAGGCTACATCAAGTGAAAATGTTTTGCCCTGTGCCAAGAGTCTGAATAATGAATGATGCTTCAGTTTGGACCCAAACACAGAGGTCCCTTACCTTACCTACTTTTCTGTAACCAATATTTGGTTCAAAAGCAAATCCCATTTCTGATCTTTCCCTTTCTGAGAGCAGAATAACCCAGAAAATTCACTGGCATCCTGCATTACTCCTTGTTTGTTACTGAGGTTTCTCCAAGAAGATGGAAGGGGTTTTCCACTAGGAAGACATTACTCAGAGAAGATACAGCAAAGGAGCCTTAATCAAGACTTCCAGCTCAGAGTAGCCAGCTGTCACTCAGACACAAAGAAGCATTGGCATGCCTTCTACAGGGGTTGACCTCCTTCCACCTAAAGGAGTCTCAGTCATTAAATGGACAAGAGACTGACAGATGAAGTGCCCTATTGGCCAAATACATAGTGCTAAATAGCAACTCTTACTGGAGTGAGGTCTATGATGTTCCTTGGGAGGACAGATGTACTACAGAGGCTACATAAACTGTGCATGGGCCAAGCTATCAAAAGCTTTCCTTGGGCTGGTGGCTGTTCTTTGGTTGGAGGAGGCCCACAGCCACATCAGTATGCCAGATGTTTCAGTATTCTCTTCCCTGGAAATATCAGGGTCAAAATACAGGATACCTGACCTCCTCTTTTGGGATCATGTCCCATCATAAGCTCTACGGCAACTTCCCTGATAAGGATCTGCAGTGGTTGCTCATTCCTGGGGCAGGAATGCATCCAGATCTAAGTAGGAGTGACTATTCATAGACTTACTGTCAATTTTATTCTGTTTATAACTCTGATGGTACAAAACTGCTTTTCATCTAAGACTTTAAACAAAGTTAGCCAGTGAATGAAAGTGGCTGTTTCAGAAAAGCTCTCCAAAATATGTTCTCAGGAGTAATATACCTTGTTAAGAGAAGTACCTATACCACCTCCTGCCTCAAAACTGCCTACCATCCCCATCACTTGGACAAGAAGCTGACAGTGGACTTAGATGCTGATGTGATGATCAGGTATGTGAAAAGGATGCATGTTCTGCCTATGCCATGGAGCCATTGAAAAGACACTGTGATTTGGAGTGGCAGGACATTTTGTGAAGACCTAGTGGTGAGGGCCATGCCACAGAACCCTGTGGGACATGGACTAGTGGATTCAGGCAGCCCCCACCAGGGACACTCTAGGATATGGTTCATCCAACCCCTGGAACATTGTTCAAAGGCCCTGAGTTACATTTCCTGGATTTCCAGATAGGAAGCACACATTCCACAGACTAGGTATGGTTAGGGCATTTGGCCTTGAGGATACCATCACAGATGCTATAAAAGGGCAGTTTGGATGCAGCCAGAGTCTAGGTTCCCATCTCAGTTAAAGGGCTAAAGCTGGACAAAGTCAGTACTCCCAAGTGACTAGCCAAAGATCACAAAGGAAGATCACTGGATGCAGGTGTGACCAGGACAGTGGAAGCTATAAGAGCTACACAACTGCTTCAATAGTATATACTCTGGACAAGATGGTATTAATGGAGGGGGAGCTCAGCCTCTTTTTGTCTCCTAGAAAATCTGTGCCCACCCTTCTCAGCAATGCTTTGTTCCAAATTATGTTGCACAATTTTGCAGTACATCTGATTTCTCATCTTACCGGAATGTCTCACAGTCACAAATTCTATGATCTGTGTACATTCCTCAGGATAACAATATAAAACAATCAAGGAGGGATAAAATGGGTAAATGTAATGTGCCTTGTGAATGAAATATTGGCAGAATGGGATGTGTTGAATCTTGCTTCTCTTCTCCCCCACAGGGGAGAAACTTAATTAATTCATCATTTTTCTTAAGCATGGAAGAGGGCACCATTAAAGAAAGCTTAGAGGAAAGAGAATTAAAATGATAGGGCACAATCATTTTAATCACTTGGGCTCAGCTTCATAAAAAGAGGTGAAATTCCTTTTCATTGGTCTTCAGAGTGCATGGATTTCATGCATGATTCCTCAATGACTTCTCTGCTGTACATAATTAAAATCTTCATGATTTTTTTTTAATATGCCCTATATAACCAGTGAATGCTGTATTGAGAAAGATTTGCACTGTTTTGGTATTTTTCTTCTATCATTTGTTCACTGTTACCCTCCAGGAAAGTAAAAATTACTGAAATAAACACATACATACCAGAGTAAGACAACCTCCTGTGCAGCAATACCAATTCTTCCTGACCGGGCAAACATCTGCTAGAATCAAGAAACACATTCTTGTGAAATAGAAAGGAGGCGAGAAGCGGAAGGGATAAAAAAGCAACACCTGGAGTTCTACTGAAAAAACCCCCATGCGTTGTTTGTAACAAATGAACAGTAGAGTAAGGAGCAGAGAGAGATTTGTTTAAACAGGCAGTCTCTGAGCCCCATCGGAGGAGGTGAACCTTGTCCCTACAGTAGAGCTCAGCTATTTCTAGTCCTCTGGCCTTCTCCTGAAACAAAGTGACAGCTACTGCTTTGTGACATTGCTTTACCAGCCACTAAACTGGGACGTGGAAATAAAAGGATTAGTTATGCAGATGACATAGTCACACAGAAGCTGGCACAGCGGATACTCCTTATGTAGGATGTTGCGAAGAGCTCGGAGCAGGGAAGACACAGAACACTCAATATGAGATCCTGCTAGTGTCTTCAAACTTTATTTCTAACAGGCATCTTTTATATGATTCTTATAATAGATGCAACAGGGTTCTCTTCTATGATTCTAATAATAGATGCTTACTAGTTATTCTCTAATTGGTTACTTGGTTAATAGTTACATTTACATACTCCAC
>JAVJGG010000094.1:15713682-15728195 GCA_035590195.1 Aviceda cuculoides | reverse complement strand
CCTACCCAAACTTGAAGCTGGTTTAGGAAAAAGAAAGAAGTGTCAGAAAGAATGAACTCCTGAAACTTTTCTTCTTGATGAATGATAATTGAATTGTATATTTAATGTGAATAAATTACTTGGATTTGATGCTTTGAGTCTGCAGTGAAGAATTGAATATATTGCTGTGGGATAGCTTCAAAAGTTCTGCTTTAAAACAAACAAACAAACATCCCACCCCTCCCCCCCAAAAAAAACCCCCAAAACCAAACTCAAAAACTGGTTTGCACCAATGAGTGTATTATAACTTCTACCACATGGCCTTATATAAGACCTTAAAAAAAAAAAAAAAATTAAAAAAAATCTTGTGTTAGATGCTGGCAGATTACATTGACTTTTTTAAAATCCCCGTGCTGCATGCAAAGGTACAAATGATATGGCTGCCTTAGAATGGTAGGATACTTTGTCTTCTGCAGAGACTTGGGTATATAGCCACTGTCAGCTTATCTGTCTTCCTTAGTGCTGTAGGTTGCATGCTATGGCAAGTCTTAGCCATGCTAGCTCTGTGGTCCAGTGGGCTTGGGAGAAATCATATTTGGTAAGGAGAATGTGTGTGTGCTGGGGAGAGACCACAAACATGGACAGTGAATTCTTTGGGACAGTTTAAGCTGGTGGTTTTCAGCAGCGTTAAGCATTATCAGTCAGTAGCTTCTACACTTGCGTGACTGTTTACATATATGAACTAACATCATGGCCCTTGATCAGGTCTTAGCCTTCACTGCACACTACTGGTATTATGAATATGTGCGAGTTATACTGGTGGGGAAGTGCATGAAGTATGCAGAGTTTCACACAACTATGAACCTTGTGCTCTTGACATACTCCCCACAAAGAGCAATACGTTTGGGTAATGTACAAAACTTTATCTTGTTCATCGGTTACTACATGGGACCCTCAAGGAGTCACATGTGCAACACAGGAATGCTGTACTACTCTGACTCCCTGCATTTGAGCTCTCAGGTGTAAAAAGGTCGCAAAGATCACCTGGTGCTCAGCTCTCATAGACTCCTTATGCATGGAAAGATTAAGCCCTACCTGTTAAAATTGCTGTTCCCTGTGCATGGTAGTTGTTGGTGAAGCTTGGGTGCAGTTTGAACTTGAGAAGTGAGATATGGCCTTTCCTGAGCTGCCTGTTGTGTCTCCCAGTACTAGTCACGATTTCTTTGCTGGAGCCTCTGAGGAGAAAATTGCAATCCTATCTGCTCTTCAAGCTCTTCCTTTATTTTTAGGTTCATGCTGTACTTGGGCCCCTTTCTTGTAGCAGCAACACACTTTGCGTCTCCGACTGAGGCTTAAAATATAAGAATGGTGACACTGGTTCATGCTGGGGAATGCTGACATTGCTCTTTTCCCTCACTCCTCAGTATGTTCTGGTGGCCTGAAACACCACCTTGCTCTGACAAAGTAGCTGTATGCTCTCATAGATGTTACAGTAGATGCTCCGTTTGGTCCTTATTCAGGGAAACCCAGATTCTCATCAGTCAGGAAGGTTTAGCTTTTCCTGTAACTTTTTTAAACCCTCTGTTGTGAGCAGACATCAGTGGCAGCTTGCAAACTATTAGAAAAATTAATTAATATGTTTTTATTCCTGATATATTGCCAAATTGCAGGACCATATCTGTCTGCCTGCTTAATTCACTTTTGTTAACAGTGAGCATAGTACACTGTTCTGATGGTCAGGCTATAGAGCATGTTACATAAGGAAATAAATATGGATACTTTGAAGCATAAGGATTTGTCATGTTTAGGAGACAAGCAATTGTCCAGTCGTTAGCTGTTATGTGCATATATTAAAAAAAAAAAAAATCCTGTAATCATAATTCTTGGTTTTATTATTGTTTTGGTGTTATTAAAGAGGGGCTAACTCACTTTTTGGAACAGCCTTAAGGAGAATGTGGTTTAAATGTTAATTGTTATTAACTCCACATTATGTGATTCGTTAACATTAATATTTAATTTAATGGAGTCAAAAGATTAATGTCAGTGTTTATTTCTAAAAAAGGCAAAGATGCTGCAGGACAGTATTTAGCTTTGCTACACTTCAGGAATTATTACTGGGGAAAATATTAATGTTACAATCGTACAACTATTTCTTTCCTTTCCCTTGCCCCTCCTGAAATCTTTCCATTCTCTCATTCCTTATTCCTAAAAATAAGTCATAGGGTTCTAATGGGGACACTGATTAAATATTCTGCTCTGTAATTTATGCAAAAGCAAATCCCAACAGGAATCAGGGGCTCTGAAAATCTGGTGTGAAATAATTATCCTGAATGACATTGTAGAAATGGTCCATGAGGATGTTGTCAATAATACATTACATAAAATCTGTTTAGAATAAACCTTGAAAATTACATGATATTCATGGGAACCTGAAAGAATTATCAGTAAACAAATTTAATCAGCTTGATGTTATGCATACCACTCAACCTCTTATTATCTGATCATCTAGGTTTTAGAATGCTATGGGGAATTGAATGACAATTAATACCAAGATAGAGCTGTAGGAGCTCATGTGGTGGCTGCAGGACTACCTGATTCTCTTAATTTTTTCTCATCTCTCTTCATTTGCATTCATTTCTTGCAATCACAGAGTCTTCAGTGACACCTACTGATAGCGACCTGGCTGTTTGTTGTTGCAGCCGTTCCCTTAACAAGAAGGCACTTGTTAACAAAGGGTGAACCTGCTTGACAATGAAATCATTCTAATTCTTCCCACATACTGTGAAATGGTTATACCAATGTCTAGACGCTTCTGGTTGTGATATCCATACTGCATTGTGACAATGGAAGCCAAACCATAAAATCAAGTGCAGCATAAACTACACACTAAATCATGTACAGATTTATCGATGCTTCTTGCAGTAAAAGGCAGGACCGTAGTGAACTCCGTTGCAAGTAAGTTCAGAAGAGGAGGTACCTGCTTCTGCTTCACTGAAGTCAGTAGAAATTTTGCCACTGACTTAACCAGGAGAAACAGGATTGGAATTTCATTCACCTGAAATGTGTTTTTTCAGGCTATTTCTTACTAGATATATACTGAAAAAGTCTCATATAAGGTGAAAAATATGTAAATGGACTTCATGGGAGCTTCAAAACTTCTTTTTAGTAAATAGGAAAACAGTGCAGAATTCATTGGTATGTCTTTCTTATTTGAGGTCACTGGTCACACATATGCTAGCATCTAGGACTTAATCTTAGTATACATTTCAGTTTTACACATGCATTGGTATTGTGGTTTAACCCCAGGTGGCAATGAAGCACCACACAGCTGCTCACTTGCTTCCCCCACCCCGCCCCCAGTGGGATGGGAGGGCAGAACTGGTAGAGTGAAAGTGAGAAAACTCCTGGGTTGAGATAAAGACATTTTAATAGGTAAAGCAAAAGCCACGCACGCAAGCAAAGAAAAACAAGGAATTCATTCACTGCTTCCCATGGGCAGGCAGGTGTTCAGCCATCCCCAGGAAAGCAGGGCTCTATCACGTGTTAACAGTGACTTGGGGAGACAAGTGCCATAACTCCAAAATTCCTCTTCCTTCCTCCTTCTTCCCCCAGCTTTATATGCTGAGCGTGACGCCATATGGTCTGGGATATCCCTTGGGTCAGTTGGGGTCAGCTGTCCCGGCTGCGTCCCCTCCCAAATCCTTGTGCCCCCCCAGCTCCTTGCTGGTGGGGTGGGGTGAGGAGCAGAAGAGGCCTTGGCTCTGTGTCAGCCCTGCTCAGCAGTAACTGAAATAACATCCCTGTGTTATCAACGCTGCTTCCAGCACAAATCCAAAGCATAGCCCCATACCAGCTCCTGTGAAGAAAATTAACTTTAACCCAGCCAAAACCAGCACACCATAAGAGAAAGTCAATTGTATTTCTGATGAAATCATTGAAACTAAATATTTCAATGAGGTACTTAAAAACTTTTCATTTGGAGCTTTCCGGAATTTTCTTAAAATATTTGTTAGCAGCCTTTCAGATTATACCTTTGCATTAAAAGGCCCACAACAGAAAGTAATTCTGAATGTCAACATTACTGCAGGAAGTAAGATAACATCTATTTTTCAGCAATCGCTAAGCATTAATTAGTTTCATTAATTATGTTTCCATAGTATACACAGCCTTGTGTAGAATTCAAAATATACATGTAGCCTGTATTAAAATCAACATTATTCAGTTGGTCACTGTACTGTCTACTCTTCCATGATAATACTATATGCATTGAAACAAAGCAACTTCATCCAGTTTGTGGATATACTGTGAACTTTGATCCCTATCGTCCCACAGGGGAAAGGCTCTACGTGTTAAAATGAAGGGTTTAAAATAAAAATATTTTTACATAATGAAAATTGTTTTCTACAACAGAGGAAAAGGTGCTTTAAAGTGCATCAGGTACATACATCTTTCAAAATGTGTTTTGGAATCTAGGCAGAAAAAAGCATCTGCAGTTAATTGTCATGTGCTGTTGATCATAAGCATCTAAGCAGCTAACTGCACGTCCTGGTGCCGTGAGGTTATAAAATACAGTTCTGGTTACTGCAATGTAAGTTTACAACTTAATTTTTATACACAGACCTGACTCCGAACATCTCCTACAGTGTTGTATTACATGATCAAATGGTCATCTCTGACCTCAATAACTTATGTATTTTGTTGTTTTAGTATGGAAAATTTCAAGTTCTGCTTATCCAAGGTTGGAGAAAAGGAATACCTGTTTGGAGAACTAGAAAATGGAGATATTCATGATAGTGGTGTTGAGAATGAAAAAAAAAAAAAAAAAAAATTAGAACTATCCCAGCTCATAAAACATCAGTAGAAATCTGCTTCTCCAAACTTAATATCAAAGGATCACTTCTGACAGTGTCTCTGAGCAAAGTAGCTAAGCCTCTGATTGCTAATTAAACCATTACAAAAAGCCCTTAAACGAAGCACCCCCGTGCCTGACTAACAACTCAAATCTCAAAGGCTTTCATAATTGAAAGTAGAAGAGATTAAATTAAGAAAATATTAGAGAGCTAATGAATGACAAAAAAATTTATTTGGTCTGTTTATAATGGAACAAAAACCAAGAGGTTGTCTCTCCTAGCTGTGGGAGGGCATACATTTAAATACCTGTCAGAACACACTTTGTAAAGGAATAACTGCATGGCCTCAGACCCACTGTCCAGCCAGACAAGTACCCTGTATCCCGCAAGGACCAGTCTAACCTTATTTTCTTCTTATTTGGTCTGAATTTATAAAAGAGCTGTTTAGTTCTATCCCAGGCTGTCCCTTAAGATCTGTCTCAAGAGCTCTAGGAAAAGAAGCATTTGAAATTCATACATTTGGTCCTTCAGTTAGGACACGTGTTCCAGCTCCCCTTTCTGCCTCTCACATATGCAGCGGGGTGAAAAGGCCTCCCGTGGCTCTGATTAAGGTGTTCCTCACTTCCACGCAGGCGTGCCAACACACAGCTCCTGACTGACAGCAGCTCTGCAGAGCTCAGTGCTGGGGGAAAGTGAAGACTCATACGTCTCTTCTGAGGAAAACCTTTAATCAGCTGCTACAATGCAAGTGCTATTCTTTAGGAATGTTTCTAGTTGAGGTGGTAAATGAGTGGTAAGTAAAATAAACATATCTTTTTGCACATGTCCTGCTGTTAGAAAAGTACAATGCAAAGACCACAGATGTCAGTCTCCTTTCTTCCACAGTCAAGTGGAAACATAGTGGTGGAAAAACAATTTACCCAAGTACATAAATATATTGTTATTCACAAATGGAGGGTGATCCCTTCCTCCTGCGATATCACATAGTCTAACCATGATCTCCTCTTTTTACCTTGTCTTCCTTTACTGTCAGTTTTGTCTTCTATAAGTAAGCATCATCAGTTAGATCTTGCTAATGGGAAACACTTGTGTGGATTTAGAAAGGCCTTTGCTGCTATGACAGCATACTTCACAATGAACCTTTGTCAGCACGCTGCTATTATTCCTAAACTCTGTGGGTGTTTGTGTCTCTGTGTGTGTGTTTGGAGTTGTGGGGGATGTGGAAGCTTTGATGAAATGCTGTGGGTGAAACACCTGGCTGAGCTGTCAAGCATGTGCCCAAGCAGGGAAATGGTGAGAGCTCCAGTCTCATTTCTTACTTCTCACAGGCCGAGTAAAGTGAGGTTTTAAGATGGTGAATCCTGCCCTTGCTGATAACAGACTGCAACATACTACTTCCTCCCATTCTGGAGCAAACCAAGTGAAAGAGAAAAGTGAGCCTCCTACTTGGATTTAATCATCCTGGGGTGCGTTTTGTATACAATTCCTTGGTCAGGATGCTTTGTGAGCAAAAGGTAGCCCCCACTAGATAAGCTCTTTTGACTGAAATTGCAATCAGCTTCCAAGGTCTACAGAAAAGGCATTTGGATTGAGCTGGAGAAAGATTGCATTTTATTCTTTTTTCTTTCTTCCCTTCCCCTTCAAACAGCAACTGAGTACTCAGTGCAGTGGGTTTAACTTCAGTGAGGATAAAACTGCTGGAGAAAATGGTCTCACCTGAACCGTTTGCCATCAGTGAGCTTTTGGATCTCAGAGAAGCCCTTTCCCTGCAGGTTGCAAAAGATGAAGGCAAACTCTTTAAGGATTACTCACTTATCAGGCTTCTGATGTCTGAGCCTGGAAAATGTGATCTATGACCAGTGGAAAAGTGGCAGAAGATTTTCCTGCCAGTTCCAGAGCTGCCTTTGCTGTAGACCGTAACTGCCCTGTAATGAGTATCCTAATATCAACTCCTTTTGCACAGGGCTGTCTTTTCTCTTAAAGGGAAAAGAATTCAGCTCACAGGTAAAATGCTTTGAAATGGGAAGCAACTTTTTTCTGAGATCTGCTTTGCATTTCAGAAAAGGAGTGTTTCAACATTATTTTAAGCATCCCTCTTTCTCCTAACTCCTAACAAGGACTAGATTGTATTCTGCCCTCAACTACTGACATGGAGTTTTCACAGGCATCAGGTCTCTTGTACTGTCATAGAGATATCTTAGTAGGAAATAATAATTTATTCCTACAGTGTGTTTGAGTTTTCTATTACTGTTTTGGAAATTTTCGTGTCACACAACTGCAGACTCGAAATCCCTATGAGACTTCAGTGGAGTTGCTTTGTAGGGTAGACATTAAGCCTCACAGAAACTCAATGTCAAGCTGTCAGATGTAAGGCAGGATTGCTCCCCTGATTTCAGAGAAGAGATGATGATATACAGCTGATAAGGAGCTGGCCCCAGATCTGGAAAAGAGCTGGTTTGTCCTATCCACCTGCCAGTGCAGAACTATTTCAGAAAGTATACATCTGAATGATGTGTCAAATTATTCTTCCATTTTTCATGTGACAAAACTTCATCTGTTTTCCTGGATGATTATTACACAGTTGAACAAGTCTTACCAGTCCTGGTGACACTGATGAGAGTGTCACGATATTAGACTGAAATTTCCTCTTTATCATTTCCATCAAATTATTTCTAGTGATATCTCCCTCAGCTGCTCCAAGAATTCTTGCCTTGTCTTGCTGAACATCACACTCCAAGAACCACAGCCTTTCTCTTGCAGTTTGGCCCAGCTAGGCAGATTTAGCTGGTTCAGAAGCACCCAGCACTGTTGCCTGTGTCCATGAGGTGCTTGGGCAGCATGCTGCTCCTGCACACGCTGGGTGCAAGTCACGTCCCTGCCGTGTGGCGTGGCTGTGCCTGTTGCAGTTCCCTATATACAGTGTTTGCTGTGAGCAAAATGTGCCTGCAGGTCATCTCTGGAAGTAGCCCCATGTAAGAGGAAATGTATTAAACAAGAGAAAATTATAAAGACAAATCAGCTTAAAGGCACTTCTAGCCTTTGCTTTAAACACATGACTTCACCCAAACACTGTAAGTGTGGGCTGTCTGCTCACAGAAATGGAGTTAAGAGAGGTCAAAAATGCTTGAAGATGAATGAATCCAGGCTTCTCTGGGTAGGTGACAGAAGTGTGTGTGCCTGACTGAAAACTGAAAACAGCTGCTTTGAGCAAACCAACTTTTGTGTTTCAGATTTAACAACAGAATCAAAAAATATTTCAGCCTGTGAAATGGTTGCGTGTCACATCCAGGCTGTGGTCTTTAGAGTAATGATATATATTTCTGCTAGAAACTTTGTGTCGATGGAGTAGTCTACCTTGTAACAGTTTGGGTCCATGTGACATGAAGTGCAGTGCCTACTTTTCCTGAAGGATCCTACCTGTAAGGTATGAGAGAGAGTTCCATGCATCAGTGTAGAGGGCCTCGGCTGGACCGGGGGGCCTGGGGAGGGTATTGACCTTGACAAGATTGCAGTGTTCCCTTGAGAGAACAAGAAAGAATGACAAGCATGCCTGAGAAACTAAGCTAAGGAGTGTGTTGACCAGTTTGCAGGTGTGAGGATGTAACCGCAAGGCAGGAACAGATAAAGTGAAAAACAATTATGTTTAGCAATGCTTAGCCAATTAGAATAAAAATAGGGGCGCGTGAACAATGGGCTTTAACCTATCGTATAGTAGCTTGAGACGCGTGCATGTCGCATGTATACTTGCATATAACCAATAGAGCTGTAAGCTGAATGCGTGCTTATCACATAGGGACCAATTAGTATTAAGCTTTTGTCGCATGAACCTTGGACTACTGTATAAAAGAGTGCTAATATAGGCAATAAACAGAAGTTCCAACATTCCTCTATGAGGATGTGTGGTTCATTCCGGGCAGATCTCCTACAATAAACCTCCTTTAGGTAGCAGTAGACTGCAGTTACATTCCCTCCTTAGCCTTCTCTTCTCCATGGTGAACACAGCCAACTCCCTTACCCTCTCCTTGTATGTCATATGCTCCAGCCCCTGACTATCTTAGTCCTCCTCCACTAGATCCTCTTCAGTTTGACAATATCCCTCACACTGGGGGGGGGCTTAAAACTGGACACAATACTCCAGGTGTGCCTTCCCGAGTGATGAGCAGAGATAATCAAAGCTGGACATGGTTTTGCTGAGCAGCACAGTATACCATCATGCCAACTGCTGACTCACATCTAACTTGGTGTTTACCACCCTTCTCTAAAGCCCTTCTCTGTCATAATCTTCCCCACATAGTTGGCGCAGCCCCAGCTGTTTCAGTGTGTAATCGGCTCCATGTACCTGAGATTCATGTCAGCACTTCAGACTTGCTTCTCCAACTCACCAAACTCCTCTGCGTAGCAGCCCTGCCATCCAGAGTATCAATGGCTTCTCTCAGTGTCCAGTGATCAACGAACTTGCTGAGGGTGAGCACTTTGTTGCACTGCCCAGGTTGGTGATGAAGACTTTAAATAGAATTGGTCTCAGCAGCAAGTCCTGAGGAATACCACTTGCAAGCAGCTGCCAGTCAGACTTTGAACATTGACCCTTTGAGCCTGATGGTCCAGACGGTTTTTCCATCAATGCTGTAGTCCACCCATTCAGCCTGTATCTCCCCAGTCAGACTACAAGGATGCTATGGAAGAACTTGTTCAGAGTCTTGCTAAAGTCATGGTAAGAGATATGCAGAGCTCTCTCCTCATCCACAGAGGGAATCATCTCACCAGAGAAAGAAGGCAGCTCAAGCTGGGCATAATTTCCTCTTGGTAAATCCACGGTGGCTACACTCCTAGTGACTTTGTCTTTTGTGTGCCTGGAACTTGTACGTGTCTGGTTTACTTAAGCGATCTCTAGCTCAATCCTACTCTACAGTGGGTAGTATCTCCCTCCTCTAAAGTCTCCTACTAAGCATGGACCTTGACAGCAAAAGCCAAGGCAAAGGTTGTCCTTTGCTACTAGGCTCTTTGTCTGATTTTGCATCAGGCCAACATTTTCCTTGATGCTCTTTTCAATGTATCTGCAGAAGTCCTTCTCACTACCTTCAGATTCTTCACCAGTTTCAATTCTAGATGAGCTATGGCCTTTCCTAATTCCACCCTGCCTACCCAGTTGATGCTTCCATATTCCTCCAGGGATAGCCCATCCTCATTTCCACTTTCCATGCACTTCTTTTAGTGCCTGAGCTCACTCAGTAGGTCCCTTTTCAGCCAAGCTGGCCTCTTTCCATGCCTCCTCACTTTCTTCCACACCAGAGTGGACTACTTTGCAAGCAAACCTCCCCTTCCTTGTGATCTCACTCCATACAGACAATACTTAAGCCACCATAGTTAATGTCATTTTGGGAGGTGGAAGAATTTGACTAGCAAAAGAACATTTTGCTGCTGTGTGTTACAGCTCCACTAGATGGCTGATAGATTAGGATTGTAAAATCTTCTGTAGAATTGATAAGCCTGAAATTGCTTGCAAGGGAAAGCTCTGAAATTATCTGCTTAAAGGAATAGTGCCTCTGAGAGGAAGGGTCTGCTTCAAGAGGCCCACTCCCTGAGAGAAGAAACAGCCCTCCTGCTGCAGCTATGCAAACTGGAGACAACAGATTGAGACACAGGTATACAAATCATCCATAACCAAAATTTCAAATACAGCCTTCACTGCAAACTATTTTGCAGTCAAGAATGAGCAATGAAAACACATTGCCTATTTTCATCAAATGATTATGAAATAACTTAGGGAAATATTCTGCTGGCTCCACTAACTAATCCATCTTTTTCTGGCACACAGCTAGTTAAGTTCTATTTCTGTAGCAAAACTACTGCATTCAAGAGAGCCAAGTGCCATGCAAATATAGATTCCTCTTTAACATCAAGTTTTTAAAGTGGATACTAGTAAAGAATTAAAGTATACAAGTTGCCGGCTGAGATAGTACTGAGCAGATCTTCTCATGGGATCACTCATTTTGACTCAATCTATTCAAATGTCTCTGCTGATGGGAGAACAGGACAGATCACCGGGCACTATTTCACTGCTCTGACACCAGGATCCTCGCAGCTGAGGCATTCCTGTGATGGTGTTTTAGGCTACAAGAAGGGCAGAATTTCAGCAGAAATGGGGATTTCAAGCTAGGAACTTAACTGAGAAGACAAAGAATAGAATATCGTATGAATCACCTTCCTGCCTCAAACTTTACCTCTTACCAAAACAGAGGATAATGAATTAGGCTATAGCAGCACCAGCAATGAGAGTAGTTAAAAGTAATTATATAAAAGTCATTAAATAAAAAAATAAATTGACAGCAGATAAATATACTGCTTTTGCTTACAAAGAAGTGTTTTGCACTGTTCATCTCCAATACTTCAGTGAATTATAGGAGTGCTTAGTTTTCTACATATGCATGGTTTCACTGAAACTAATAGTATTACTTGCAGGAAGTTACCTAATTTGAAATAATAGCACTGCTCAGAATGCCTGAAGTTACTCATTTATGCAAGCTTTTGCAGGCTGAAAATCTACAGCAGCATTTTATCTCTTGCTCTCAGCCAGTTAATACTCATGTAATAAAAATACTATGTATGTATGCATACAGAAAATGCGACTGTGAGAAACCAAGTAGTTAGCCAAGACTGACAAGCGGGAAAATTCAGGCTTATTCAATGTAATGTTCCACCATCATAACAATGTCCACTAACACTCTTGCTAGTCAAATGAAATGTGAAAAGATTTTTATAGAAATATATGAGGCTTACTTGTGTTTTGTCATCTTTAGATCATGGCAAAAATGGCTGAAAAACCTCGCATAGAATAAGTGCATAACTGCATGCTCCTTTCCTCCGATGTACAAATCCACAGGCATCCAGTAGTCTGCTAAGTCAGTATTAAAGGGCCTGAAAAAACACAGTTATAGAAAAAATACAATGTGGAAAAGAAAGATCAGCTCTACTAAAGTAGCCACTGTTTACTGGCAGCAATACATTGTAATAAAACTTTTATTTTGCTATCAGATCTTTTTAAGAATTGATATGCTTATTATAGACAAAAATTTAATTTCCACTGAGATGCAGATCCACAAAAATGTTATTTTCCTATATTTTAGGCAAGCAACTAAGGTTTCACATACATTACCTCAGAAAGTGACAAAAATATTTGCTTGCTCTTTAAATAATTTTTTTAATGAATACCCTGTGGCTAGCCTTTAAATTTTTCAGTATTTATCAAGGTTTACATACAAATATATTAGAGTGAAAGACAAAAGACATGCCTACTCAAAACCAGTTCATTTTTTTTAATCGGAGGTTTGCACTGTTGCCATTAGGGGGCAATGAAACATTTTAAGGCTGCAAAACATTCTGAAGAGTCAGACAGGTCATTGCACTCTAACCGAAGGATACTTGATGAATTTACAGTAAATTTGTCATTTGCAGCATATTTACTGTGTCGTTGGAGGTCACCTGCATGGTTTCCTAGCATTGCTTACTGCTTCACTAGATATAGTTATGTCTCCTGTAATGGGCTCCTGCCTGCAAAATACCATTTGTGTAGATGTTCTTCTTTAATGTATGCTTTATGGCCCTGTTCTAGCAAATTTTCTTGTTCTGTCAGTCTGTTTGATTATTCCATCTGTAATTTTTGTAATAGCAACACTTTTTTCCTCACAGATCAGCCCAGAAGCAAATTGTGGATCTGGGATTCATGTCTTTAGTGGAACAAGTCAAAACTAACTTGTTCAGTGTTCCAAAATCAACAGAGTAATTCTCCTGAATTCTAGACCTGTGAAATACAGCTTATGGAAAGAAAGAGTTTACATATATGCAGCTTAGCTAAAAAACCCAAATAAATAAATCAAATGGAGGCAGCGATCTAGTGCAGAAGTCCATAAATACGTTCAATATAAAACAGATTTAGCTACACTAAGCTTTGTTACTTCAACAACTGGATGTTACATTTGACTATTTCTTCTTCAACTTCTGGAAAAGCCCTTCTTGTCCATGCACAAAAAAATATTTCAAACTGTCACTGGAGGGGAAGCAATCTGTGTAACTTAATAATATTAATAATAAATTCACACTATCACTAGAAAATAATTAAAATTAACACGAAATAAAAGTGTTCACAGAAGATTTTTCTTTAGTTTAACTAAACTAGCACTGCCAATATAAAAAAAATCCCAAACTAATTGGCCCACTCAGTTGCTATACACTGTCTATTCAATTAGCTATACTAGTATGTACCCAGTACACTGCTATGGACAATAAATAAACAAGTTACTCCCCAAACAACCCTACATGTGGTATCAATATCTTAAAAATGCAACTCTTTATCTTCCTCAGACTACATAGGAGAGCTGTTCCACTAATTCCTCTTTGGAAAAAACAGTGCTATCAGCAGTGCTACTACAGGCAGACTATGAAGCAGAAAACCAGCTAAATAAATACACCTATCTTCCCACGCTCTCCACACTGCAGCCACTAATACACAGCACATGAAAAAAATCTCCTTTCATTAATTATACATATAGTAGAAGTGCCAACACAGCAGGAGCTTGCTGCGATGTTACTTCATGTTAGGTCCGTGCCTGAGGAAGTACCAGAGTTACCAGAACTCAAAAGGAGAGAAATGGAGGTGCCATTCTTGGCATCTGGATGTCACACCAGTGTTCCTCTTCTTGACGGTGGAAAGCACTGTCTGTCCACACACTGAACTACTCAGTGTACTGCAGGGGAGGGTATACACTCCATGCAACTTACCACAGTCTCCGAGAGAGTCATGGTTGGCCGTCATTCTCCATGGCACCCTCCACTAAGGACTATCTTTAGTTCCTCAGCTGGACTTTTCCTCTGTGCCCTGCCCCATAATGCCCTTCCATGCAAATTTCTGCCCCTTGCCCTGTAGCTCACAGGGTTGTGCCTACACATCCTACTCTTGTAGATCTCCTGCCATGGGAGCAACCACATGCCATGTTTTTAGAGCAGTTCCAGGTCTACCCTGCATGGCACTCAGGTCAGAGGGCAGGCACAAAAAGAGGGCAGCACAGGGGTTTACACCACCTTCTGCAAAGGCAGGTAGAAGCTAGAAGTACCAGAGCATCTGGCCTCTTCCATCCCTTCTGTTCTGTGAAGCGGGCTTGCCCCGCGATGGCCCTGTGCCTGCAGCCCTCACCTGTCCCTGTTGTGAGGGTCGGTGTACCTCAGGTAGTACCAAGAGGAATCAACAAATGTGTCCATGGTATCAGCTTCTCGCCGTGCTGCTGCCTTACACCTGAGCAAGAGAGAAGCAGAAAAGCTCTTTTCAGATTAAGTGATGAGCTTGGAAAAAAACTAGCTGTGTACAGAGTGGCCACAAAGACATTTAGATTGAAAACCAAACGGGTCTGAACAGTCAGAAAAGTGACATGTTCAGAAAAAGTCCAATACCAGTAACAGGGCTGACTCTCCTTCCCTCTCCCTCCCAAACCAAACAAAATGCAAGCCAAAAAGCTATAGCATCCAGCAATAGCAGAAGATGGCACTGCACTGGACAGCCCTCTTGATTGTATGTTCCCAGAATTTTTTAGAGTTGCCATTTTAAAAGAAACAAAACAAGTCTTTGTCCTGGTTTCAGCTGGGATAGAGTTAATTGTCTTCCTAGTAGCTGGTACAGTGCTGTGTTTTGAGTTC
>JAVJGG010000094.1:15697912-15711033 GCA_035590195.1 Aviceda cuculoides | reverse complement strand
TGCATGTGCGACTTTTGCTTTACCTATTAAAATGTCTTTATCTCAACTCACAAGTTTTCTCACTTTTACCCTTCGGATTCTCTCCCCATCCCAACATGGGGGAAGTGAGCAAGTGGCTGCATGGTGCTCAGTTGCTGGCTGGGGTTAAACCATGACAGACTAGTTAGCAATATTTGCCCTGACTTTATCCTTGAATTAAATGCTATGGTTTTATACTAAGGGCAGATTTCAGCCTGTGTGGTTTTAGGTTTGTTACTTTAGTCATGAGGAATTCTATGTATTTCCTCCTTTTCCTCTTTATTTTACCAGCTTTAAATTGTAGTGGAACAATTCACTTGCCATCATAAGGAGCGTTTGACAGAGCAAAATAAAGTTGTGCCAAACTGCCGATGAAATAGCACTGTGCCAGATCATACACTGTTTCTACCAGTGGCCACATCTGGTACTTTCCCAGGTGGTTCTGCTGGTAGACTCGACCGCTCTGGTTCATTTTCTATTATTATCTTTAGGGCAGGGTACATCCTTTCCTGCTCCCTCTTGAAAGCTTCATGCCTCAAAATAATTGCAAAAAGGTTTTAAATTAGAGGTTCCTAGATAGGAGTTGATTTTCCAATAGCTTGAACTTTGATTGATTTTACCTTTGAGCTTGTTAGATAGCCAGATCAAGGACTGTTCAGTCCTCATTTTTGACTTAAAAACTATATCACAGCTAGAGTCAGGTCCCAGCTGGAAAAAAACTGGCTAGCACCATTGAACACTGTACCAGAGCTTGACAGTTTTCTGTATGATACAAATGTATGGGTACAAAATCAGTCTTTCCAATCAACAAGTGCCTGTGTTCTTTCTTCTGAAAGTCATTAACTGAACTTTGGCAGAAGTCTCACTGGTGAGTGTATAGGAAATATATCCAATGCATTCTGAAAATATGGTTTGTTTTGGTTTGGTTTGGTTTGGTTTTATAAATGGAGGAATTGAGCTTGTAAAATGTAGTCAGGATGGGGTCATTGGTAGGCTGACAAACACGCATTTTACTTTGCCTTCAAATTTTTTCTCTTTTCTTTTTCTTCCTCTTTGGAGCTTAATGATTACCTCTGTAGTTTGGCTTAGAGAACATCTATAGCTTCTTAACCTGCCCATTTCCTGAAAAGATTTATGCATTCATACTGAATGAATTTCATACTGAATTCAGCCCTGAAATTAAAGAGTCAATGCATCTTCACAAGATTAAGAAAGTCGTTGCAGAGAAAGACCAAATAGATTTTTAAAAATGCAAGTAATTTTTTTATATGTTAATACGGGTAAGAAGCACTATTATTAAAAAGGAGAAGATTTCTCATAGCTTAAAAGGATATGAATATTGTGTAGGTCTGAACCTCACATTAGTCTTTCATAGCTGAATAACTGGGTATAAACTGTAGTTCATTTCTTTTGCAGTATCTGTAAGCATGGTGCCTGGTATCACAGGGTTTCCTGGGAATACAATCATGTATGTGTCTGCCATTCGCAGACATTGGTATAAATGTATTGATATAAATGACTACAAAAGGTGCAAGACAATGTGGAATGACGTGCTACATGTCACAAACTGTTCCAGTCTTCTTGTGCTATTTAAGCAATTTCAGTCTGGTTGTGTCCCTTGTGACTTGGGGCCACATCTTCCTCCTGGGTTAACTCTGCTGACTTTAAAGAAAAAAAAAGGTTCTCTAAAAAAGGATGATGATGGTAAGTGAATGCAGAATTTGATGTATGGTGTTTGAAGTGTTTCAGTAAAATATTAATAGGTTAATAATTTGCATTGACTTATAGTCTTATTACCTTGAAGACAGTCTTCTGAATTATGTCTGTCCTGAATTAATTAAAATAATACACAAAAGTCTGAATACAATGAGTGCCAATAATATTAAGTAACCTCCTTGTGCTCCTCTCAAGTGGAAGTACAAAAACAATCTTAGCAGCATAACTTCTTGATAAATTTCTTACAGAATACAGACCAGACAAGACTAACCCCAAATACTGCAAAAGCTCATTTACAGTCTGTGACAGCACTGGACAGCCTTATTCTACAAATCATGAGAAGGTGTTAATTTAACATAAATCTGAGCTTTTAAAATAATTTAAGTATAATCAGGAGTCCATAATGCAGAATTCATTGAGGATCATTTATCATATTAAAGGGAGACTAGGCAGAGATCAGAAACACTAGTTGTCCCAGTGCCCTGCCTTTCACCCCTAGCATCAAGCTCTATTGCACATTAAGCTTCTTACAAGTCTTCTGTATTTTTCAGCTGTTGGTCCTATTACAAATATATCTCAGCTTTGTAACGTCACAACCAACTCCTCTCTACAGAGAAAGCCTGTCAGGCCTTCTCAGCGTTTGTTGTGTGCACTGTGCTTACAGACGCAGGGAAGAGCAAGAAAAAGATCTAGTTAATGGCTGTACATGAAAAACTGACTGCAAGCACTTTAGTTGTAATTACTAGTACTTTTTTTGTTTTACATACAAAGAAATTTAGGAAATACCCTGTAAATTTGAGTATCTCAGACACCTTGCTCACCACTTAAAGAATATTTTTACTGTATAGTTAGTGTATGAAATGCTTGCTAGTATGAAAGTTTTGTGAATAAAATGAAAAAAGTTATATCCCCAAGATGGAATAGACCCTGTAAATAGCTCAGTCATTCCTGCCACTGAAAAACATCTGCAGCATCCCTCAGATAGCTCATAAGGTAACAGGGGGGAACTGGAGCAGTGGTCATGAGCAATCAGGATTCAAGTTTCTCTGTGCCCAGCCATGGAAAGCTAAACAATATGAATCTCCAGACACCTGTTCTTATAATAATGTTAAATGTAGATATTTGTGAAGAAGTACTATTAAATAAAGTGCCAGCAGATGGCATTGAAGAATATGTCATCATTCCCGTTTCTTGTAGAAGTCATAAGGCTTCATGTCACCAGGTACTGAAGATTGCTTCCTCCATGCATCTCCTGAACACTGCATGTAGTCCACTAAAACAGGCTAATTTACAGCAGCTGGGGACCTGGTCTTAGATGTAAGAAAAGTTAAAAGGCTCTAAACTCTCTTTGTATGCTAAAGTTTTCCTTTATTCTCTGGAGACAGCGGTCAGATGGAAAAGTCCTGATGGGGTTGCCATCAATAACTGAGAACCATCACAGTGGCACAGTTCTCCTGTTGTTTCTTGGTGTCTGCTGTGGTTGTGTGCCGTTAGTCCTGCAGCCACTGAATTAGTTAATAGCTCTTAACTCCCTTTTAATGATGTTTACTCTAGATTACATTTTTTCCGTTTCTACTTCATGTTTGCAGGGTGAACATGAAGGAAGAAAAGCAAGGGAAAAAAGGGATATATAAGAAAGACAAAAGGTAGACAGTGAGAAAAAAGAAGTGGAGAAACAAAAGGCTGAAAGATAAATAGCGGAGCAAAAGATACTAAGGTCATGAGGATTTAGTCAGAGATCTCACTTTGATTATGAAAAGTGGCTGAGTTTGAATTTGGATTGGTTTTAGTTAGTAAGCCTTAGCTAAGCCTTATCTATGTTGATTCCCTTTTGCAATCAGTTCTCTTCAAGGGATGATGGGTGGAAGAGACTACACAAGAAAATGGAAAATACAGAAAATAATATGGTAGCTTATTTAGATGGTTGGAGAGTTGGGAAACATAGATGATTCAAGAAAATAACAATCAAGTTATCTTCTTTTCATTTGTCTTTCTAGACTTACTTCTTTCCCAGTCCTTAAATGTACCTTTTTTCTGGCTTGATTCTTTCAGTCTCCATTTTTCCACTTTTTTTTCATGGTTTGCATCTTTTTCTTTGATGGTAAATAGATAGGATCTGCATTTTCTGTTAGGTATGTTTCTCCAGATTAAAAGGTTTGTACAGCTCCACAGTATTGAAATCAATAGTAAGAACTTCAAATATTCATCTGTCAGTAAGTGGAGAAGGTCTTAACAGAACACTGCAGATAAATCAAAGGCTACTGGTTGTGTTTACTGGCTGTAATAAGATGAAAACATCTGCTGGTTACTGTCCATGTTTAAAGGTGATGGGTGATTTCTTCCTCCTTGTCTCTTGAATCTGAATGGTTTTCAAATGCCAAATCAAATACCCATCCAGTCACTAGGCAAAGATGTATATGTAGCAGAAGCCACTTGCAGATTGCTTTACTTAAAGTGCTTTGAGAGGCAGGATTGCCCAATGGGGAAACAGGCTACAGACTAATTAAGAAATGGCATGTTTCTTCTTCCTTGACTTAAAATTCTCCATAGAATTTTTTCGTTATTAAGCACTTCATAAGATCCCAAGTCTGCTGAACTTTGAAAACTTACAAAAGGCTTTCTTCTGGAAGTTTTAATTAGAATATTTCCCATTCCAGCTAATGACACAAGGAGTATATGACCTCTGATTGGTCTTCATAATCATCTACCTAACTCAAAGATATAAAATTAAAGTTGTGGGGTTTATTTTAAGTCTGTACAAGGAGGCTCTACTTTTTTTTTTTTCTTGTTTCGTTTAGGGTATTTTATAATAAAGTGAAGGAAATCCCTGTAGTTATACAGCACAGCATCATTCAGCAAGGAAAGGTGTGAAGTGGTGGATTTATTGTGGGTTTTCATACTCACAGAAAACCAAGCTGGCATCTTTAATGCAGACACAGATGTCAGACATCTTGTGAAGAGAACCAACATGCTGTAGTATGATTTACTTGGCAACACAGTGCAGCAAAAAAAGGGAAAATTGTTTGGCTGTAGGATAGACAGTTGATTTCAATGTACCTCCTAGCCAAACAGTCACACTGAACCGATTATGTTATCACGAATTCATCTTTCTCCCAGGGAGCACGATGTCCCCCATACCATTTCACACTGACTCCTGGTTTTCAGCATTGTCATCCAGTGACCTTTCTGTCCAATCTTGTAGTGTCAACAGGGGTGAAATTTTAAAACATATTTTCAGTGATTAAGCAAAAGATTAATCAGAGCACACACAATATGGTTTTTGACCACATATGGAGGGGTGGGGAGAATTAAAGAAAAAAGTACCATGAAAGCCTAAGTAACATTAGCTACATTTTTACATATGGAAATATTAAGGAATATATATGAGTTTACTCACTTCTAAGTCCCTCAATAAGGAGAGGAACAGAGCATAATCACCTATCATGATCATCTTCTTTTATTCATTTTAATAAAGTGTTCTTTATACAGCCACTTGGGTCTGCAGCTTCATTGCTCATCCTTCTGACCCACTTCTGCACATGCACAGCATTTCTGTCAAATCTCAGAGCTTCTGTTTCAGTTTCGTCTTTGACTGGTCTTGTGTTCCTCTGGTGCTACATTCACATCTCAGGGCATTTGCCAGACAGTTTGTAGCATTTCTCCCTTCGAGGGTTCATGTGCTAGACACAGACTGGTACCCTGACGCCAGACAAGTGGGATGGAGACCACTGGAGGGATGGGCCACAGCACTGAACTGCAGCTGAAGGCAGGACTCTGCACTTGTGCCAAAGGCTTCCTCTCGAGTCCGCAACAAGTATGACCTGTCACCCCTGACTCTAGAGTGGTCAAATGGCTTCACATGTTGAAACCTCAGAAAGTGAGACCTGAGAAGAGCCATGCTGAGCCAGGATACTAAACAGGACTAGATAAGATTTTCAGTTGTCACCCATGACACCATTAGCACCTGCAGAAGTTCTTATGAACAAAACAAATATTGTTCGGATACTCTACAAGCCTTCAGAAATTTGCAGTTCAGTCTTTCTGAGATTAAATTTATTGCTTTCCTGTTCAATAGCTCTGTATTGATTTTTCTTCTATGAGTTTATAATTTGTTGAATAAATGTATATTTTAGCACCTATAGTGCACAGTTGTTAGGGCTTCCACAACTTAACTTTGTTGCACAACAAAGTAGTATATTTTCTTTCTTCTAAACCTTCTACCTGCTGGTTTTATTTGATGCACTGTAGTCCTTGTATTGGAAAAAACAATGAATAGTCATTCTCTATTTACTGTCTCCATTCCACTCATACTTTAAATATCTCTATTATACACCCACTCAGCTGTCTCTTCCAGGTTGAAGAGCTGTAGTCATTACTTGTATGAAAACCATTCCATCCCTTAAATGATCTTTCTCTCTTTTTCCATTCTACTATGTGTCTGTTTTTAAGATGAGGACATGAGAATTCAAAAAGTTAGAAAGAGTGACTTGGTGACTTGTTTTACATCCACAATCATATTACATGCAAACTATAACAACCATAATACAAAATCAAGCATGAAGGTTGTAGTAGGCATGAGTAATCTAGTGTTATGACTTCTGGAATAAACCCACAGACCATTACATCTTGGACTTGTTAATTTTTTTTTTTTAATGCTATGTTGTGTTATTTATGTAATTTTATGCTGTTTAAACAGCCTTTTCCTACCCCCAACAGCTCATATCTCATTTTAATTGCTCTATTGCCTATTTTTTTTAGTTTCATGTATATTTTGTGCTCCACTTTACCCTACAGGCAGAGTTCCAGAGTGCCTCCAGCCCCCACAGCTTTGTCTCCTTTCTTCCTATCAGAAGTAGTAAAAATTCCATCAGCCAATAAAGGCCCCACCATCCCCAGAGCATTTCACTGTTTTTCCTACCCTTACTGTCTTCTCTACAAAGAAATGTGTACAATTCAATTGGCTGGACTTAGACAGTTGCAACTGATGGATCTCCTGTTAGGAAATACTATAAGATAATTCTGATGTCGCAGAAGATGGACTAGAAGCAACCTTTCTTCCACATATTCTAAAAAGAGTTAAAAATACAAAGCAAAGGTTTTTTTCAAAGTATCTAGGGAATTTGGGAGCAGAAACCCCACTAAGATATCAAAGAAGTTTGCCCTTAACTCCCTTGGATGCTTCTGAAACTCCCATCCTCAAAGCTTGTCCTAGCTGCCTGCCCTCTGAAGCAGGATTATAAGTACGCTCCAGCAGCGGGAGTGTGTTGTTCTGTTTAGCGATCTTGCAGGAGAGAACTGCATTTGAACTGCATGTGAACAGACTCCCTTAAATCACTGCCTGCATCAAAAGATTGGCTCAAGCCCCCTCTTCCTCCTCCCTGCTCCTTCTCAAACTGGCCACAGCACAAGGGAAAACTGATGCTGGATACTTTGAGGAAGGGCAGAGCTAAGGAAGGTTTTAATCAGCTGCTTCGCATGCATAAAAGCAACTGGAATCTTTTTACGTTATGTAATTCCCCACAAAAGGATCAAACCTGGTAAGACATAGTCTACAATCTAAGAGGTTTTTTTCCAGATGGGAAATGGAGACACAGTGTGATTTAGGTGGTTCATCCAAGGAGAGAAAAGAGGAACAATGGCTAGAGCATTAGCTTGAGCCTTGCCAGTTTAATTCAGCACCTTGTCAGATGCTTCTGAAAGTCCCTGTTTGGGGACTTTCAGAAAATTGTATTTTTCACAGTAGTATGAGGTAATTACATAAAAAGTTTCGAAGTGCTCTTGACTCTCGTCCTGGGCACGCAGCTAAGAGAAGAACAAGAGAAGTCAGACCAGGAAATTCCTGACTCGTGGATGACTACCTTCGCTACTTAGTTACCCCTCTTCCCTTCCATCACTGTAATTACTGTTTGTAACCTATCAAATATGATGTAATTACTGTTTTATTGGCATGGGGGCTTAAGCTCAGGCACTTTCTGAGGGTGAACTTGAATGTTTGAAAAGGCTTTTCTGTTATCTTCCCCTTTATGATAGGAAAATGAGAGTGTTGGGAAAGGAAACACTGAGCACCCATGCAGTGGGACTTACGTTGTCTCAAAAAGGCTGTCTTTAGGAGGTGATAAAAAGACTTCAATAAGGAAAACCATACAAAGGATCTAATAGTTCTTGGCTGTTTGGAGGAAAATAAAGGGGTGGAGGCAAAGGAAAAATAATAATAATGCAACTTTCCGTTTTCTAACATGGACAGTTGTCAACACTGTGTTTTTCCAATTAAGATGATAGCATCTGGACTACTGTAATCCTTAAGGCTGTAAACTGTGTCATGTTGCCCTCTCCAGAGTGGATTCATCAGTCAGCTGGCAATAATTTATCTGATGAAAAAGAAAGGCACTGCCTATAATTTTACTGTAGGGTGGCTATTTTTTTTTTTTTTTCCATCTCACTTGCACTGTGGGAGTTAATTTGTCTAAAGCACTGGACTGGAAGAAAAAAAACCTGTAACAAAATTAAGGAAACCTCTTCCTTTATCCTCCCTTCCCTGTTCAAAAATACCTAATATAAAAGAGTTAAACTGAAGGTTTAGCGATTTTAAGCAGAATTATGTCACCTGCTAGATTAGATTATTTATTCTACGCTGGAGTTTATTCCTACAGTGCTGCTCAGGCTAGCTGCAAAGTGGAAAGAGAAGCACGCAGCTTTGGAAGGGAAAAGCAGGAATGCAGATGGGGCTGTGTGACAGCTGCCATCAAGACAGGTAGGGCAGGGGATAGCAGAGGGGAAAGAGAAGCTGGGAAATCCTCAGCGGCAGCGAGAAGGGATTACGAAGGTGCAACTTAAAAGAAACGAAGAGAAACTGAAATGAGTTTCACTGAGTCGATTGCCTTAGTCCTTTCTCTGGCATACAGCTCAACCTTTGGATTAGAAAACTCCAACTAATGCTGTTATCCTGCAAAAGCATAATAGTGGCTGCAAAACAAGAACTGTGCTTCTAGAAGGAGATAGCTTGATAGTGGCTGGTTTCACCCTGCTTGTTTAAAACACTGGCAGAATTCCTTATTTGAAAAATTAGATGGAATCTGTTGATAATTTTGGCACCTCTGTGAGATTATGAAGTTTCTTTTATATTTCTTCTAAGTCATTAGTGTCAGAAGTTCAGAGCTAGGGTTCTAGTTTGGACATCTTGCCTGCTGAGTCAGAGTCTCTGAGATACATCTGAACTACTTAAATCCAAAGAAAGACTTCTCTAGAAAGAAATCTAGGGCTCTTGTGGTGATAACAAACCTTCCTTCACACAAGCTCCTTGCTTGAGCCTTGTCTGAGTATTCACACCTGTGCTGACATGGGAACTCTTGACACCTGTGCTGAGCAGGTGCAAGAGGTAATAAAAACAGTGAAAGGAAAGACAAGTTCTCCATAACTTTTCACAGGATGTAGGTAATCAGGGACTATTGAAATGATGAGGGAGGAAGGCTAGCTAAACTGTTTCTAAACCTTTGGGGTTCTTTTTTATAATATGGGGTAAAATTACAAAAGGTTTTTCTTTTTTTCTCCCAAGCAGCTGGCTTGCACCAATTTCAGATTTTCCTTTGCTTTCCTTGTAAGCCCTGGTACTTTTTCTTGGTTTGTGTAGTCTGCTGCTTACATGGCTGAAAACAGTAGTAGTCATAGATGGTGCTGCTGTAATTTAACATATTCCAAGAGGCATGAGCTATGGATGCAGGTAGAATATCAGGAAGTATCAGATCATAAGCAAGATTTTTGAGTGGAAGCTAAGCTCTAATGTTTTGGAGAAGAAGAAAAACTTTGATAGGAGGAAATACGATGACTTTCATGATAGGCTATAAGTGTCAGTTGTTGTATTGGTCAGAATTGCTTTGGCAATTTCTGTCTGGCCTGTTCTTACACATCAAAGAAATGGCAATTTGAACCTAGCATTTTTTTTTCCTATCAGATGCAGGACTGATGGCAAACTGGTTGCATGTTATCCTTGACAAATTTTTGGAAAGACATTTTATATATGTTTGTAAAGCAAGAGTGATGTGAATGCACAAAATACTTTTTTATCTTCACAAACACCATTCAAATGCCTGGAGTTGTGAGTGCATAGCTTATTTACAGCAGCAGTGAGAGGGAGAGATGTGATTTACTGGGCAGGTGAGGATCTGGGAAGACAGTTTTGTATCTTTAATTGTGAAAAGCACAATTGTATCTGAACTTTGGCTTAGTTTGCAGAGATGTGCTGAGATCCTGTAATCTTGTATGAGCCCAAAATGCAGAATAAAACATCTTCCTATCAAGACAATTCCTTTGAAGCTTCCCAGGGAGTGGCAAAATTCACTTCACCGAATGATTTTGAAAAATGCAATAAACTCTTAAATTCAACTACAAAAGCAGCCTGAGAAAGTTAGGTAAGACTGTGATTTAACATCCTTTAATGTGATGGACAAATCTTATGAAAAGGTATAGCCGGCCTTCTCTCCTGTAAGGCAATACTAGATTTGGTGAATCAGCCTTAGCCTTTATAACAATGTTTTTCCGATGGCAGTGGCTAATATTCTCCTCATTGTGTTATATAGGCACAGTAGACTTGCCACGAACTTTGCAAGAGATGTGGGTGACACTGCTGCTTCACTAGAACATAGGTGAAGCTTGTCTTTTGGTTTGTGATTCCCACCTACAAGAGTGGTCACACAGACCCGTGCAGCATCCAGAAGCTTTTGTGTTTGTGTTTTGGATGAGTGAACTGCAAGTGGCTCAAAGCCCCTGGTCCCATCATGGCTTTTTAAAAAGATGCACATTGATAGCGTCGAACTGACTTACATTAATCTTTGTTATGCATTGGTACTCCAGCTTCATTGCTAATCTCAATATGTTTGCTTTCTGAATTAGTTTATTAAAAGATGAGCCAAGGCTGGGGCAACCCTCTATTAATCTCTCCTCCCCCACCTCCCTGCCACTGATAGCAACCTGCTGACTTTTCTTTTGGTATAGCTGGGAATGTATAAATAGATGGGGATTACATGAAAATTCTGCTAATGAGTTTGTATATGTAACACTCAAAAAAAGCTTAGGCAGGCAATCGAACAGTTCTGTAAAGGAAAAAACCACATGTTGGTTAAGAGCAAGGAGCAATCTGTGTTTATGAAATCATAATGTGCAGACTTTTTGGCAGAAGTATTTACCTTGCCAGTAGTAACCCTGCAGTTTCCCAGGCAAGCTTATCTAGCAGCCCAGGTGTGGGGCACAGTCCAGCTGCGGGAAGCGTCTTCTGGGCACAAACAGCAATAAGTCATAGTTCCCTGAAGGACTGGGTTGCTCTGTAGAGCTAAGCCAGCGTATTACATATGCATGGTCTTGCAAGCAACCCCCTTGATCTCAGAGAAGAGAAACTGTTGCCTGAATAGAGAGAATACAGAGTGCCTAGTTGCCCCACTGCTGTACAACAGGGAAATGGAGGAAAGGACCTTGTGGTAATGTTTCACTGATGTGGGAGACATCCAGTTACTTTTTCCAGCTGGAATAAATGGCCCCAGCTACAATAACTTAGCTGTTGGATGGATAGTCTGCCACTTCTGAGCACAGATGAGATGTGTAAGTTGTAGAAAACTGCTGGCACGTCTCTACTTTGGAAGGCACACCTATAAGCTGCAGGGGCAAATTAGATGGGAGGATAATGTCTTACATTGAGCCATGATTCTTGTTATTAATCAGTGATTAAATAACAGTTTAGCCATATAAATTCCTTCTGCTTTCAATGCACAAAAGAGATGTGCTCATTTAGCCCAGCCAAGAATTTGATATAATAATTTGGGGAAGCTTCCTGCTTCTTTCGTGTATGCAAGAGCTCTGTATTATGTAAAGAGACTGCGGCATGAATGTTACCTGGCCCAATTTCTGCATGTAATTAATTGACTTAGCTTTTACCTCTGCATGCAATTCCACATACAAAAGGATGTTTCAAATCACAGTCAATTGTTGAGAACACCTTCCAAGGAATCTTTCATTTAAAAAAAAAAAAAAAAAAAAAAAAAGAATACTTCTATTTTCATTTATTTCCACATCATACAATTGTAAAGTTTTTAAGCAAGCAATGTAGTATTTTTCTACTGAGCCTTGAAATCACAAGCTTTCTGTTTATTGCAGAAACATCAGAGATCCTACATCATTTGCTCTTTAAGAATCTAATCCCATGTACTTGACTAAAATTTCTACTTGGGATGCTTTTGTCCAACAACTCCACCCCAAAGGCATCTACATAGGGATAGTTCATAAAAAAGAAAGGACACTTGGGGATGAAAGGTGCTTTTATAGAGTACATAAAGCATTATGACTAGGGCTTCAACTATTGCTTGTAAGGGGCTTTGATACAATACCTAGAAATACCCTTTTCCTGGAATGGCAGTGTCATGAAGTCATTTGAATAGTAATTTGTTTGGAGCAATACCTGTGATTTCTGGCTTGTGCTGAAAATTTTAATTTGGGCTCACATCTGTTGAAAATAAACACTTAAAATCACTAGGCTGGTAAAATACATAAGCTACTTTTTACGACCTTGAGTTGAGTGAAGTTGTAGTATCAGTGGGAGCATATTTTGAGTTGCAATAAAAAACGGTCTCTTTAAAGAAAGTCTCGGTTTGTACAGAAAGGAAATTTGCTGGAGTTTCTTTTTTAAATGCTGATTGGTAAAATAAGAAGGGTCTCCATCAAACGGGAGAACTTGAAAAGAAAAATAAAAAGCAGGGGGAAGAAGTGAGTTTTGAAGGCTAGGTACTGGATCCAGGAGGAACGAGAAGGATAGAGGGAGGATACAAAAGTGATGCAAATTCCAAGGGGAAAAAATGATACAGAAAAGAGCATGTGAAAAAATGGAGAATAAAATTAAGAAAAAGAGCAGAGCAAGCAAGAGAAAAAGTATAAGAAGCAGTGCTGGAATTAGGCCAGTGCTGAGCTGTGGCAGCTCACAAAAGAGCTCTGATAGGTCTCATAATGAGGATCAGACTAATTGAAATTTGTCCCTCTCCAACTCCAATGGTTAAGTTCCAGTACTGATGGGGGAAACAGAGAAATGCAGAATGAGAAAGAGCTCTCCAGTATGACTAGGAAAACACTTATGTAAGTATCAAATATACAAGGAGAAGAATATAATTTTTCCAAGCTGTAAGTTTTTTCTTTGTTTACAGCACACAGTGAATTATCACTGACGCTGAACATAAATGGAATTCAATCAAGTTCCAACTTTAAACAGCAGGCCTGAGGAGACTTTGTAGATGTAAGTTATTCAAATATACATTATTAAAAAATTCTTTCTGCATTTGAAAAATAAATGTTATGATTTGGGGAGAAATAAACTGAATTCATTGTATGTAACTAAATAGTTGAAAGTACATTTT
>JAVJGG010000094.1:15661496-15691386 GCA_035590195.1 Aviceda cuculoides | reverse complement strand
ACTGAACTCAAAACACAGCACTGTACCAGCTACTAGGAAGACAATTAACTCTATCCCAGCTGAAACCAGGACACCTCGCCACCACCCCCAACGAGCAGTCCCAAGCTAATGTACAGTACTGTTTAATCTCCAAAGCTTCCCATGAAGCTTTGAAGAGAAATACTAAGTTGTCTTTCCCTCTTCCCTGTGCCTTGTGTCAGGATGCAGAGCATTGGAAGGGTGGAGCTACTCACTCTCCAGCTGCCTGGTGGAAATGAGATGTACTGTTCTGGGAGAGATCATTTAGAAGCCATTTCAGCCACAAGAAGAGATTTTTAGGAGATGGTTGCTTAAAAACAGGTAAAAGTTAATGCAATTAAGTGATAAAAAGACAGAAGCCACAAGGTAAGTCATTAACCTTAAATTCAGAGTCCCCACTAACTGATTTTTGGTTCTAGCTTATGGGGCTGGCTAATAAACTAGTCCAGTTTTTTCTGGGGCTTGTACCTTGGAAAATTCCTAGGCTACATAATTCCCACTCCTTTTGAAGAAGATAATTAGTGGAGCCACCCTGAGTTAATTTTGCTTTTTTCCATTCAGAACAAAATAACACCTTCCCTTTTCTCTTCTGTTTATGCATCTCTCTGTATAAAAGGCAGAACAGGAAAATCTTTCATTCTTTTCTACTGGTTAGTCATTTTTAATTTGTATTCTCTGACATAAATAGCGAAGTACATTTTGTCTGGTAGTCAAACAGGGTCTGATGTGGGTCCCTTTGAAATCAATAGAAGTCTTCCTAGTAGACTTTATAGTTTCATAGTAGACTTATCACTTGTACTCATTTTAAAAGAAACAAAACTACTTGTGAGCCAGGGAAAAAAGAAAGAATCCAAGTTTAGTGGAAATACTATGTGACCAGGAATCTATAGTAAAGAAGGTTTTTACTTGAAGGGAGTGGCAATGTTTAGAAGGCACAATCTCATTTCATCTCAAAGCTGAGTCATTCTCTAAAATAGATCACAGTAGCTGTCACACAAATTAAAAAAAAAAAAAAAAAAAAAAGCACATTGGTACACTTCTGAATATGCCCATAATAAAACCTGAAGTATATTCCGTTGACAGTTCCTTAAATTAAAAAGTGAATATACCAAAATTTTCCTCCCAATGGTTTTTCATTGTCATTATCAATGTAGCAAAGCACTGTTTTGACCATGCAGAGAGTGACTGTGCCTTTATCTTTCACCCAATATTCCTGATTTCTACATAGCAGTATCTTTGCTTAGTGTCTCTATCTTGTTGCAGTCCACAATGAGAAAAATCTGGAACCTAATCAAGCAGCTTAAATTTTCTTTTATAAATGACATCCAGAATCCCCAGTGCTGGGTTTGCTGGCAGTCTGCCAGATACCATGTTCCACTGCACAGATGTATCGCCTTTCCCTGCTGAGATTACTCATGTGGAATAGTGTACGTATCCCTGAGTATGTCCAAGAGGGAAAATGGTTCTGTGCTTAAGGCATTAGTATGGAGATCTGGAAATCTGAGCTCAGAGATTAAGCCACATGTCCCCAAACTTGCAGAGAATTCTGTATTGTAAGTGGCAACAGTGTCAGAATTGCCTGTTTGTAAAACAGAAGTAATATTTCGTCCTTTCTTTGTTCGCGTGGATCACAGATTCCTTAAAGAGTAGATGCCTGTGCAGTAATCACAGAACTAATATTTGGGTTCTCTCAGGACGTTCATTCTTCCACTGTGAGGAACATGAAACAAGATTCACTAATCAACTGGGAAACAACTGTGAATTCCAAGTTTACCCAGTCCCTCGGATTATTTCCACCTCTCTGCATATCTGAATTATTTGAATCCTGATTTCCTAAGGAAATAAGGTTTTTGTAAGCATCTTTACCTATCTTCCCTTTTTGAACCAGACATGTTTGTGAATACAGTTCTTAATCACATTAAATTCCTAACAAGGAATGAAAAAGCTCTCCTGGAAAGCAAATATCCTCCAGTATATCCACTGGAGGGAGTGAAAAAATTAAAAAATAAGCACTTTATGAATGCTTAACTGCTTGGAAAAAAAGAAGCATCTTTTGGAGTTTTTGCTGTTTTGGACGTTAGAGAATGCCCTTCTCAGCTAAAGCTTTTTTCCTGTGAATTATCTGTTTTCAAACAAGGAGCAATATGAGATTTTTTCCCAACACCTACTGGATGTTTAATTAGGGTGAGCTCACACATATTCAGTTAAAAGTCAATGAACTAGAAGATATTAATCCAGTGGAAACCAGATGTAGTTAGCTCCAGTGCTCATGGAATAACTTGTGTTCTGCAGATTCCTTGTCACTTCTTCCCCAGATGTGAGCTGTCCCCCTCCGATTATTTTGTTGTTTCAAACAACTTGTTCGCAGGCTCCACAGACTTTAGAGCAACTCTTGTACAAAGCCAGTCACCATTAAGTTTGGAATAAATAGGGATTGAGCTATTTCTTAAATTACTATTTAGAAAAGAGCATTAAATTGTAGTATCCCTTTCCATTTAGCTGGTGCTGTTTGTTAGAAGAGTCTTCTCATAACATCTTTCAATACCTTCATTTTTGCACCTTTGGAAACTGTGTGTTATTTTATTACAAATGAGGCTCTGCCCCCAGGATACCTTGCACTGGATTTTATCATGCTTTTGTTAGTTGCATCAGAGAGCCTTTTACCCGTGTAGGTACTTACAAACCTTGATTTAGTCACCTTTTCAGTTTTATGAGCTCCATGCCTAAACCTGGAATTTCAAGCACTTTGGAATATCCGCCTAGAATCTCCTTCTGAGCTTAAGCTTTAGTTCATCTTCACAGAGATTTCTGGTATGATCCATAAAATAGAAAATACAATTGTTACAAGACAATATTAACAATGCTTCTATAGCTAATTATCAGGCTTGTTTCTCTTCATAAGCTCTTTACATGTGGATATGGTATAGGCAGATAGAACATGAATTTCACACACTACCAGTGAGCTCAGCCTACCCTAAAAGTAGATTTTGTGACTGAGGGCTGCTTTTGAGCTGTAAAGCACCAGATTGTCGCTGTTGGCATTTGGATGTGCGCTACTGTTGAAAATGTGCAAAATGTTTGGCATTGTCAGAATGGGAAATCCAGCTACAACAAAAATATTGGTTTCATGAGGGGCGCGTATATGCAGCAACAGACCAGTTATCCCTTGAAGGCCTGTTTGAGAATCTGCTGTCTTCCTGATTTGCCAGGGGAACTTATTTTTGTGTGTATTTTCCATTAACCCTGAAATAAGAGTTCCTTGCCATAGAAATCTTAAGGCACAGCTTGGGTTTGTTGGTCATGAAAGTTAAAACAATTAACTCATTCATGAAGCAGGAATTTTAATTGAGATCACCAAGGCTGAAAAACAAGCGAGTTATTCATGAATAGAATTATACCTTTTCCCAGCCCTTTCCTCTAAATACTTGGTCATAGAAGGGCTTGTTTTAGACCAACTGCAGCAGAAGAAAACATTACACTTAGATTTGATATTCTGTAAGTCAGTGAAAGTTGGTAACACACAGCTATATTTATCTTGTCCTGTCATTTCAAATGTACCTTACCCCACTCTATGGAATCATTTCTTATAGATGCTAGCAGCAGTCCTTGCCATCTCATGCCTGAGTTGTTTTTTGTTTTGTGTTTTTTTGTTTGGTTTTCTTTTTTTTTTTTTAAAGCCAGACTTGTTTATTTTAGACAAGTCACTTCATACCCTGTTCAAAAATGAAATGTTTTCTTTGTGTATGGACTTTGACAGAAATGAAGAAAAATCTCATCCATTTTCCTCAGTTGTCCTTACCTCATATGAAGGAAAACATTCACAGCTGTCTCTAGTGTCCTGCAATGCAATAATTTTTCTCATAGGTAGACTAATACCCAAAAACCTGCTGACATGGCCACTTGCCTTCTGTGGTACTGTAATGTCTGGACACTGGGAGTGCAAGTATGGTCTCTGTAAATTTCCATTAAGCCCAGTACCCATTTATACAAAATCATAGCTTGCTATTTAGGCTAACAGAAAATGTACAAAGATTTTTATTGGCACTGAAATTAATAATTTTCAAAACACCCCAGGGAGCTATACCCATAGATCTTACTGAAAATCAACAAGATTTGTACACAGTAGAAAATTCCCTCCTTGGACAATTATTGCAGACACATATTAGCAATTATCCTAAAAGAAATCTCCAACATTGGATGAGTTGTTTTTTCTCCTTCTTTGTCATTGGGCTTGTCTTTCCTTCATATAGAGTGTACTGGACAGTGTTATGCTATTGAGGCATGTGTTCAGCGTAAAGTTAGCTGAATTGGTTTGAATGTCAGTTGCTGCTCTAAGAACCATTTTTAAGGAGACAGCAGGAAAGGAATATGCTACAGTCCGCAAAAAATGAAGATAAAACAAATGTAAACTTCGATCAGATAATTAACACATCTTTGTAAAGTACTTGTAACAAATCCCAAGAAACTATTCCATGGTTCTTTAAAGCAAGGACGCTAAGCTTTGTAAACTTAATGAGGTTCCTCTTTAACTCTTTGAAGGTATCTAAACTGGAAACACTTTTTTTTGTTTAGGGTCAAGAAAATTTAAATGACAATGGATTTGAAACATTTCAATCTCAAACTAATTCGTTCTAACTTCACAAACTGGGGGGGGGGGAGAAACAAAAAAAAAAGATAAAGATCTTTCCTGAAACAGAAAGGTTTAGACACTTCTCAGATGCTAGACAGTACAACAATGAATTGTAACAGTGCTGGTGAAGAATAAGATCCTGATGAACAGAAAAAAGCATTATGTATTTTCTGGAGGATATCCAGATTTTTTGCCTTTTTGGAAAGACCCTTCCCACGTTTTACCCTTGAATCAGATAACTGAGCTGAATATCAATCACTGCATGAATAGAAGAAAATGCCTGGTGTATGTAAGAGGAAAAATTCTGTTCTGAGTAACCTGCAGCAGAGAAAATGGGCATCCCCAGTGCAGTTCCATAATTCGTGCATAATGCTATAGTAGCACCTGCAGTATGTCACTGCAAACTCAGACAGTGTATATACATACATACAGCAAAACCAGGCGTGTAAAAAGGAAAAAAGCATTTAACAAGTCAAATACTGTGCGCTGAAGTCAATAGTGGCTACACCCTAAGAAGGTCAGAATTAGACTTTAAGTATTCATTCAATTTTGTTAAATTGAAGTATGTAACTGTTATCCTGATGGTAAAAATTTTATTCTTTCCTGTGTATCTAGGGTTTTATCCTATTACATGCTGACCTTGCTTATATAATTGGCAAAAGGGTTTTCTATTAAAAGTAAAAGCCTTTTTATTTCATTTCGTCTATATGGTTAAATTTTTAATGTCTATCCTCTTAGTGACCAAGCATTTACCAGGTTCACTAACTTTCTGTAGATGACCGTATATCATGGCTCCATTGCTTTAAAGTCAAGCTACTGGGTTTTGTATTTATTTACTTAAAGAAATGAACAGACTTTTCTTGTCCAGACTGGCCATCTTCAAAGATAGTACGTATATCAGAATAAGCTACAGCTTTCAGGTGCCAGGACAAATGTTGCATATTGGATATAAGTATACAGTTCACAAACTGAAGCACGGCAGAACTTTTCATATTTAGTCTCTTCTCTGACTTTTTTTGTAATTAGATAAACTGATGAGTGCATGTTAGCCTATAAGACAAAGCTGGTTTTAATCCATTTTTCTGTGAACAACTGTGTACGCTATGGAAATCTTTGTCAGATCATTAACTTGCACCGCTTGCAACCACAGTTGATAGTTTAACTAGTTTGATAGTTGAAGAAAGGCAGAGCTGGAACTATTATATGCCTCCTAGAGGTTTCAGATCAGTGATAACAAGGGAATATTAATGTATCTAGTCAAAATTACCAATTCAATTGTAAAACTATGAGTGTTTTGCTTTGGCAGAATAGCTACCAATTAAAATTACCTTTGTAATGGAAAGACAATGGATCAGATTCCCTAGGTCTTTTATACTAAAAAAATAGATTGAATCTTACCTGAGATATCCATTGCTATAAGCAAATCCTCAGCTGTACACTGTTAGGAGACAGGCACTAGTCTGAAGTCTCAATCAGCCATGCTAAAGCAGCTTGTAAACTACTCTGAACTATGTCATAGGTGGAGAATACAGTCAGCCTTAGTGCTGGGGTATTTCATGTATCTTCTCTGTGCTCTCCTGCCAGTTGCAGAGACTGAGAAGTAGCTGTGACTGTATTATGGATTTTGTTTTATGCAATTCTGAAAAAAAGAAATAGTAATGAACAGAAAAGAATTGTTTTAAAATAAATTGAGATGAATAGGTGTGTTTTACCCTTGTGTTCTTTGGACTTTTAGAAGAATTTATTTTAAAAATAAACTAAGAATCTTGAGACGAACACAGGCTTTGAGTGACAAATGGAGCTTGTAGCCACATAGTATCTATTAGTATCATTGAAAGTTGTATAAATTTTGCAGTGTACTTCAGAAAATCTCAGTTCTACAATGGTGTGGTGCCCTTGTCATTTCAGTAGACCAGTGCTGCTTCAGAGGCTTCTAATATTTTTTATCCATGTTTTCAGTTTTGTTTAGAGAATAATCTCAGCGTGTATGTCTGTGAAACAAACATACTAACACTGCAACAGCTTCATTAAAGCTTTTATAGCCTATAAAATGTTATACTTTGATTTATTCTAGGAATGGAATATCACAATGAGACAGAACTTAAGGTTTCACCCATTGTAAAATTCATAATGGTTTTTAGTGTGAACTGAAAATAAGGAACAAGCACCAGAGATTAAATTTTGAGAAACTGAAATTTCTACACTTCTGAATAATTTAGAATACAAACCACATTTTACACAGGACCAAATATTTTCTCAGAAGAAATAATTAAACATTCCACATGAATTTTTTTTTCCCCTCTCTTCTTATTACTGAAAACTTTCCTTCTGACTCTATTTTCTCATCTATTCCTGGTAAAGCATTTCATTCATGTATAAACTTTCCTATGCCCTGCTTTTATGGCTCCACTATTACACACAAGAGTACTGTCATATACTTGTATGTGTAAAGTGGAGATAGGATCTAGTGGTATATTTATTAACTGGTTTTCAGAGGCCTGTTAGAATGCATTTTGGTAGAAAGAGGCATTTATATTCATAAATTAGTTTGCCGGTCAGTAGTTATATTTGTGTGGTAGGTGCAACGTGCTATCTGATCGGGTCTTAATTAAATCTTGGGAGCACTAGTTGTCACACGAATTCATTTCATGAACTGAAATTTAATATAAATGCAGTACAACACACATAAAAGACAAAACAATTGTACTAGAACTGATGGAATAGATTTTAAATTAGATGTATGTGGGTTTTGCTTGCAATCCATCAGCTGACAAGGCTGATAGGTAAAGCTTTAGTTTGTTTATACCTGGCTCATGAAGGAAAGTAAGAAAGCAAGCTAGAGGTTTTTTCAGACAAAAGGAATTTTCTTATACATACAAATGCCAAAAGACAGTTCATGAAAACCCAAATACTTCTCATGCTCACAAATGTTGCCCAGTTGATTGCGAGTCTGATGAAATCTTTCCAAAGCTAGAACCACAGAAGAAAGAGGCGTCCCATCCAGGTTACCCCAGAACCAGCAATCTCGAAAGGACTTGATACTTACCTTTGGAAAACTAGCTGTTCTAAGATTTTGCCCCAAAAGTGAAGTCTTTGGAATCTAGGCAGATTGATCCGAAGCTGGGCTTTGGCCTGCAACATTTGTCTCTGAGTTTGCCATGGCAGACGCTCCAAGCTCTGTCCTGAGTGGGAAGCCCCCACGGCAGCCCCAGCAGGTTCATCCCTGTGGTGTGGCCTCTAGTGGCCAGCACACCTACCTGGAGCCCTGGCTCCTCTACTGTGCTGCTTCCCACTGCAAAGCACGGGTGAAGACTTGAAAATGTGGAAATATTTGTCCAGTGCCTGTGACTTCAGGCCTGACCTCCCGGCAGGTCTGTCTAGAATCCATCAGTTTTGAGAATCACAAAGTTTAGAGAAAATTAGTCAGTCAGTACAGCTGCAGGGTCCTGAGAACTTATTTTCTATGGAAACAATGTGTTTTAGAAAATGTTTTGCTGTCAACTCAAATTTGTCCAAACCCAGACTCTAGAACAGACATATTTCCTGGGATTTGGAAACTACTTTTTGACTAGTTCCCCTTTATAGCTATAACCATGGTTTGTTTTTTTTCTTTCTAATTTTTGCCATCCTCCTTTGCTTTTCCATCTAAGTGTTTTTTGGAGGGATTTTTTTTTCTGAAAACTGAAATCTCTTTAGAACAGAGCCCCTTTGACCAAGTATAGAGAGGAATAGTTCCAGGAGATACAAAACAAGTAAGAAAGGAAAATACTTTTAATAGCTTCTTAACACACAGAGGATAAAACTCTAAAACTCTCAACTCTGTGGGGAACAATTTTTTTTTTTTTTTTTTTTTTTTCTTTTCCTTCTGGATTAGAGCGTTGGAAGATGGTGAAAAAGCCATTCACCTACCCCATTATAGACTTGCCTTCCACATGGGGCCTCTCTGTTTTAGCCAGCTGAAGGTTTTGCACACATCTCTGTGTTAGAAGATCTAGAACTTTAACATACACAGTTGGGGTATGTCTACATCCTGTGATACACGGAAGAAGTCACCACTTCACCAGGAGGGGCTTAGTCCAATACTTGATGGAATCCTTCCCACTGATTCTAAAGAGCTTTAAATCAGCCCTTAGGTAAGCACAACCACCAGCTTTAATATTTTTAAGAACGTACCAGCTCAGTTATGAAGAAAAAAGGGCAATATGACTTGATACATAGAAAGCTTTCCAATTTGCTGAGTTACTGGCCAGCTTCTGAAATGTCTCAAGCTAACAAGAAGCATGCCTGAACAAAGGAAGCTGTAAGCATTGAGAAAAGAGTAAAGTCAAGACTTAAACACAGACAAGCTGCTTTGGAGTTACTAATGTATTTTCCCTATCAAAATGATGTAGCTGCCAGCTTTTTGTGTTTTTCTTGCATGAGCAGTACCAAATGGGGAGATGCAGAGCTGCCCCATGAACCTTCAGATAAACTGTGCGCATTTGGAAGTAATTGAAATGGGGAGAAGGCGGAGCTTCTGTTGGCATTTACTGACAGGTCTGGTTTATATTAGGATGGAATTTCTGAGATTGAGAATATATTACTCTAACAAACAGTGGTTGCTATAGGAAATATATCATCATCTGTATTCTACATGTAAAAAATGGCATGCAAACTGACAATTTCCTGGGATTTGAGTGTGATGGGAGAAGTTAATGAACTCTAGGAGTGTTATACTTGTAATTTCGTATCTTTCATTTGTCGTCTTTACTCTTGTCACTGTAATAATTATGTAAAGTCCTCAGGAATCTGTGTGGGCTGTAATCTGTCACCAGTATATCATTTTGTATTTTTCCATCTTCAGTTCCATCTAGGACAAGATGATGATTGGGAACAGCCAGAATAGACTTACCAAGGGCAAACTGTGCCTGACCAATCTGGTAGGCCACCTACTAGGATGAAATAACTGGTTCTGTGGACTAGGAGAGAAGTGGATGTCTTTTATCCTGACTCTAACAAGGACATAAGGGAAAAAAATTCTGCAAAGAGGTCAAATGAACATCACTGGATATTTGAAGTCTACAGTTTGTCCAGAAAATAATATGGAAAATATCTGTAATGTAAATCTGTAGTCCCTATTAATGTCTGCAGTACCTATTAACAGTCTAGTTTTCCTCAGCCTTTACTTGGGTGTCAGGTGGCAGAAGAGTCTGACTGAGGGAAGGCAATACCATGCAGCTTCCAGTTCTGTCTGTGCCATGAAGACTCCCTATAACTGTACGTGTGGTAGTTGCAGCCTTCTGATACATCAAGCAACGATTGCCATCCTGTTTTCTGAAGACCAGCAGATTTGAGGGGTTTGGCTCCAGCATGAGGTACATTCAAGCCCCACTTCAAGTTCCCTATCTCAACAGCTTGTGCTGCATACCAAGTGCATTCACAAAGTGCTATAATATGTTTGATAATATTGTCTCTTGAAGGAATCTATGTCACTGAGCCAGCATATAGTGACTGCATACATTGAAATGCTCTGTATTTTTCTAGCTCTGTGATATAGATGACAAAACAAAAAAGAAGGTAAAAAAAAGTATAAAGAAACAGGACAGCCTAGACTCAGGACACTTGCTACTGATACTGTACAGAAAAACTGAAAATATGTTAGTACAGATAGAGCCTGAGAGTATACAGCATTCGAATTTTGATAATCTTTTCAAACATACAGCTCTCAAAGTAGCAAGCATATTTATGAGGTTCAGATTGGATTTCCTGTCACAGACATTGTTTCACGGACACACTCCAACCCTTCCCTACCACTGTGCAAAATCAGCTTATTCTAAGAAGACTCAAAACAGGGCTCAAAGTGTATTTAAGGCCAGTTTTTCCATGCTCCATGCACCCAAAGGCAACTGAAACTGTGACAAAAAGGTGTAGGGTTTGTGAAGTGGAGGTGGTGATGCTGAGCTTCCACTAACATCTGGTCATTAATTTCAGGTTTGGGGAGTTCCAAAATGTTGGCAAACACAGCTCCAGCTGGCCTGGGGACTGTTGCTTCTCCATGAGCAGGTAAATAGTCCAGATGGTCTCTAATTTTACTACTGTTTCTAGTATGGATGATGAGTCTTGGTCCCTGCAGAGCAATATGCCTTCCAAACACTGAACATTTTTATTCCCCTTTTGACCACACAGAAACAATGTAATTATTAGAAGAGTAGTAAAATGATTAGAGCAGTGGCCTAAAGGAAAGTCTGATCGTGAAAAGCAAAGAAAAGGCAGCAATGATCACCTTGCTTTTCTCTTTCCATTTCAGAATGGCAAAGTCTAGAAATTCATTTTGAACAGCTGCACTTCCATTTGTGTTTGCTATGAAACAAAACTGTTTCACTTGCAGGAAGAAATTGGGGTAAGCTGTTTAGTCTTTGCCATTTCTGTTCCTTTCAGCAGACAACAACAATGAAAAAACCAAACAAAACCAACCATGCAACCAAATGAGAACCCCCAAAATCCCATCAAGCAGCGTCTAGATCTTTAGGGCTAAGAAGTACATTAGAAAGCTGGGAGAATCCAGATTTAAATGCTTTATCTTCAGTATTTATTGGAGGGAATTTTTGCCATAGCTGCATGCAGCATGAAAACTTGTAACAGGGTGGGAGGATGAGATTTGGAGAATCTGGAGCTGGAACCTAAGGCAGTATTCAGGCAATGATTTTTGCAATTGTTGCATAATATGGAGAGTGTTTGCATGAATAATCCTATTGACATCAGAGTTTCACAATCAGGCAACTGAATGCTGCACTGTTCAAAATCATCTGCATTTAGGGTGGAAAAATCAGCAAAATCACCATTAAAAAAATTGTGGTCTCATAAATACAGTCTTTCTCAGAGGGGGATAAGAATGTCAGAGGAAAACATTTTCTCAGCTTAGATATAGTAGGAAGGATTAGTTTTAATGCTTTCCCTTGAGAAAGGGAAAAGATGGGGAAAAGGTATGGAAGACTATTACAGGTTGTCATTAATTTATTTGTTGTGCCAGAGAAGGGCTGTGAACACTGGGACTGACAAGATTGAAAGGAAAGGGAAAAAGATTGTACTAGTCACCTGAATAATTCGCAATTTTTTAACTTGTATCCAGAAAGTGCTAGAGCCAGCACAGGCAGAAGAATTCATTCCCAAACATTTGACAGTTCTTTGTGTTAACGAAGCAGTAACTGGAGCAGCAGGGGCAGCCTCCTCTCCCTCCCCAGTTATAAGGCCGCTGTGACTGAGAGGAGGCACCCACTGCCGGGGCTCTCGCAGCCTACGGGGGTGAGGAGCCTGGGCTGCCGAGGGGGCTGCTCCCCCACCTGCTGAAGGTGAGGGCCGAGGCCTTCCTCCGCAAAATGGTGGGCGGCAGCGGCGCCACAGGCAAGCAAACCGTAGTCTCCGTGCCACGGCTGGAAAAGTCGCAGCATCTCTCTGTGCTCCCAGTGGGAGAAGACAGACGCTGAGCCTGTGTTCGTGCCAAGGGCAGCCCTGGGCTGGGCTTGGGCTGCATGCTGGGTGGGAGTCGTGTTCCCTCTGCAAGACCCCCATGCCACCGCCTGCAACTGTGCCAGCTACGCAGCAGTTTCTAAGGAACCTCTGCGCAAACACATAGGTGGCGGCAGCAAGGCTGGTGCCAGCAATGCTGTGGAAAACAAGTCATTAAATATCTGATAGATGAAGTTTAAGCTACATGCCAAAGCAGAAATAAACCTCTGTTAGGCTGCCTTTTTTCTTTTGTTCCAGAAGGTTTTAAGGCTACGGAAAATGAGCGGGTCTATAAAGATGCATCTCTAGGCATCAGGGACAAGGGAGAGTGACAGCTGAAATTTAACCCAAGCTAATGTTGCCAGAAAGAATTTGAATGTTTAGGTGCTGATAGCTAAAGAATTTGTACAGTCATCTGTGCAAAAAGACTGAAATAATCTATAGCTGGTCGAGGAAAGTCACTGCTTTTATCTCATGTCACAGTATTTGAAAAAGCAAATCCAGTGCCCTAGACACCAATAGCTGCAGAACACTGGAGCCTTTCAAAGCCAGTTTGCTTCTAGCTGGATTTATTCATTAGCTTTGTAAATCTTTGACATGTCAGAACTTATGAAGCATTTCCAGACCAAATAGAACTGTTTTAAGACAAAGAAAAATAATATTTTTATGGTTGTTCCTATGTGACAATCCACGATGAATTCTAGTCTGGAGGATAACTGTGAGGCAATCTTCCTTATTCTGGTTTTTCTTATCCTGTATATAAGAATAGTTGTCTAGTAGTCTTCCATGCTTTTTGGTTTCTTGGATATATGTGGTAGATTTGGCTGTGGCAATTATCTTGAAGTTTTATTTCTATGGGGAGACACATCTAGAGAATATACTGAAGGCACAGTTCGTTTCTTTGTTAGCCACCATGCTTTCTTTGTGCTTTCTAGAGTGCAAATGGAGTTCTCAATGTGCTCTAGGAAATAAATCGTTGAGAACTACTAAAGGCATATCCCTTTGCTTTAAAAACTGTATTTTAGGGTATGGCAGCATTTTCATTTTGGGGGAGATAATGAAAATTGGTAAGAAGAGGCAAATCTCCACTAACATCAGTGCAGCTGCATTCATTTAAATCAGTTGAGGATCTGATTCACTGTATGACAAAATGTCTCGACTAATATAATTAGCTAAAGCTGCAATCAAAGCCCAGCAGGGATGTGGGTTGTTGCAGCAATGTAAAATAAAAAAAAAAAAAAAAGCAAAGCTGAAAGTTTCTGATATATATGAATATGTTCAGCTACATCTAGTGTTCCATTTTTTTGTATTTATTGATGTGATAAGTGGGCTACTGTGCTGGGATGAGAGGAGGCAGCTAGCTGAGTGGGAGAGTTTGCCTCATAATTATGAAAATTACTTTTTCCTTTGCCTTCATTCAAGTAACAGACATGTACATGTAGACCTGTGGCTGGCTGCTGGATGAGCAGCAGAGAGCGCTGCTATCAGAGCTTACATTATCCATTTTCTTATAGACTGTTTGCAAGGGTCTATGTTTGGCTCACCTTAGGCAAATCATTATCTTTCTCCGTGCTTCAGCATTCTCATTCCCAGACCTGTCTGGCTAGATTTTTGAGGCAGAGCTTGCTCTCACTCTGTGCCTATCATCGTGCCTCCTGCAATGAAATTAGCCCTCATGTAGCTGATGCTTTCTGCCCCTCTCCAGCAGCACCAATTAGAATGAATGCAGTAATCACCAGGTGTGAATACTTACCAGTATAACCCAAATCCTCTAACTGTTAAGAAGTAGAAGCTTTACAAGGACAAAAATTTCCAACCCAGACTTTGACTCAGTTTATTAAAGTGGACCTTTGCTTTCTATGGTCAATTTTTTCCGGACTATCACAATATCCAGGAGCCTCAGTTTTTCTCTTGGCTGCTGGTCTAAGCAGGAAGGCAGGAGATGAGCATGAAACGCTTATCACTGCCATTGTAAACAGTTTGTGTATTTGCTGTGGAAATGTGTTTCTATGAGGGGTCAGACTGTAATACCTTGTACCTTGTCAGCAGAAACACGCTTCAGTGCATCCCACTCCCACTAATAGGGTTCTTTTTTTACATCCAGTTCTGGGTAAGAAAAAGTACCGTTCTTTTAGTTCTCAGTAGTATGGTGGGTACAAAGAGAAAGCTTCTCCTGGTGATATTTGTACATAAAATACAAACCACCATTCAAAACAATGCATTGCATCTTGGTGTCAGCGCACTGTCACCAAAACCTTTCAAGCAAAGATCATATTATAATGATGTCATAAGGGACAGATGAATGGATGAATAATGAATGAATGTTTATTATCAGTGTTATTCACTACTGCTCTCACAATAGAAAGAAACTGTGCAACAAAAGAGACTCCAGAATGGAGGAGCGTGAAAGCAGAACCCCCAGTGCCACAGAGCAGGAGACAGCAACTTCTGCCAGAGCATGGGTCCTTCTGTTTTCCTCCAGGGTCCAAGTTTGGTTCTCCCAGGGTTCAGATTTCCTGGTAATGGATAGAAATCCATGGCTAATGATAATAATGGTACGTGGGAAAAGCTACCCTCCTTAGTTGAACTTCAGTAACTAGGAAACTGAAAATAAAAATATTAAAGCTACAAATTTCGAGACCAAAAAAGTATACCTTGAAATACCATCATAAAAATTTCCGGTTTGAAGGAAATTTCTGTCCTAGGAATTCTAGCTATAGTGACTGAGGGAAATGTCTTAACTTCCCTGTAAGCCTATAAGAATATTGGTCTCAAATTTTCTGTTCCTAGCATTTCTCAATTTACTTACTCTTAGGTTCTCTCTGTTCAAAATACCTTAATTCTTTAATGCCTGAGCATTGTATGAAGTACAATTTGTGAATTTCATCTCAGTTTCACATTTAGTATTATTATTTTTGAGGATGGTTAATGATTTTTCAGATAATACGCAGTTTAGGTGGGAATATTTACGGCTAACAGATTGACAAAAAGCAAAAGATAGTACAAAGGTAGTAAATGGTGGAGTACATTGCTCAAAGCTGGCTCTAATATGTTCACCAGGCTTTAAGAAAAACAAGACAATCTGAGACATTGTCTGGGAGTTACAGGTTTATTGATAGTACAGTTTTCACACTATAGGACTTTAAAACTGTGTGGCTGTTTTCTATCCATCGCAGACTTGCAACCTGAGCAGAAGTGGACCTTCCACTCTTCCACTTCTTGCTGGCTAAAAAAAAAGTGAATTTGGTCAGGGATTTGCAAAATTAAACAGTAGCTGGTTTAATTAGTGCTGTCTGCTAGCATCAGTTGACAGGAAGTTTTTCAGATTAGGTTTTTGGTTTCATAATTTTAGTAGCAACTTTGTGTCAGTAAAATCACCAGAATAAATTGCACTTAACTGATGTGACAGTGCATTAAAGTCTAATAAAAATTAATTCTTTATGGCTAAGTTGTGTAAAATGTGCATTGCTTCTAATTTACAAAAAGAAAGGAAATACTTTCAATTCTTTGCAGTGTCCCACTCCATAAAAGACATTCTTATTTCCTTCAAACTGCAGATGGGTACACTTAAACACCTTGGTGACAATATTTCTATTTTTTAAGAGCCTGAAAGATAAACTCAGAGAACAAACTTCCACACATGTATGTCAGGTTTTCTGGTTTATTTTAAAGCATTTTGTTAAACAAATGCTTCAGTTCCTGTCTTTGTGCTCCTCCGAGCACTCTCTTGAGTGTGAATGTGTAGTCTAGAATCCAGAAAAACAGGACTGCTTGCATTAGAGACAAATCAAATACATGCGGTTTTCTACCAAATATCTGGAGACATTAGCTAGGGCACTTGAAACTTTTTCATTTCCAGATTAAAAGAAAAAAGGGTTATGAATGATTCAGAGATATATATGGATTGAACATCAACTATCTGTTTGTCTAGGATTTTATCTTCGCACCTATTAACTTGAATTTGAGAAAAGGCTAAATTTTATTTTATGCTTGGATGTTGAAACTTTCTTGAGGTGTTAGCTGACAAAGAGCAACAAAGGCAAATGGTAATAAAAGCAAAAGCTGGCAAACTAAGGAAAAGTTTCCCAAATGTAGTCTAAGTTGTGTTACTGAAGTAAATGAGCTTCAAGTTTCAAAGAAAAGCAGATAGAGTCTCCAGTTGTATCCCTGTGGGATGGAATCAACTGTTGAGAAATTTTGACATTCCAGACATAATTTCTGATTCTAAGTCTGAAAATGTTTGCAAAGAGCAGGTATCTTTAGGTGATGATACCTGTCTTGCGGTGGGGAAGTTAAGAACCTTTTGAAAGAAAAAGAATTGTCTTGAGACGCTTGTATGCTCTTTAGTACAAATGTCTGTCTTGGAAGTCCCAGGGAATTTTGGCTTCTCTATCAATAAATTGACAATAGGATTGATAAGTGCTACATTGTGACTCATCAAACAACAGGGATTTTAGATGGCTTTTGACCACAGAAAATTAAAGAAAGCCTCTCTGAGGGTTGATCACTCCTTCCCTGGTTTACATTTGCACAGTATCTAGCATAGGAACAGGGATCACAGAATGGTTGAGGTAGGCAGGGACCATTTGAGATCATTGGTCCAACACCCCTGTTCAAGCAGGGTCACCTAGATAAAGCGGGTTGCCCATGACTCTGTCCAGTCAGGTTTTGAGTATCTCCAAGGATGGAGACTCTGCAGCCTCTCTAGACAACCTGTTCTATCCTCAGGTTGTGGGTTTGTGGGGTTTTTAAATTCAGATGGAAATTCATGTGTTTCAGTTTGTGCCCATTGCTTCTTGTTGTGTCTGTGAGCACCACCAACTATTAATTATCAGTCAATAGGGGTTTTGCTAACATTATGCAAAAAATAATAGTTTGCCTCACTGGAAATTTATTTCCCATTGCAACTCCAATAGCTTTGAACTGACCTAAGCAAGACAGGCAACAAGTTCAGCTCTCCTGGGTAGCCCTGCTGACATTTGGTGAACCAGACATCACAAAAAGTATATAAATCTAAAGCAGAAAATCTGTCATTTCAAGACTAACTGTTTTTGTCCAGAACTCAAAAGTGTTTTCCAGATGAAATGAGGTCATGCAAAGCTGTGGTCATGCCCAAAGCCAAGGAGCAGGTGACTAGAGCTGAGAACAACTTTTGCATTAGACCCCCAACCCAAACAAGCCTAGGGTCAAGGGCTGATGTGTTTGTATAGCTTCAGGTATCCTGTTGGAAACATTGCAGACATGAGCCTGCTCTTAGATACCTTAGCTAGTCTTTTCTGCCCTTTCCCTTCGCGCAGGTTAGGAACTATTTTCCACAGTGGGTGTAAATCTGTCTGAGCCTATGAGCTCTCTGCATGTTTTTTAATCAGATCCCATACTCCACTATGAATATTCAGCTCTTCATTCTCTGGTTTTACCTCCATGATGGAATACTAAAGGCCAGAGGCAGAAAACTCATGGTGTTTAGTTGATGGCTACCCCTGAAATCAAATCAAGTTAAAGAATAAGCAAGCTCTTACCTTGGAAAATGGATTTGTTATGGGAAGATGTCACTTATCAACAAGGCTGTGCACTGAGGTCTGTGCACTGATATGCTGAGCAAGCTCACGTGATAGCAGACTGGAATATGACAAAAGGGCAAGAGCCTTCCAGCTCTGGAGGCCAGTTTTACTATTTTATGGTGGAGATATTCCAGGAGCCTCATAAAAAAGGGTGTATCCCTGTCTTTTTGAACACAGTCAGACTCACTGGATCTCTGAGGCAAGTATACGTGAGAGAGAGAGGACTGTTGGATTCGGACTGCTTTTCTAAAAAATCACTACTTTGAGGCGTCCTCCTCTTTATTTAAAAAGCAAGTTGTCTGGTCAGACTCCTGTGCAAAACATGCATGTGAGGTGGGCTGCATCTACAATACGCTGATCCAAGTTCTTCAAGAAGGGCAACGCAGCACCCCCAGGTGAGGCACCGCTTGGAGACAGTTTGGCTGCTACAACTAGCCCGAGGCTCAGTCACAGCAGGGTGGACAGTCCTCAGCTGGTCACTGTACAGTAAAGACAGACCTCCCAAGGCAGGAGCTCTATCTGCTTGCAAAGTCTTTAGGACGCATATACTGGAAAGCTCAGCTGGCAGATAGAAGCAGGGTATGTTTGTATTAGAAAATTAAGCTTTGACGTGATCAAACTACCAAACAAAAATTGAACTGTGGGTAAATAATAAGTATATAACATTGTGAAGCAGGTGAAGAAGAAAAGAACTAAGTGCCTACATGAGCTCCAAGATGAATTTCCACCAGAATAACAATTTTTAAAGGCATCTATTTTCCTTACAATCGTAAGTTAATCACATAATATGCTTCTGACAGGTATTATGAAGGTGGAAAATGGGTCTAGTTTTTCACACAGTCAAACTAACTGATAAGCCATGCTGGTGAGTTCACCAAACCTGTCTAACTTAAAATGCTGTTTCATTGACATATGCTACTTACTGTTACATGTACCTATATTGCTAAATAAAATCAATTATGTATGTATAATCACATATTATTTATTAAGCACTGCAACTGCTTGCATTTTCTGGTAGGTACACTGAGAATCTATTTACTGTAGTATGTCTTTGTGAACAATAGCTGGGGAACTGCTACTGTAGCTATTTATTAGGACAGCATTAAATGTGAAAATTTTGGGACCAGAAGGAAAGATAATATTTATGTTTGTTTAGGTTTGTTACCATGGTACTTATAATAGTTTCTATGGGAATGAAAACAAATTGGTAAGTTAGCATTACCCACTAGTATCAGTTCTACAGGGGAGGGTTGTTTTTAAAAACCACTAACCTCAACTTCATTGATTTGCCCAGAACCCTTTTTCCTTGTTTAACTTCTTTCTCTACGTTGAAAAGGAGAAAGGAAAAAATCCCTGGTGGAAACCATTATTAGAAGTTACATCTGGATGAAAGCACAGAAAGTGACTATAAGATAAGAAGGGAAAATGCTCACAACGATTGATCCAGGTAAAAAAAAAAAAAAAAAAATAGAAAATTAGACCAAATAGCATTCACCATCTAGGTTATTCAGGGTGAGGGGTGTGACTGATGTAGTCCTTAAAGACAGGGTCTTTCTGCTGTTTCATTGCCTTGAGGGAGTGCTTAAATGCACACATGTTCTATAGAGTCTATTTCATTTAAGACTAAGACTGTTCTAGTCGGTTTTCCATATGCAGAATGGCTATCTTACACTTAATGCAGAATTGCAGTGTGATTATGACAATTCAGATTTCAGAGAGGGATAACTAGAAATACTACAGATGCGGTATAAAATGTAAACACATCAAGCACAATGAAATGCAGAATCATATAATGGTTAAAAGTAAGAGGCCTGATAATATGCATTGTTCTGTCTTGATATTTCTTGGTTATTCTAAGGTACAAAAGGAAATATTATTTCCATTTATTTTCTTCTCTGTGATTCCAAATAAACCCATTGCTTGACCATTTTCCAACCTGCTTAGATGTGACCAGGGTGAGAGATATTCTTTTAAATTTGCAGCTCCCAAAAGCATATGGCTACCTGAAAAATCTCAACAATTTTTCTTTAACACCACACACTCACCCTCCCCCAAGTAATTCTGGGACTGAATGTCTTCTAACTGGCTCGAAGGACGGAACAAGGAAAGAGAATTTCATGTTTACATTATAGGTTATTTTTAAGGCACTCATTAATGTATATGATTGTTCTTTTTAAATCTCTGATTAAGTGACACTTATGTGGCATTTTTTGCTTTTAAAACAAACAACACGAAAATCTTCTTCATAAAACTGAGCAAGTAGCAAGTGCCAAAGAAAAGGTCTATGGCAGTCATCCCACAGCATCATCCTAACACCTCTCCTGGTCTGCATTAACTTGCTGCTTTTCTTCGTGAATCAATGATCTAAAACATACCACAAGAAATGCTTAGGAGAAATCAGACGTTGGGAAATCCCTGACAATGCAGCTCTTGTAACAACCCCACTTTTAAGAGATAAGATTCTGTGTAGACAGCATGCAATTTTAATGAAACTGCAGAACCCTGTTTTATATATACCCTGTGTAGTATAAGTACTCTCTGATGCTCATGTGCATATTTTAAACAGTAGTTGTTCTTCTTTATCTGCAGTGTGAAATGTGTGTGTACCCATTTGCATTATAAATCTCTTGGTCTCCAAACAGATTCATCTAGTTGGTCTTCCTTTTGTATCAGACATTCTTTCATCTCAAATTCTCAGGAAGAATTGCTAACATTAATTAGCTTTTAGAGGCAGCCTCAGCTGATTTGCAATGTTGCTTCTGAAATTACATGTAAGGTACATTTGGTAAGTTTTAAAAGCAGGACTGGTGGAACTTGTCCTTTCCAAAAGAGCTCCTCTTTGAGCTTTTGAAGTCATTTAAATCCATACAAGCTGGAATTAAAGCAAACATTCACAGAAAGTGCATAATGAAGGTAGTGAGAAAAGGGAGAGTTGGATTTGTCACAACCAGGTTTCTCTTATGAGTTTTCCTACAGTCCAGATCCACGAATGCCCAGAGCTGTAAAGGGTCATAACCAGATTAAACTACATTTGATGTGTTCAGATGACTTCAGTAATTGGCATATTTTTCCCTGGATATTTTGTAACACTTTGGTATAAAGCTCAAACCTTTTCTTGTTAGGTGTTCCATGTAGGTTTGCAGAATTGCCAGCTTTAGAGATCTGTGTTAACAGCCAGTGGTACTTGGACTAGAGCAGTGCCTCCCAGAAGGGCTCCTCCAGCTCCCAGCTCTGCCAGCAGCAGCAAGCTTTGCTTTACGGTAGGACCTCACTTTTCAAACAGAGCTGGCTGCTAATTGCACACATACTGTGTCTAATCCAGGGGACAGGAGACAAATTTTGTGCTGAGAATCAGGGCCATGTTCTTAACTGCCTCAACCAGAGAGAGAAAAAGTGAAAAATATGATGCAATTTGAGCCTAAAGTCTCTAAAATCATAGCAAAGAAAGAGTTTCATTATTTGAGAATGAATGTGATTTTTTTAATTTTCTTTTGTAAGCCTCTTGATATTTGGCATCTAACTTGGTATTTTTGGCTGCATGGGATCAACCATCCACTGAAATTTTATTAATAAACCATCATGGTTTTCCCTAGCCACACTCAGCAATAAAACAGTTAATTTTCTTCTGCTTAAAATGTATTTATTGAAGAGAGTTAGTTGCCGCTTCACAGGTTTTATCTTCTCAAAGTAGAATTATGATTCTGCCTGACATAAAAAAAAAAATTGAGCAAACATCTGAGCTTGTGCTACAATGCAAATACTCCCAGGGACAGCACCGTTTCTGATCCTTGTGCTTGATTCCAGTGGTCTCCAGCAGTGCTTGGGAGGGTTACCTGGTGACCAGCTGCACAAACACTCTACCTGGCCCCTCCAACCAGCAAAACTCTGCCTTTGCAAACCTAAAAGCCTTTTGTATAAACAAACAGCACAAATAAATACCAGAGTGGGGACCGTCCCAGTTAAACAGCTGTAAAAATGAAAAATAAAAATTAAAAAGCTTTGCCTTATGACCAAGCCGTGAAACCACAAAGAAAGCATCTGCAAGCAGCAGTTAGAACAAATAACACTTTCCATTCAGCTGTACAGGCAAAGTCACTTGCAGGCAAGCATCTAGGATGCTGGTTGTTACATTTCATAGTTACTTGCAAAAAAGTAATGTCAAGCTGCCTTCCAGGCTCACTTTCAAACAACAGGCCACCTTAATCTGAAACATCATTGAAAATACACTTTTTTTGGCTAAGAAGCCTGATTAATTACTTTAGAATCACAACAAGGTGAAAGGTTTTGTATTTAAGCAAGGTCTGCTTGCTTAAAAGATACAAAGACCACACAAATTCAGAGTACTTCATCCCGCAAAGAAGAAAACTGCATTCAAAATTACTTATACAGTTATCTTGCCCCTGATAGGAGATACAGACTTTGGAGAACAGTACTTGCTATATGAGGTATGATATTATTGAGCAATAAAAAAGTATAAATTTGCAGGATGTTGATTGTATCTTCTAAGTATAATCCTAGGAATTATTGTGTTTGTTTTTCTTAAAAATTATTGATGTTCATTCTATAGTTTGTATGGAAGAATATGAGAAGTTTAGGCTTGGTGTAAGGATGTCAGTCTGTTGTGAGAGTGCTAGATGATGTGAAGGTGTACTTTTTTCTGACAGTAAAACACTTTTTTTTTTATTTTTTTTATATTCCTTTCTTGAACTACTGATAATGATACTAATGTTCCTCATCATAAATAGGTATCATCAGAGAAATTCCTGTTTTAATTCTGAGCATTGCATTCTACTAGAGGTAGGGCTGTCTTTTTAATTAATAGGGTCGGTTTACAAATAACACACTAGAGGTGAATTTTAGGTAGCTCTAAGACTTGCTGCCATCTGACTAGCTTTTGCTCTGGCAATAAGTTTTCAGAGATCTTGCCAATGAAATTTATGGTATATTGACCTCAGTTGTATAGTCTGCCTCTCTACCTGATACTTCCCTTCACTTTCAGCAGACGGAATTTAGTGCCCATATTTTAACTTTTCAGTAGGAATTCCAGGGTCTCGGCTGAAAATGCTGGCTGAGCTGCTGGGCTTTGCAGTGGCACATACGCAGGCACGTGTTCTGCTTCCTTTTCTCCTGCTGTGGCCGTACCTGGAAAATTATATGAAAATGCACAGTAACTCTGCAGCGAGGTGCAGGGGTTCCTCTACCCGTGCCACTGCCGGCATCTGGAGCCAGCCCAGCTGACTGGCGTTTCAGGAGAAACTTCTGCACAAGGTGAAGCATCGACTAAAATGTTGTCTGCTCAACTCTGTGGTCCTTTGGGTTGCTTCAGAAGTGTAAAGCAGCAAAAAAGTAAGTGTGTCTCTCCCGGTTAGGTGCTCTACTGGAAGTGGGTGTAGACTGTGAGAGGCAGATCCCAAAGGCCAGGGCATTCATAGGGGTTAGATTCCTGTCTAATCTGTCAGCCCTTTACTCTGACTTTTTGCTACAGCAAACCACTTGGTGGTATGAAACTAAGTTGTTGCCTGCAGTTTTAAGTGGTTTTATCCTAGTGTTTGCATGCCAAATACATGGTATAGTCCCTATTCCTTATTTCTCATTAGTTTCTCTGGGTTTATATGCAATTACTTTTTTTTTCCAGTGAATGCCCTGGTTTTTAATTGTTCAGGCTGGACAGTATCATCCACCCAAAAAAGAATGGATTATTTCTTGAAATCTAACCTTGAAAATCATTCTGCCTGAGGCCCTTCCTTGCTGCTTCCATGCTGCTTCAGGATTTGTCTGCCCCAGGCTTTGCATGAGCTCTATTGCCCACGTAGGAGGCTTTTTTCCACTTACACTGCAAAAGTAGAAATTGATTTCAACCTGCTGAATATTTTGGCATACCTTGTATTTTCTCATATAAAAACCAATATGCCCCTAAAGGTTTCCTTTGCTAACTGCAGATCCATACTTGAGATGAGGCTGTGAGCTAATTCTTAAACTGCCATCATGTTCAAGATTATCTGGGTTTTCTTACAGTAAAATGACTAAGAGATGAAGAGTTTTGGAAGGGAGTCAGCGTCTCACTCTCTGCAGAGCTCTGTCTGAGGGCACTGACTCTCACAGAGGAGAGTGGGGTCTGTGCGTGGAAGGATGCACGTGTCTCCCTCCTGCTCTCCAGGTATTGCATCCAAAGGGGGATCTGTCTGCCCAGACTAACCTTCTTGTCAGTGATGGGTTTGAGGAACAGCCCAGGTCTCCAGAGCTGGAGTAAGAGCAAATGAAAAGACATAGAGACACAACTTCTGGGCTGCTACTATCTTATTATCTCTAGTGTGTCCCGTGTGTGAGTGTGTATGTACACACACACATCTATGACACCCAAGAAATAAGAAAAAAATGGGTCACTTCCACACTGAGGGAACTTTGGTGGTTCTTTTTGCATCACCTCAGGCCAGTTGGCCTGCATGCTGTCTGCACCAGCTACTGCAGTCCAGCCCAGTGACAGGGCTGTGTGATCAGACTTAGACCTGTAGTTGCTTGCTCAGTTATGGACCAGGACACTGCAAAAGATAAACCCAGAGATGTGCCTGGTGCAGGAAAAAAAAAATAATAAAACTATCTGAACCTCATTAAACTTTTTTAAGAGATCAGAATGCAGATGCAAGTGGTGTAAATAACTTGTTAGTTAATTGAATCTGAGGCACTGTTCAGGAGGTTTAAACTTGGATACTTCAAAAACAATTAAAAATTCCAAGACATTTCAGCAGATTATACTCTAGGTAACAAACACACTTTGAAGTAATTTTCTCTGCCTAGATTGGAGTTAGGAACATTCACTGCAAAAAGAAATTACAGTTTAAGAAGGTGTGAGTAGAGCAAAAGACTGGGAAATACCCATTAGGAAGTCAACTTTTCTCCTCTCTTGCAAACTCTGTTTAAGACCTTCAATGCCCTTTTCAAACATGGATCAAATAATTTATATGAAATGAGGAAGCGTTGTGACCGCAGGAAGAAATTCAGACACGTAACTGATGTATTTTTCCCATTTCTCCACATGCTGTGAGTCTTAGTGTTCAGACCATCTTACCTTTTCTATGCCATAGGATCACACTTGGCAAAACCATCTGAAAAACTGCAGTGGCTCTTTGATTCTGGCTCTCATAAACAAAAAAGTCATTCTTTATTTAATTGCAGTATTAGGAGGTGTTTTTAATTTAAACATTAATGTTTCCAGTTTGTGTAGAGAATTTATGATGATGCCAGTAATTCCAAATACATAACAATAATTGCAATTCTTGGGGTGTTTTTATTCTCCTTATTGTGAGTACATAATTTGATCTAGCTTCTTAAAACTACTCCTGAAATTCAGGCTACAAGCTCATGCCTGCTGCTTGACTGAACACTACAACTGCTTTAAGAACACATGCAAGTATTTGTTTGAAGCCTAATGTAGGCAGTATAAAATACAAAATTGCCAGCCTTCTGAGATAAAAATTATTTCCCTGGCCCTGTGTGACCCTCGCAAAAGCGGCTAATGATGGATCCCGCCACATTACGCTGTGAGGTGCCCCGCAGCCTCCCTGGGAAGCAGTACAGCACCGGGCAGGATGCAAGGCCAGATCCTGCCACCCTCCGCAGTTTTTGAGCCAGCATGCTCCACAAAGGCAGTGTGAGTAGCAGCGGGCAGCATTTTGATACTTCAGCCATCCAGGTTTAATCTGTCACAAAAATATGTGTCGAAATGCACAGGTTTTCCCCCATAGTAGGGGTACAGTGATGCTGCCTGTCTGCCTGCCTTGGTAAGGTTTCCTTTTAAAACTTTGGAGACTTTTCCGAGAGGTGTGGAAAAACCCAAACCATTTCATGTTGAAATTAAAGGAAAGACAAAGGTTTTGGTTTATGTTAGATTTGAGCTTATTTATATGTATAAATAGTGGTCCATGAAAATTAATTGTAGTACTTTAAATGAAACATTTTCCATTAAAAATATTTTCATGTTCAAAACTGAATGTCTTTGTGAAAAAGCATCAACAAAAAAAAGTTTCTATAGGCACTCTTTTGCCATCTGAGTTGAAATCATATGCAAATGCTAGCAAAATGATCATAGAAGTCCTTATTGTACTGAAAACACAGATTTTTGGCCACAGCAAAGTATTGTCATCTACATAGTATCTTCAAAACATTAAAACAGTCACTGTAACTGAATTCCAAAATGTTAAGAAAGGAAATTTAAAAAGGCATAGTTTTTGAACCTTCAATTGAAAGTATCTACATTTTAAACTAAACGTGTTATCTTTTCTTGATCATGTTACCTATTGCATCATTTTTGTGCTTTTAAAATCTTGTACAAATATGAAGATAGGCTACAAGATCATACCCAGGAAAACTGGGGCTTTGCTTATTCCAGCCTTGCCCACTTTCAGGAATAGGTCCCAAAGTCTTGGAACATATTCCATAAACTTTTCTGAAGAAATTCCTGTAAGATCCACCTAGGAATCATGCTGGTGAACGGTTCAACAACAGCTGGTCATATCTGGCAACAATATCCTAAAAATGAGGAGGTCCTTCTGTTAGTGGTATAAATTACCACTGTTAAGTATTTTGGACAAAAATATTTATTTTCTTAAGAAAACACTGTTTTTCATAAAGTATTTGAACAAGTCATTCTATATTAAATGTTTTCTTTTGAAACTAATAAATAAGTAAACAGTGATTCGTCCAGCGAAGAGCAAATCCGCATGCTTCTACAGGTTCGCTTTTACAAAGAAAGCCAGATATCTTACCTGCCCAGATCTGGAGCTAATGTAGAAGATAAGATATCAAGAAAGGGCCAGAAACTCCTTTTAATGAAGGGAAGAAAAATCAGATTAATAACTGCAACACATTTGAACAACCATTTGTTTGGGCTAGCATCAAGATCACACAAGCCAAGTGCTATTAAGAACTTCACATAGCAATATAGACTGAAGCTGGAGTGGCCAAATGCTTGAATGGAGTAGCCTCAAAACTGCTTTGGGAATCACTTATGTGAGTGCTGGTCTATGTAGTTTGACCATCACTGTGTTCTACAGGAATATTCAGATTTTTTTTCCCTTGTTTTTCTAAAGGCTGGCAACAGAAAATTGAAGATCACCATACTTGATTTAGCTTTTCTTTGTGACTGTTACTAGCTTTTTAACAGATTTTAAAATAAACTGCATTCTGTCATTTTTGCTATACACATTTTATATCTATTCTAACTTCTGAAAATAACATAAAACATCTTCTTTAATGAGCAGTTGAGTTTACAGTTTAAGTTCTATGAAGAGTCATGTGATAAGATAGTATTTTCACAAAAATTGTCTCATGTCATTTGCAAAGTATTCAACAGGTAAATTATTAAAAGCCATAAAAACAGTTTGAAGAGCAAAGCCACATTACTCCTGATGTAAGATAGGATCCTATATGAAATTCTTAGACCTCTTAGAAATAAATAGAGACAAAGCTTGATTAATCTGATATGGAAGGCAGACAACAAATATCAGACTTTATCTTAATACAGATAATGGTATTCCAAGATAGGTGGCACTTACATACAGGAATGTGCTACAGAAGCTTTTGGATTCCCTCAAGATCTCTTTATTACCAGGTATGCTAAAATTGCATATGTAGTAGGGTTATAAATATTGTACACAGCCTTGCTTAACCAAAATAAGTTGTCTTATTTACTTCTGAAAGTTGACGTGTTGTCTAATAAACAAGCTGTTGGGAATAACCTGCTTTTTTTTCCCTCATATAATTATATCTAATGCCTGGTAGTGCAATGACACATCTCAAGGAAATCAAGTTATGTCGATAGAGCAATAAAATAATAGCAATAAAAAGTTATAACTATACTTGAAGTTTCACTTGTGACAATAGACAATTCTACAAGAATAAATGTTCCAGCTTCTCTTCGATAATTAACTATGGATAGTGACAAATGTAATTTTCCGTACTACTAAACCTGGACTGCTCATGAATTTACATTATAAAGTAATTGTATGGATCAGGCTCTGTAACTTAAACATATACATCAGCAACATATCACAAAAACTTGTTAGCATTTGGAAACTTCTGTCTCAATCCCTGCATCTCAAGACCTGCCTCTGCCACTAGTCAGAAACAGGAGGGCTTTTCTGTGTGTCCTGAATGTCGGTGAGGAGAATAATGTAATTGGTTTATGCCCTTTGAACTGAAAGATATTGTGTTAGAATATAAGCAGTTCAGGAAAAAAGTTATTAGGTATTGGCCTGACGTTAGCACCGTGGGAATGTCTGGAAAACAATTTTAAAGAAACCTGGGAAGGCAGCAGAAACCAAGACTGCCTCTAAGCCAAGAAAAAAGTGATGGAAATCTCTCCCTTTTTTCTTAAGGATTCCAATCAGTCAGCTATTTCCTAAAGAAATATTTCTTTACACAGAACTTTCTTTTAGACACCATTAGAAGAGCAGGGGGAAATCTCTCATTTCCTGTGCTCAGGCCTGCTAATACACATGGTCTTCATTAAGCACTATCAGTTCTTGCTTGGCACGTGTGCCTTTGTCCTGTCAGCTCTTTTACGGGGGAGTCTTGTTGCTGCATGAGTCTGGTCACAGCAACAGTGTTATGGTAGCTTTAATCTTCTGAGCAGCTCCATTGCATTCACTGGGACTGCTCTCCTGAGTAAATATTCCCATGAGTTTATCCTGACAAGATTGAGTCCTTTATCTGTGTTAGCCTAGTAGACCTTAAACCCGCATGTCTATACCTTTATTTCACAGCATCAGTAAGGACCCAGGAAACAGACGCATAGTTTCAAGCATATGAAACAAAACAGGCAGCTTTGTTAATACCCGTCTGTGGCACGCTTTTTTCCATCTTTCCTCCTTCTCAGACTGAGCACAATATTCCTGCCTGCTCCCCAGAAGTCCATATAGTAAGAAATAAAGACCTTTTCAGAGTTGGAAGCAACTTTAGACTACAGATTCAATCCAAAACCAATGTCTTTGTTACATTCCTCAATTGTTCAGTCAGAGGCTCTGATTTGGAGGAGATGCAGAGTGAAATAAAGAACAACTTTAGCTCAGGCTCTAGGCAATGAGACTATTACTGATCCCTGTGGATGTGGACTACTTGCAACAACTATGAATGATTTCCCAACTCTTTCTCTTGCTACCGTTGTATGAAAAATATACATAAACATATGTTCTACCACTGAGCATTTCAGGATATGTCAGGGGTTTTTTATTGAAAATTGATCAACTTTTAAGGGATAGTCCTAATGCTTATGCACAGAACATCTTGATAAGAACATAGTGAAGAGGGTTTTTTTTCCCTCTCTCTCTAACATTTTTCTCTGTGTATCTCCTGTTTTCAGATTGCTTAATTTAACCATAACCTTGGCCATCATTTATATTTTAAGTGCTGTATAGCCAGACAAGAGATTCCATAGAAATTAAATTGGGAGGATTTTCCTTCTCAGCTAGTTTTAATATGGAAACTCCTTGATGTAAATAAAAGGATTACTTTTTTCTCCATTCTAGCTATGACCTGAGAACAGTACTCTTGTGTTTTGCACCATAGCTAGTAAAAATGATAGTGCAGACAAATCATCATTGGAAAGGTAGTGAGTTGTGTAATAAAGAGTAAAAGCAGGGCAACCTTTCATCACCACTGCAGTTCCAGAGCTTGATAGAATTTTCCATTCCATTCTACTGACAAATCAATGGCAGCAGAGACTAGAAGATATAAAATAAAAATTTTTGGTTTTTTCCAGATAAATTAAATACAGTTACTGAAAAATGGGAATCACACAACCTCCGATTGACTTCAGTCAATTGTATAGGCAGCAATGGCCTCAGGCTACACTCAAGAGGAAACCTTTAGGCTCATATGTGCGCGGTGTGGGACAGAGCAGTTTGAACCTGGGATGGGGGTTTATAAATACGAAAATTTAATAATAAGTCAGTATAACAAAAGTATAGATCATTTCAAAATCTTGGACATTCTCTAAAATTAAGACTTTTTGAAAGAGCAGTTGTGATGGGTTGACCCTGGCTGAACGCCAGGTGCCCAACAAAGCCATTCTATCACTCCCCCTCCTCAGCTGGACAGGGGAGAGAAAATATAACAAAGGGCTGGTGGGTCGAGATAAGGACAGGAGAGATCACTCACCAATTACCGTCACGGGCAAAACAGACTGAACTTGGGAAAAATG
>JAVJGG010000094.1:15647181-15661396 GCA_035590195.1 Aviceda cuculoides | reverse complement strand
TCCAGCAGCTTCTCACAGAAGCCACCCCTGTAACCCCCCCCCCCGCTACCAAAACCTTGCCACACAAAGCCAATACAGCAGTCTTTGTTCTTAGCTACATTGTAAAGACAACTGGCTAGCAGGGGACAAGTTTTGTAGGCTGGCAAGAACAATCTCCACTGAACTCAGTAGGAACCTCATTGGTTTTTCACGGAAAACTACAGAGCACAGGTCATTGAGCTTTTCCTAATTCATCTATTTTTGTCATTAACTAGTTTGAGAACAGAAGCAGTTTTGAGGTGTAAATAAAAGAATATGTTATAAAAATACAATTTTTTAATTGGAATAATGAAAGTAAGTGTCTGAAAACCTTTTTGAAAATTATGCTGAGTACAGATCCGTAAAGATCCCTCTGCCTTAAGTATTCAGTGATTTCACTCAAAATACTGAATCCGCTGATTCACTAATTGATAAACAAGGCCACCACTCCGCTGGAGAAGGTCAGGCCGGTGTCGGTGCAACGAAAGGCACAGGGTCTGTAGCGGCCGTGTCAGGAGTAAAAGGGAATGAGCAGGAAGCCAGGGGAGAGCCCTCAGCCCTGCGGGGAGCCGGGGCCGCCGGCCCAGTGGGGCTGGGGAAACGCCGTGCCTCCTCCTGCCCGCTCCCTGCCAGCCCGGAGACCTCCTCCTGCCCAGCCGTGGCGTGCAGGCTCTCCCTGGGGCTGGGCAGCAGGCCAGGAGAGTGCCGGGTGCTGCCGCTGCGCTGGGGTGTCTCAGCCCCCTCAACGGCCTTTCGAAAGGTATGGCAAGGCTGTGCGCGTCTGGGCCCCCTCTGGAGCGGAGCTTAGGCCTACCCGCGCCTGCAAGGCGGGGTTGCGCCACTGTTGGCTAGGGAGGCCGTTTTAGGATGTGGTCTAGCAGAACTTCAGTTTTGAAAGAATAATTGGAGCAGTGTAATGGTATGGGAACAGCTTAATGATGTTCTTTGTTTGAATTAAAGGATACAGGAACTGACCTGAGGTAACAGGAACATGTGGGCTGGAAATAATAGTAAGGTGTGTTCTTGCTGTGATCGAGAGGTGTTTAGCAGCTTCCCTATATGTTTCCTTGTTCTTTTAAAATAACCTTTTTTCTGTTGTTAAATATTCTAATTTCTAAATTGAATATTCATATCATTGGGTCACATGCTAAAATATCAAAGAAAAATAGTAATTTTCTTATTTTGTTTAACTTCCACAATGTTAGACAATTAGTTGATTTTGTTGCTCTGACAATGTGGTGGCTACAGTGACTACCCATATGAAATCTATTTGCTTTTTTACTTGCTTATTTAAAGAGTTGTTACTAGCTCAGTCTCAACTTATCAAATTGGTTAATGAAGAAAATACTTATTGTCAGCATTCTTTACATTTTGTTTAAACTATTGCTTACAAACGAATTATTATATTAAACCGGCTCTCTACTTTTAACAAATATCTTGGGCTCTATATGTTTATTATTTATATTTATTAAACAGGTCATAAAATGTATTTCTACCTCTGGGCTATTTATAAATTTCTCTTTTTAGTCAGTCTTATAAGTTAAACAGGTTTGTGTTTCTGAGTGATTTGATCACTCAGACATTTTAAACACTGTACTACTGATTAAGGAAAGATGCAGTAGCTCTTATGCCATTTGGGGGACCAATTTTTGAATGATTACTTAGAATAAATTAAGCTGTATTCTGTAGGTTTACAAGATCTTCTCAAATAAACCAGCAGTTAACTTAATGTCTCACAAATGACAAATAATGAGATATATAGAAAAGTAGAAAAGTATCTGCTTTGATTTTTTGACTGGCTCCATTTAACACATAAAATGTGAAACAGTTCCTATAAAGGAGAATACTCCATACCCAAAAAAGGAGCTAGCTTATTTTGTTTCAGGTTTTTTGGCTCTACTGCGATAAGAAAGCAGCATTTCTCAGATGTTTCTCATTAGTCCCAGTGCTAGCTGCTTTCCAGATAAATCTGAAGTCTCTCCTGAAAATGAGGAAAGCAGTATCATGACACTGAGGCTGCAGAAATAGCTCTCCTATTGGGAGAAAAAAAAAAGAGAAGAAAGAAAAACAATCCAAGAAGCAGCATTCATATTTGCCTAAAAAGGCAAGGACTCAGCAAAACATTTCAGTATCTATTAAACTTTAAGTATATTCCAAGGTGAAACACTGTCCTTACTCAAGGAATGGCAAAAGTTACACTGGCTTCAGGACGAGAGAGACATTCCACCTGAACGTACACTTTTGTGCCTAATTGCTGTGATGAACATAGGGCCGAAGTACCTGGTGTGGGGGTGATGCTTTATTTTAGGTCTCACTTGCATGCTTTTGGATACCTGGACTCCCATGTCTCCGACCAGTTTTCCCCAGCCAGAACAGTACTTTGTGGAACACATATAATATCCTACGGTATTTTGGAAGAACCTGGCTTGTTGCACTTTTCATTGGAGAGGTGACACTGCTTATTCAATGGGTGAGAGGCTCCTTGTCCAGGCAGTATCAGAAAGAAGGGACTATATCTGAAGAAATAGCCTTATTTCTAAATTACATCAACATCTTAATAAAATGCTCACATAATAAGACTAACTACTCATAATGCCTTGTATGTAGGATAATTGTTCATGCCCTGTTTCAAGGCAATTGATGTATAGACAAAGTAATACATACCTAAAATGCATAAAGCATCACTTTATTGAATTTTTCTACTTCCCATTGTCTTTATTCTCTGCATAAAAATGCTTACTAACCTACTGGTAGTTAGATTGTGCTATCTTTTATCCTTAAAACAGACACGGGCTAATGACCATCTGTTGTTATAAAATTTACTACTCATACAGGATGCTATAAAAACAACCAGTAGATCTTACTGAAAAAGAATTTTTAAAAAAATAAGCTCCATTTACTATTTTGCTTTAAGAGGCGGGGAGACCTTTTTAATCGCATTTCTTTTCAGGTATTTTTGGAGGACATCAACTCTTTCAATGAGATGGGTTTGATTTTTATAGTATTAGATTGAATGTACAGGAAGGGAGGCAGCAGTGAAATAAATCTAACTCAATGAGGCCACAAAGTGGTTTCATATCTAAACTCAAAAGCATTATGTGTGCTTTTTGCTCAAGTCACGATATCTTCACTGCACATAAAATAGCTTCCTTTCCATATCAAAGCACATCCAGAAACACCTGGATTTCGGTGCCATTCAGCTTGAGAATGCTGAGCGTGGTTTTGGTCTAGATCCTCATGTGGAGTAAATTAGCGTGGCGCTGTCAGCTTCAGTAAAGCTTCAGTAAAGCAATAGCTATTTACACCAGCTGAAAGATTTGATGTGTATTCCTTTCCCTCCCCTTTTTTGGATAGTCTCTTGCTTGAAATAAGTATGAATTATAACAAGGATAAACAATACAAAAGCACTTTTTAATAAAGATAGTGGCATGCTTAAGATCATGGATACTAGGAGCAAAGTTGGGTGAAACATGTACAAATCACTGAAGGGTTTCTAACCTCTTCCAAGTCTCTTTCAGTCTAAAAGCATTTCAGTATTAGCCCTTACACATGCTGCAGGGAATAAATACGTACCACAAGCTAAGCTGCAGCTAAACTGCAGCTAAACTTTGAAGTCTTGATGTTTGACCTCTAGGAGTCTGTGAAAAGGTACAGCTAGCCAGATGAGGACAGCAAAAAAGAAATGCATACATTTATTTGTCGATTAGCTTTGAGTCAAAACCCCATGAAAGCAGAAGAGATTGAATATGCTGGGAAATGCAGGGATAGGGAGTTGTGTGCTTTAAAGTAGAGGTATGTTAAGAGGGTTTTGAAAATGAATAAGGACATACCTTTCCACGTTTTTCCTTTTTGTCCCCTCCTAGAAAACAGCATGAGAAGAGTCCATGTTTGTAAAATTGAAGGTGTTCTTTATTTAAGAAACCATCTGCATCTACCTTTTTAGCCCTTTGCACATGTTCTGATTTCTTGTCAGAGACTCTCCAGACTCCTTTTCCTTGCAAGGTGTGTTCCTCCTTCATATTCCACATAGGATGTTACTACAGTTCCCTTGCTTTTTACCTTTTATCCCACCAACTTTGTAAAGGACAGAGATCTCTTATTCCTTCACAGAATTTCTTCACAGAATTCCTTCACAGAATTATTCCTTCACAGCTTTTGCAGAGCTGGGTATGGCAAAGCTCAACTTTGCACAAGTAGAGAAACATCTCAAAAGACTCCTTGAGCCAAGGACAAACAAAGAAAACTAACTTTTCAAAGAGCAAAAAATGCAACCAAGCAGGATTTTTGCAAGCTAGTTCTAATGTAAAGGGAAGGGAAAGATGAATAGGGTCAGTCAGTCATTGGTTGAAGCAGAGGAAAGTTTTACATACGAACTAGCTCAGTGGTCTGGAGTAGGAAGGTGAGAAGGTGTTTTGCAGAGAAGTGGAAAAAATAGGATGAGAGCAAGCAATAACCATTAGCCATGGGAGTCCTATAAAGGCAAAAAAAAATTAGGTCAACATTATCACGTGGTGTTGAAGTGATACAAAGCTGGAAAGGAGATGTAGAGATAGTTTAAGATGAGTTTTAAAAACCTGAAACAATTCTAATATGTTTTACGATATAAGCAAACTGTGGATAAATTGGCAATACCTTGAAGTACATTAGCTATTCAAGGGTAAATCTCCATATGAATGTTCTCACAGGGTATTTACTACCATCCCTTTAGAGGAAGACCTGGGAAGCTCAGGCCAGCTCAATAAGCCTTTGGGTTAGAAGAGCAACAATGCAGTTTTCCTTCAGGGCTGTGTATGTGGAATGTGCACATTCTGTCTGCTCTGTGCCTTGCTCAACTCATTGTTATTAGTCTGTCTCTTTCAGGAGTAATGCCTTCATACAGAGTACAGACCGTGTAAGAAAAAAAATCAAGCCTTATCTAAGATCGAAAGCACACACATTTTTGCTAAGGCTCCTCTCTACATGCCCCTTGGATGCTATAACTGTGTCAGCAATCTAAGTCCATACCCATTGCAGACTGCAATTTAAATGAGTTTCAACAATACCTGATGTTCCTTTCTTTTAGACTTTCTTTCCCCCATCCCCTGTCTGCACCGATACATTCAAACAAAGAAGGCACAAGGGCAAAGATTAAACTGAACTTAAACCAGACACCTTCTGCACTCAGATAGCTGTGTCCTTTGTTCACAATTCACTTACAGCCCTCCCCCTGCACTAAGCTGTATTTTTCATTCTCAGCAAATCACAGGAGCAGATGCTCCTTTTGACATGTGGAGACAAGTCACAGATTTGGAGGCTTTCTCAATTTGTGTTGGCTAATGTAACAGTTATTATAGCTACAGTCTCAATATTGGAGAAACATGCTTCCCAGACTTGCTTTGATTTCTTGTCAAAGTAGTTTACAGAAAATACAAGCAACTATTACTTGTTTTACTCTCTCTTCTGTTAAGTTTATTTTTAAAGTGGCATTAAATTAATTTTTCCACTTTGGGTTATATCTTTTTTTATTAGTTTTCAGTGTGAAATGGTTGAATCTGACTTCTTTCTCTAAAAATGATAGTCTGACAATAGTGAACATACTGCTGGGATGGAAAGTTGATGCACTGACATTTCTGGAGGCCAAAGGTTATTATTAGTACCATAGTGTGGGTACAGTTTCGGCAATACATTGTAGCCTCAGCCACGGAGGAGGACCCCATTGTACCCTGTGTACTGTAGAGACAAGAAGCAAGAATAGACAGTGGCGAGGTAACCTTTGGTAATAAGAGAGTTATTTAGACTCCAATGTGCAGCTGGCCTTGACACAGAGTCAGCACAGAGCTGATGAACAAATGCTGTTTCAGTGTTTTCAGTCAAGGTATTCTCTCTGAATATGGCAGTTCATGAAAACCTAAATGTGTAGGTTTTCAGATAAAACTCCATGTTATCATGTTAGCTTCAGCTTAATCTCTGTGGTGGCCATTGTGGCACAGACATTGTTGTAGGTTAATTTATTCTGATATTTAACTTGAACATTATACTGTTACTCTGAGTAGTAGTAAAGAAGCAAGAGAAGGAGACAATTGCATGCGCATATCAGGGCATGGGTGAATTGTCAGCAGTCTGAAAATCTCTTCACACATCGTGTAGAGAACTAATGTTTAGCACTGGTATTAACAGTATTCCTCATTTTTCAGTACAAAGCATGTGCTCATTCATATTGTAACGTACATATTACAGATCTACCTGTAATATCTACCTGTATATATTTTATTTATCTGTAAATGTATTTTATCAGCTGGATGTAGGTAAATACACAGATTTGTGGTGTGAAGGTTGCTACGTAACACTAGAGGGTGTGAAAATGTGAGCAGGTACCTCAGATTCTTTCAAATCCATGTAGAACAAGTAGGCCTTCATTTTTAAAGGTCTCAGTCAAAGGACCAGATGTGGTAACTGCATGGCACTTAATTTTTCTTCCTTGGAACGATGAAGGGCAAAGATGACCTTGTAGTTTCAAGGAGTCTACAGCAGTGATTTCAAACCTGACACTTAGATCAACCACTAAATCATTCCCCTTAGCTAAACTGACTCATTGCTTATTTGCCCACCACAAAAAAAAAGAAAAAAGCAAGGTCCTTTAATGCCCCTCCTGTATTTCAAAGCAAGCCACTCCTGTGTAAAGCCTGTCCTACACAATATGCTATCCAGGCATATACCAGCCAACCTTTCTAGTACAGAAGCTGCATGTAATTTAATAAATTATTCCGGAAGCAGCAGGATTAATTAACCTACATCTCCTCACACAGTAAGCCAGCCCATGACAGCTCTGCCCACAATATCTGCAGGTCTTCCCCATAAACCCAGCGGCCCATTTCCTCCCCCTCTCCCCAAGATGCTTACAATTTCCCCCCCATTTCCTGAATCCCTGTCCATACTCCCCATCTTATGTTCCTAAAATCACCCTCTACTGCAATGCCACACATTCTTCCTTTGCTCCCCACAGTTCTGTGACCCCTCCCACCCTCTCCCTGTCCTCCCTCTAGATACCTTTTGGCTTTCTGCTGTGACAAGTCGAAAGTACGTATATTTGTGCTGACTGGCACACTGTGCTGATCAGGCAGTCCACACACACATGCAACTACCCAGCTGGCTGCTGCCAACTGACTGAAGAAAGCCTCCTTTCTCCAGGTCTTTTCCTCAGAGAAAGGATTAATACAGTCATTTTCTCTCCCCTACCAACTCTTGATTTTCATTAAACTCCTAGGAGAGGAAGATTTTTGAGACCTCTGTCCCGAAGGCATTGTCAGATGTGGTTGAAATTGGCTGGCAGGTTCAAGATCATTAGGGTCAGGACTGACAGACAGGCTGGTAGCACGATTGCATTATTTCTTTCCTTAGAAACCAGGCTAAAAAAAAGTGGGTTTGACAGTGTAATTGATACAGGAGTGTGTGAGCAAAATAAGCAATACTGACAAAAGTACCTTTAATTTGATACTGGTTTGCCTGTAGTAGGGCTTTTGCTAGTATTTCTTAAATCTCTTAAAGGATCGTGTCCTCAGTACCAGCAATAATGCACTTGGGCTAATTTTGATTGGCAGATAAAATGGCTGCCCAGCAGCAACAGAGCACACCGTAGAGAAGAAATAAGGGCAATGACTTAATTGGAAATTCTGTGACAGTAAAGTTGTATTATTTCCAGTCCAGTCCAGCACACAAAGCACTCAGTGTTCCTTGAAATTTCCTCTTTCCATAACACTCATCAGGAAATGCTGGATATATGGTATATTGACTTCTGCGGCGAGCATACTCGGTGATGTTCCTTCCTCTGCTCATCATGGAAGGTGCACCCGCCCCGAGGTTGATATGGGTAGGAGAGGGGCATAGGAAAGAGTAGTGAAGAACTCAGGTTCATCACGTGGGAAAAAAAAAAGAATTGTGTGTGGTTAAAAACTTTAATTGCAGAAATGCAGTGCAGTGTGAGAAACTGCATAGACAGACCAAATGACTTCCTGAGTAACTTTAATCCCGGGTCTGGCAACAATTTAGTTTTCCCTTGGAAGCACTTTTCCACTTGGTATACCTTGGTTATCCTTTCATGAAGCATTCATAGTCTTTACCTGCTTCACATGGGTGTTGTGAAGTTTCATTAGTTAGTACTTGAAGATTCTAAAGTAAGAAAGTGCCACGTAACTGCAATGTATTCCTTTTATTAATTCCACATAAGCTATTTTGATCAGACTCTTCAGCTGCAGAGCCATCAGGAGATCTCACAGCAGGCAACTGTGGAGGTAATTTTTCTTTTACTGAATTGAACCCCTAGGAGTTAATGATTGACTGCTAATAGGTTTATTCCATTAAATAAGGGGAGAAGGAAGGTTTTGCATGATGTACAACAGACAAAGAAGGAAAATATCCAAAGCAAAGTGAGCTCTGTTGAATGTAAGTGACCATCTTATGGCATGTGTTGGAACTAGATCCCAGGAATGGCAGAAGGTTTATAATATTTCACACAGTCTGAAGGTTTGCAGTGAATTTTGGGCTACACATTGCCTACTTTCAGTTCACTATTTAAGAAAGAAACCTCTATAAGAAAAAGCAATGAAATCTATCCTATTGCTAGTAGAGAAGTTTTGCAAAGTAAATGTTTATAAACCTTTCATATGAAGTTAATGATGCTTATTAAAAATGTTAAAAGCAGTCATTCACAACAACTCCCATTTTTAAGAGCAGTTTTATTATCTCACTCTGCTCTCTGAATTAATGGGCAGCTTAGTTACTTATTTGGTTTACAGTAAATGTTGGCCAGATTATACAATTTAGTTCATGAAATATTTAGAGGGTTTTGAAGTTGTAATCATTTATAGTCTGCAGTGTCTACAATATCTGTGATACAGTGACTTTAGCCCCCAAAATAATTCCTAACAATGATATCCCTTTCTGTACTCACAAGATCCCAACTTTCCTTACAGGATTACATTTATATTACTTTTTTTCTCTGAAATATAACCACTTATAGGTTTGTGAAACTTGCCATTTTATGGCCAATCAGACAGGAGTTCAGAGCTGGAAGGAGGGACATATCAGGGAATATGTGGCCAGACACACTTTATGCTTCCACAGACTTGATTTGGGCTAGGACACAAGCTATTACATGCCTGAAATTACCATCTGAGTAGATGAGGAATTAGACCTTTAAACTCTCCGTATTTATGGCTGTGGAAAATGCTAACAGTTAGTGTTAATGCCCAATGCTAACAGTTTCGGGTTACTTTGAAAAAGCATCCCTAATTAAAAACCTCTAATAGTGTATGTAGTATGACTACAATTTCACAAAAAGCATAAGCTCATTGATATCACTAGGCCTTATATATGGGCCTAAATTTAAACATTATGTTGTTTACCATATAAGAAGAGGCTGTTGAATCAGATATGTAAAAAGTGAACAGATAATTTTTGGGAAAAGTACTAAAAAACTGCTAGTAAACACTTCTGGCAGTGTTTCGTTGTCTCTGATTTTATTTTTAGTTCAGGGTGTTTTTGAGAGGAAGAAGCGGGCAGCTTGCTTTCTTTTCATTCTGCACAACGCAGAGAGCATCAGTCCATCCTCTTATCATCCCTACCTTTCCTCTTCCTTCCCCTCCACGTTCTAGAAATCTCTTTGTACAAAACAGTCCACTCATTACTTATGCACATTTGTACTCTGCTTATCGGGCAGAGAAATTCTAGGACTTCAACAGTCTTTAAATAAAGGGACATTGTAAAATATAGAAATACTTTAGCGTTCAGAATAAACTTTCAGTTATCAAGGGTATATTTCCAGGAGAAAAAGTGTGAGGAATGAAAATAATTTTCCTTTAACTAAAAGCGCAGAAATTTCCATGGGAATTTTTGCAAGTGGGGATGGTACCAGAAATCCTGTTCTTCCAGTTTCTAATGAAGTTTCTAGTTTGCTGTTAAAAAAGAGATTCCTTACAATTGCTGCATGTCAAATTTTCTCCCCCTTTTTTTTTCCCTCCATGTTCAGTCAGTTGGTATACTCCCTGTGGTCCAAGGTGGGGGGAGGGGGGACATGGAAGACAAAATTGTTTTTAAATAGAGAACAAAAATATGGTTGCAGACCAAAAACATATCAAGGAATTCTAGGGAAGATATATCAGCTGAAAATATTTTTATGCTAATAAATAATTAATTGGACTTAAAACTAGAAAGGTTTTAAAATTTCAATTGCACTCTTACTGCAATGCAAAAGCAAGAACAATCTACACTTTTTGTGTTCTACACTGTCATCCTGACTTCTAGTTTACCTTTCTTTTAACTGTCTCTCACCCCCGCACAAGTGGTGTCCTATCACTACAGTAGTAATTGAAGAATAATTTTTTTCCTGAGTTCCTGCATCACTTCACACAAGCCATTTTTGTAAATATATACAACTATATAAATATTTAACAATTTGCCATTTCATAGTTATTTACACTGTGATTTTCTACAGAATCAGTGAGGGCAAGACACATGTTAAAACTGAAAACAAAAAGATGCTCTTGTATTCACTAGCTTTCAGAGTACATGGCTTCAAGAAAATGCTGTGTATTACACAGTGTGTGTAAACCACCAGTGCTTATAGCACTGCAACTGCATGATGCAGAGCTGAGAGTAAGGAGCCATGAGCTACGGAACAGTGTGAACATTAGCCAGCCTTCTTTGGTTTAGTCAGTTAAAGCATGTCACCAGAAATTGAGATCTTATAAAATACCTTGATATAAACTGTAGAAGGAGGAATCATTCAAAACCAGACAAGGGAAAAGTAAGATTAAGAATTAAGAGAAGTTCTCCAATGCATCTAGAAGATAGCAAATACTATTTATGAAGAACTGCCTTTGTTATTAATTAACTTGCTAGAATGAATATAAATTTTAAAAGATCTAAAGGGAAAAAGAAAGTAGCCTAAAAAGTATTATGTAAAAAAAATAACTGCAAGAGAAAGGAAAGAAACATCTTTAACAGAACAGGAAAGAATAAAGCTAATGGCATAGGCAGATAAAAACCTTCAATGCCACCTTTTCCATCTTCTCTGAGGTCTATTCTGACCAGATTTTTAACAAAATCATTTTAACATGAGAAGCTGAAGAGAGAGAAAGCACTTTAAAGAATATTTAGGCAAGATTCAAGTCAACAGAGGATGTTCCTTCTAGAGTATTTGAGGAAGCTAACCAAAACAATCTCTGAGTAATTTTGCAGACTTGTGGAAGACTGGTAAAGAATGAACACAGAACCTCCCTTTCAAAAATAACAAGCAGAAAAATTATTATATGAGTAATTATAGACCCTTCAGTCTCCACAAATATTGTAAAATGATCTGTTTATAAGGAACTATTCTCCATGGAAGAAAAACTACTATCAAAATACAGGTGGATACCTTCCTGGGAAAGAAGTTGTATCAAACCAATCCATTTCCCTTCTTTGTCAGACTGTGGTAAGTGATTCAGCGGAAAGTGGTAGATAGGATATATATCTTTCATAAAGAATCTGGTATTTTCTAGCATTGCTTTCTCAAAGGGTATTGGAAAAGTGTAGTCCTGATATGATGACTATAATGGGAATGCACAGCTTCTTAAAGGTTTCTCTCAAATACTATGGAATTTCAAGTGGATCTCTACAAGGACCTGTTCTACACTCAGCTCTTTTATTATTTTCACTAGTATCTTGGACAATGAAACATAGAATATAATTACATCACTTGTGGGTGACACCAAAACAATGTAATGCAATGGTTTAGTTGCAAGCACTTTGAGAGACAGAATTGTAATTCAAACCCATCTTGATAAATTGGAGAAATGGCTTGGTGTCAACAAGACTAAAATCAGTAGGTGCAGCCAAAAACAGAGCAGTTACAAAGTTCAGAATACGTGATAGGAGTTATAATGGATTACCATCTAAGTTATAAGCAAGGAATGTGATGCTGTTGTAAAAAAAGACAGCTCTTGTTTTGCAGTATACTAGCAGATGTGTCACATTAGAAATAAGAGGTACGTGTATGGCACTGATAAGCATGGCTGAGACTATAGTTGGTACATATCTCTGGACACCACACTCTACAAAAGATGTATACATTTAGAAAAAATTTGTAAGGGAAGCATCAACAATTATAAGAGGTTTAAGAAGCATACCATTTGAAGAAAGTTTGAATAAACACTGCTTAATTATCACAGAAAGTAGAAGACTTACGGGAGATAAAGATCTTTCAAATATTACCCAGATGTGTTTAAACTGAGGATAATTATGCCAAATGGCCTGCAATGACGGCAAAAATAAATTTCTTCCAGATAAGAAAGTAAGAGAATGGTGACTCCATCTTCACATCTATCAGGAGAAAAAAAATCTACTTTCTCATTATACCTTTTACACTTCAGTGTGGAAGTCTCTTGAGTCCTTACAGGAGTCTGACTTGACCTGGTTTTTGAGGGTTTCCTGTAGTCGGAAACACTTTTCTTGTTTCTTCTTGTCATCCACATGAGTAGGACACAGGCCTACTGCCTTCTAGGTAAGTATTGACACTGGAGTTGTTTCTGTTGTTTGTACAAAACAACAATGTCATAAGGACATTGAATTTAGTCTTTAGATTGTGGACGCAGACTGGAAATCACATGCATAGGTTGTGATTATCCAGTTTGGGAGAGCTCTCTTGGAAACTGCACACACGAATGAACCTGCCCATTGGTCCATGCATCTTTTAAAAATTATAGGCAAGACTGTACTGTTTGATATTTGCATCCAGACTTTCTGCTGGTAAAAATCAGCATGGATTTCACAAAAGGAAAGACAGTTTATACTTAATTGTGTACAGGATCCTTAGGAAAATGTTCTTTGCTTTTATAGGTGTATAAATCAGAGGAAAAACAACTGAATTTGAATCTTTAAAACCATGCAGTGAAATGGTTAAATCTTTATATAGCCTTAGACTTCAGTTTAGAAATTACTATTTGTGCTGATTAAACCATGCTAAAAAGCAGCCGCTACTGGGCTTTTTCAAGTCTGTATGCTTATTAAAACCAGAAAGCATGTGAAACGATGATATAGTCCCTTAACTAACAGTTTATCTTGCATGAAGGAAAATACCATTATATCAGTCTTGATGAAACCTAATTGCTATTTGACTGTGATCACATTAACTGCTTTGTGCTTCTAGAGTTACACGTTAAAGGTGAATTCCTGGGTGCATTAATAAGCTTAGTTTAGATCAGAGTCTTGTTGAGAAAAAGTATTTTGTGAGTTGTGTTGATCAAACATCATTTTGATCACTTCTACTTGGTATTAGACTTGATTAAATTCTACAGAAGTCATCTTCCTGACAACAACCTTTTTTTCTGCTCACACACACAAAAAAGAAATCCCTGGATCCCAACTGTGCCTGTAATGAAGGTGAATTGTGTTTAATGACTTAAAGAGTGCTATTTTGTGCTTAACAGTTTACATATTGCAAATTACCCTGTAAATACTCTGTTTCTAGATCAAATTAATTGTATAACAAGTTATGCTGAGAGGCAGTGAATTTTCTTTGCCATTTTAGCTCGCAGAGTCTGGCAGCTTTAAATGGTTTTCTTTAAATCCTACTCATAAGCTTTATCTTACTACCATATAAGCACTTGAACACAGACATGGAATCCACGATGGATGTGGATGTTGCCACTTGATATTTAAAACAGTAAGCTGGTATGACATTTAGTGGACTTTTATTTGCTTGCCTTTGTTAATAAACCAGTGCACTGGAAATTGCATGACTTCACATTTTATGCCCATAACTCATTAAATTAAAGATAACTGGCAGAGTTAAGCTCACCTGTAATTACTGTGGGCTTATATGGAGTTATCCCTGATTATACCTAGCCTAAATGCAGTTTACTCTCAAAGTGCTGGATCCAAAACATTTTCAACTGCGTCAGAGTCCAACATCAGTTGACTTTGAAATGAACATTCAGACTTGGGGACAAACAAGAGATGTGAAAGGAAGCAGCAGGGAAGAGGAAGTGATATGCCCATAGCTGGGAAGTGAGCGGTGTTCTGGTTTCAGCTGGGATAGAGTTAATTGTCTTCCTAGTAGCTGGTACGGTGCTATGTTCTGAGTTCAGTATGAGAAGAATGTTGACAACACACTGATGTTTTCAGTTGTTGCTCAGTAGTGTTTAGTCTAAAGTCAAGGACTTTTCAGCTTCTCAAGCCCAGC
>JAVJGG010000094.1:15613987-15636387 GCA_035590195.1 Aviceda cuculoides | reverse complement strand
CTGAACTCAAAACACAGCACTGTACCAGCTACTAGGAAGACAATTAACTCTATCCCAGCTGAAACCAGGACACCTCCCAAGATAGTTTATACTATGGAGTAACTTCGGTTTTTATAATGTCACACTTGAACAATTTCTAAATGACTGTCAAATAAATTGTGTCAAGACAAAACACTTCTAGAATATGGGGGAAAATGAAAAATTCCTTGTTGTGGTTTTGGTTTTGGGTTGTTTTTTTTTTATTGCCACCCCCACCTTGGGTAAATATTTACTATCCCTGGGGAAAAAACCTTTGCGTCTCAGTTAAAGAAGAGGTCCGCATAGTAACTCTTTTTGTTACAGAATATTTCAACCAGTCCTACTAACTAGACAAATGCCAAGATGGATTTTTAAAATCCAGGTAAATAGGATACTACTTAGTGGTAAGCTACTTGCTGAAGAAACTAACTTTTCAAAGTGTTATGTTTACCGTGACTGCCTGACCCATGTCACTGCGTTTCCCCACAACAGCATGGCAAGGGGCGCATTACCTTGTGGTAGAGGTCCACAAAGTCCCTGCACAGTGTAGCAATATTAAATGCACTATTGCTCAGGTATGAATATGGCCTTTTCTGAACTAGAATTAAGTGATGCGTGTTTGCAGTTAACGTTCTTCTGAACTTTTTTTTTAACTGGATTATTTGACAGCCTCTATTTCTCGCTCTCTTTTTTTTTTTTTTAATGTGCTTTGGTGCCTAACAGCTGACCAGTAGGAGTGGCACATAGTAGGAGTTCTGAAAGACAAACTGTAATTTCTAGAGTACTGGAAAAGAAACCTACACAGCTGTCAACTGTGAGCTGTAGTATGTTTAAACCAATGACTGCATCTATAAGAGAGAGAGGGGAAAATAAAAGCAAACAAGTTTTTGCTGTCCTAAACCAGTTAGAAATCCCAATATAACTGTAATGAGTAAAATTATGAGAACTAACTGTGACCTTCTGGATTCTGTGGAGAAAGCTGTACCAACCAAATGAGTACAAAATGAAATTCAAATGCAAGCAAGAATGATGGAGTATGTTATAGTCCTACTGATCTTTGCAGTAATAGCGTAGTTGATCCAAGAAAGCATTCTCAGAGTGCAATGAGCACACGAAGTTATTATCGGTTGAACAACAGAAGTGAGTATATTGTTTCCTCAAGATGTTATGTCATGTACCACATGGCATTGGTACAAACTGCAGCATATGCGTTTTGGGAAGGGGGAAGATGGAGCTGACAACAAGGTGTGCCTTGCAAAGGGAAGGGGCAGCAGATGGCTGATGAGAAGACGGTTTGCTTCCACGTATTCCTTTTCTCCTGCAGGGAAAAATGCACTGCACCTCTTCAGTAGATGTAGAAATCTGCAGTTACTCCACCCTGCACTGCTCACTCTACCAGTACCAATGAGCTCCAGAAGGCATTTTGCTGTCTGAAGAGCTATGCCTTTGCTGCTGTGCCTGCGTATGCATTTTTATACTCCCTCCATGAAGCAACCACATGCTACCCTGGCCTGTGTGACTCTTCTGCTGAAAAATTCTTGGGTCTAGTGTATTAGTGTAACCAGTGACTTCTTTACAACATATCTTTCAAGTCCAGTGGTTTGGGTTTTCCCTCTGTACGTTTGGAAACGTCTGTGGTTTCCCTTCCCCCCCACCCCTGTTAAATGCTGCTTCATCCCTTGCCTGTAAGCTGAGTGAGGTTTCTTACTGGAATAAGCTGTGTCTTTCAACAGGATGAATCTAGACTCATAGCTGGCATAAATCACCACTGCTCTCTTTGCTTCGGTGAAGCTGTGCTGATTCGCTGTTGCTGAGTTTCTACCCTAATGTCTCTTCAGGACGCAAACAGCAGTGAGCTCATCAGCTAGGAGTGGCCAGCGTTCAAGAATACAGAAAGCTACTGTAGTTCACACAGGGTGGAAAAGAGAGACCTTACAGCTGGGGGATTCCCACACACACACTGTTTTTTTCCTTCTTTCTTTCATAGAGAGAAAGAGAAGCTCTGTGTTTTTAGTACTGCTACCATGGAAGAATTCAAAGATTAATACAGTGTTTTGGCAAAAGCTGTGTTTGTGTCCGTGTCACTTGCAGGCACTAGCGCAAGATAACATGATACCAGTCAGAAACAGGACAACGTAAGTTACTAAACAGTCCCGCTCATCACACTTTCCATTTGAAATAATGGCAGCTGCTGGTTAGCACAAACAGCTTGCATCCAAAAAAATGAAACAAGAGCCTTAACTTTCCTTGGATGGCAAGCAGAGGAAGCAGCAACTTCAGTTGCCCTCTGCTGCAGTGTGACGTCCTCTTCTTGAAGGGTCGGCTTCTGCCTATGGCGCCTGTGCTGATTGCAGCCTGGGGAATGTGTGCAGGGTTATAAGAAGTGGGAACAGTCTTCCCGACACCAGTGTTGCCATTTCAGGCTCAAGCAATTAGCCCAGAGAGAGCTCCTGACCTAAGCATGCCTGTTAAATGGAGAAGGAGAGGATTCTGTGCACACCGGGTGTGTATCTCTCGTGTGGCTCTGTTTATTGACCAAAACTAAAGATAGTGTCTTGTGCTCTTGGCTTCCATGTTCACTTTCTCAACCAGTTTCATGCTACAGAGCTCTCCCTCCCTACCCTTCCCTGGGGTCACACTCGTGGCTATTGCTTTCTCCACATCTCTTTTCTCTTGTTTCTCTCAAACATCCGTGGGGTCACCGATACAACTGTAAAAATTCCAAATCTAAAAGCTTTCCAAAATGGCTTTGCCATAGCATCTGTTGTCTTGTATAAGCACCTTCTCTGTTTCTAACCCTCTTTTTATTTAAAGGGTCTTGGTTTTCCCTCCTGCTTAGAAAGGGAGTAGGGAACTCATCTGACAGCTTTAACCTCCTCTATAGGTGAAGGCCTTGTCAGGGCAGCTTTTCCTGTTGAAAGCATTGCTCAAGAGCACCACTCAATGTTGGTCAAGGCAAGTCTGTGCATCCCCTCATTGGAGCTATGGCAGGCTATGAAGAATGTCAGTGTCTCATCAGGATGCGTTTTGACACTTTAACCAAGCTGATGCAATGATGACTGCTACCAAAATGTGAACTAATGATTAGTACACTGGTGTCCTTGCCCCTTGGCTGGCTGCCACAGCACCAGCACCTGGCTGAAGTGGTGGAGGGAGGAAATCTGGTGGAAACCTAATCAAGTTTTCATCTTTTTATTTGGTAGAGTGAGTATTCTGCCAGTGTAGTGCTCTGAGCGGGTTCACTGTGGGGTTAGAGGAGCGCAAGGTTTGGCTCAAGCCAAAACAACAGAAATACATGCCAAGGATAGGGAGCAGGGTGAGGCACATCGTTAGTGTGGCTTAATTGCACACCGGCACACCGTGCTGCCCCGCCGCTACCCCAGGCTGTGGCAGCAGTCTCGATGCTCCCCAGAGCTGAGGCCGCACGGCATCAGCCTCTCCGGTGCGGCCGAGGCGGGAGCACGGCAGCTCGGACACCCGCTTGCACCTTCCATGGCTGCACCGCCATCCGAGATCGCTCATCGTTCGTGCACACACCAGCCTGGAGACTGGCCCCAGGTCTCGCGGCTGTGTTTTAACAATACATAGTACTAACGAGGAACCTTTTATGCCAATAGGAAAGCATTTTCTTCCTAACACGCAGGGTTTAAGGGAGTCCCACCCAGCAGGGAATTCCTGTTTCATCAGGTGCTGGAAGGTTACTAGTGGAAGCGCAGGCATGCCTGTCTCTGGTGTGAGGCCACAGCACTCGCTACAACCAGTATGCAAATACGCCCAAGGTAAATACACTGGAAAGCCAGTCTCTGACTCACAACACGTGGTGCCTTTGAACTCAATCAGTTTGTAATTTCTGGCAAATGGAGGAAAGATGACTGGACGGAACAAGTCAAGGGAAGAGTATGTCTTTGCTTTCCACTAACCGCTTTCTCCCTTGTTATCTGCCAAGAATAAACTTTAATTTTCAATAGAAAAATAAATCTAGCTAGACTTTACATACAAAAAATTGTTTTTAAAATGAATTCTAGTTGAAGGAAAACACTACCTTATTACAGTCATGTGTTTAAGCTATATTAGCAGGAGAAATTAGATCTTTGGAGTAGAGGCAAGGGATGAAAACACAGGCAAAGAGCAGAAAGGGCTTATTTGGCTAGTGAAGCCCCTGTGTAACCTACCTTCCAAAGATGAGGATGAATACATAGCTAACTGTAGCAGATTGCTTTAGCTAATGCTCCCCTAGTGAGTTAGCAATGCTAGCATTTGAATTAGGCATTTTATCATGTTTCACTGCTTAGCTGGCCCTTCTTAGACTGGAGAAATCTCACACAGGCAGATGAAGTTAGAACCGATCTAGGATAAATCGTTCCGTTCCCTTATACTGAGCCAGATCCCGAACTGTTACAAATTGAGATATCCCATCATGTTCTACATGTCACGGTACCGCCAACTCTGCTGGGGCTGCGGTCTTTTCCTCCACAGTGCAGGGGCTGTCACCAGTCAGCTTGTAACCAGTGTGATAAACATTACCCCTTCAGATGGGCCCACTCTGGGGAAAGTCTTGGGTGCCTTTTGAAGGGAGCAGTGTTTCAGGAGCCAGTGACTGCAAGCTGGCTATTACTTTGAATTTGGAATATTCCCTATGAGAGAATACTAGAAAGGCTTTTCTTTCCATTTGCAGTCAGGCAGAATTTAGGCGTTTGGTAGCACTACGCTTTTTTTTTTTTTTTTTTTAACATTTTCCTTCTTGCATATGCAGAGTGAAAAAGTTCAGGAAACGGGGTCATCAAAAAAAAAAAAAAACCACCACATTTTCTCCTGTTAACTTTCAACTAGATTGCACAGTAAAGTGAACTGAGAAAATCAGCTGCACATATGATTGTGCTGGCATCAGAGGGGGGTAACACAGGGGCATAAGTGAACAGCTAGGGGCAGCAATTATATAAACTAGCACAACTATCAGAACACTACTGACTGAATAAAACCCCGTAGTACAAATGGAGCAGGGTGGAAAACTGCCTGAAGAAGATACCCTAAAAGTAAGGCTCAGTCAGTTTAGCTTTATGCTCTTGGCATAGCTAATGTGGATTGAGGTATTAGAAATTAATGTCCATCATCTTCTTGCCAATTTACTGCATCAGGCCACCAACTCTCCTGCTGCCCCCAAAACAAAAAAAAATTCAGTTGGTCGCCTCTAATTCAGAGAGTTCGTGTGACCACCCCAAAGGAGAGTTGCTGGTAGCTGTTGCTGGCTGCCACTTGCTTAGCAGGCTCTGACAACACTGCTGTCCTAGCTGGAGCGTGAGATGTGACTTTATGTCCTGTGAGAAGATGTGTTCCTTTGGAAATCTGAAACATTTGGCTAATAGGGAGGCTGATCAAAGCAACGTGGGCTTATGGTACAGTCACGGAGTAACTATTCACACTGTAAAGGAGAAAGTCTGTGCTGGGGGTTATCTAATAAGCGAAAGTTATACTGAGAATAAAAGAGAAAAATTGTTTTTAAACCATCTTCAGTCTAATAGATGATGTGTTACATAGTGGTTTATTTCTTTATGTTAAAGACAACTATACATCATGATGATGTTGTGTCTCTGCTTCTTTTTTTTAAAGCTGACTTTCTCTGCTTGCATCCTTTATTGGTATTCAAGGAGCTAATCATCACTTACTGTTCAGTATCATATTTTCCTCACTTCAGCCAGGTGAGCAGCCTTTGTTGTTTTACATCTAATTACCTGCTAAGGAGTAACATGGTTCTGAATAAAATGCATGTGAATGATATGCAGATTTTTTTATTTTTTTTTTAATCTGAAAGACAGAAGCTGCTGAGAAAATAAATATGGTCTTTGAAGTCTGTTAATCAGCAGAAATTTCAGAGTGAAAACCAAACTAGTGGCTGTGATATCGGCTTCACTGTGATAGGTAAAGTAAATATATGTAACAAAATTTGGCCACAAATTACTTGAAGACAATGCTGATCTCAAAGTAGAGTGTCTTATCTTTTCTGTCTACTTGATGGAAGATTAACTGTGTAAAATAACGTGACTAAGTTTTGCAGACAGCAGTGTAACTGTTTTCTCTTGAAGGCTTTTTTCATGGTTTTGCTGCTGAGTGTTCAAGCTTGCATTGAGGACTCGTACTAAAAGCTTAACTTAGTTTTGAGGGGCAGACTCAAATACTCTTGTTCAGGAATGTCTTGTAGAGTACAACTTTACTGTGCATAAGAATACTACACTGTAATGCTCTGCAACTTTTAGCTATTGAATAGTGCTTTCTGATAGTTTATAGACATTTCCAGCCCAGCAATTCTACAAAGAAATAAAGCTATCGCACAAAAGAAGGCCTGTTGTTACAAGAGTTCCAGGCTCAGTTTTTTAAACATAAGAAAACACAGACAAGGGACTTAATTTGGTGGTAAGGGGGTTTTTTTGATTGTTTTAATGCTCTTGAAGAGGACTCAGTTTTAAAAATCCTTTGAAATACTGGGTATCTGTAAGTTTCTTTGCCTTTTCTTGTTCTTCTATATTAATCTTAATTTGCGTATCAACTGCAAGACTTCAGACATTGTTTTGTCACTTTCATGTCTCTTGAAATCTGCTTTTGATTGCAACACTTTGCACCAAAAGTAACGCTTTTACATGTCCATCATGTAAATGCTGAGATCTTGCCAACATCGTGAATTTCTACATTCCCACACCCTTTCCTATTCTATTTAAACCAGCTAGTCTCATTTTCAGAACTGCGCAGGGTAAGTGTAAAGGAAGATTGCCACTTCTATCAGTTATAACACAGAGCTGTGAGAAAGAAACAGAGTTGGGCTTCACGGTTCTCTTGTAGATTGAAAGGCTTGACCCTGAATCTTCTAACAATTTCATTAAGATACTTATTTTAGGAATGCTATTTCTGAGTCAAGGTCTGATAGAAATGATTATAAAAGGTCTGATTAAGTCTATTTTGACTACAGGCTTTCCTTATGCACTGAATCAGGTTTCCTCTTTTGAAAGATATAGTTACATTTACAAATTATAGAATATCACAATGGCAAGATTTCTTCAGGTATGTCATACAGATGGTGAGAAGCATGCAGAATACGGGAGACTGATTTTTCTGCTTGAGCAAATTAGTTTAGCTATATTCTCTATATTACCTATATCACTGAGGACTGAAAAACATTGTGGCTGATTATATTGATTTATAGATGAAATTTTTGTTTGGAAGTTCATATATATAAAGGAAACATGAGATCTGGATTTCAAAAGATTTTTTTGTAACCATAGTAATTGAATTGAATAATGGGTTGTATCTAATGACTTTACCTGCAACACACACCAAAAACTGAATAAAAATATTCCAGCTCCAACTTTCCCAAAGCAGAACTACACGGTGCTTTGCAGGTTGAACGACCACATAAGCAACCAAGCATAATGACTAATTCTTTTGTAGTAACATTTCATTATTAACTCATTTTCCATTCAGAATCTCCTCTAACTTGCACACACCTTTCCAAATAACTTCCTCTAACTAACCGTTCCTCAGCCTATTCAGGTGAGAGAAAGCAGACAAAAGAGAACTAAGAAATCTTTTGGCAGATTGTCTAGAAGTTGTGAACTGAAGGATTTCAGTGGCTTAGAGGAAATCTCCATTCTTTGACAAACCTTTTCCTGGATAAGCAAAACTTTGGTGGTCCTTTCTCATCAAATTTCTTTCAGAACTTGAAATATTTGAATCCAATGTACTAGGTCTAGACCACTTCTTGTTTTTATTAGGCACTATTGATTCCAGCAGATGCAAATTATCCCTAGCCCTGGCCTGCAGCACTCTGTTTGTTAACAGTTCTTTGCCTTCCCTATGCAAAGAAGTTGTTAATTCAATTAAAACATGTCATACTTGTGTAACATGTTTACCAGGCAAGGTATTAATTTTAAGGCTGCTAAACTTATTCTGTTTTGTGAAGCCATTTCTGAACTCTTTTCTGTTGGGAGGAAATATTAGTTGATAATTTTATGTAATGAAGTGAAAATATCTGCTAGGGCAATGTTAATTGAGCAGCTTGGCTTGACTTGGCCATGAAGGGAAAAGCAAAGCTATTACAGTCTTAACATTGATAAACAAGTACAGCAACATGACTGGGATACTGGGAAACTACTGAGACTATCCTAGCTCATGGTAATAATACTTCCCAACCTCAAAAATCTGTGAATGCCTAGAACTACATTCGTTTTATAAACCAGTAGCTCTAACTAGTATAAGACTAGGAGGCCAGTGATAATGGGTTAAAACTGTTTTGCAGCTTAGCAAAATTGAATTCAGTTGCTTGACCTTGCTTCAACTTGTTTGTGCTTCAGTACGTCCACTTCCCTGTTGGTAACATGAAGGAAGTAATTCCGTTTCCCATAGTTTTGTCTGACTGCCCTACTTAGACTGTAAAGTCTTTGGAACAACTGCTGTCTGATCTAATGTGCGTGTACGGAGCAGAGCACAATGAAGTCCTGATCTCAGCAGGAGCCCCATCTGCTACTGCTGAGATAAATGATCTTTTCAGTACTGGCTGTTTTTTAATCTCTTTAAATTACCATAAATACATTTTTAAAGCCATATGCTTTCATTCTATATCCCACTCCACTGAAGAAATCTGGGTTTCTGTGGAAATATAATTATGTAACCATATAATTAAAGACTGCGTCATACCCTGTACATGCAATGGGGCTGAGTTGAGGTCAACTGCCAGATTGATCTGCCACTTTGTAGGTTTCAAGTACCTAAACTTACTGTAGAAAGGTTATTTTAAATATATTTTTGTGTATGTAATTTTATACTCTTTCAAGGAAAGAATTTTCTATCAAATTGCAATTAGTTCAATTAAACTGAAATTGATTTGCAGCAGAAGAAACTGTGATTCTGAAGATAACCATTACTTTCTGGGATTGGGTGTGTAGCGTTGGATGCTTGTCAAGGGAATCCAAAGGAAGCTTCTCATTTTGTGGGGGAAGAGAGAGAACTTATGCCATAGCAGCATAAGTATAGCCTACAGGATCAGATGTGTCAGGGTGGCCAGAAGTTAGCAGAAGCTTTGGGGTTTGGGGGATTTTTTTTATTTCTTCCTCTATCTCTCTCTGCTGCACCAGTGCCCAGGTGTTCCCAGTTTAGCACGTGGCACTGCTGCTACATTGGCAGTGACATGAGCCTGAAGTTACAGTGTTTGTTAGGGTTTTGGCTGAACACCCAAAATTTCAAGAGTATTGCAAATGCTTAAAAGGAAGTGGCAAAGTTCAAAAGTTAATAACTTATCCAAACTGGAAGAGGAATATATAGGCTGAGCAAAGAGCATGTCTCTAATCATAGGTATTTTGTCACTGTCGACTTTTAGCATTTTGCCTTAAGTGGTGGAAATGTTGCAGCCTTTCAGAAAAGACCATAAGTTTCTGTTGCAGCCTTTCAGAAAAAACCATAAGTTTCTTTAACATCAGAAATTATTATTCAACCTGGATGTCGCAACTACCACCATTTCCTGTGTAACAGCATCTAGGGATAAGGGTCATTATCTCTTGACAGAACTTTCTCTTTCATGCTTTGAAGAACGAGGGTAACTCTTGTATTACCTGAGCACTGAAACTTGATCTGTTATAAACTGCTGCAGGGGTCACATGCGCAGAAAAGCGGGTGGAGAAAGATTTCTTGAACCAGTTCCCTGCAGCATGTGTTTGCATAAACCAGAGACTCAGAATATTGATATTTATTTTGGTATTCCTTCCCCTCCCCACCCTTTCTGAACAGAGAAGCTGTCTACACCTAGGGCTCTTCTACTTTCGTGCAATTTAAGTTAGCTCAGGATTTGTTTTGTCATGGTGGTGTTTTAAGAGTTGTTTATGGTTTCTTGTAGTTCTGCTTTTGGTGGTGGTGGTTTAGGTTTTTTTAACTTCAGGAGAGATTAGAGATTTACATACAGAAAATCTTTCTTTCCTCAAGAAATCCAACTAACAAAGAAACATTATAAGCACCAGGTGCAAGAAAACCAAAGTAATTGTCTGTAATTGTGAGATTCTTGCTAACACAATACTTCGCTGAGTTGGATGTATATACAGCATCCGTTTCTGCCGATGGAAGTTACATATACAAATTGAGGGTAAAATAGGGCCATTTATGTTTAGCTTCCTTTACATAAAACGTATTGAATTTTTTTTTCCTTTGGTAGGGGACTGTTTTTTAAACAAAATCAAACAATTACATGTATAAAATGTAACACTGAGAATTTTTCACAAGTTGTTAAAGTCCAGTTAGGTTTTTGCAATCTGTACTTACTTGGTAGTAAGATAATTTACCATTATCAAAAGAAAATGCATTTGATGTATTTCATATGTAAATTAATTTACTTCATTGAAGAATTAAAAAAAGCTTTGGAAGTTGATGCTTTTGCTAACATCAACATTTGCTTATCTTTGGATGGCTTTTCATAGTAACAGAATCTTTGGCACTCCCTTTTGGCCTCCCACCCAGTCTCAAGGTACCTCACAAATATAAAGTTGTACAGTTCGATGTCATCCCCATATTGCAGATGGAGCGTAGATAAATCTCTGCCTGTGGTCTGATTTAAATTCGGTGTTGGCTTCAGTTTCCAGCAATGGTGGCCAGCCGGCTTTTTTTGAGACAACCGGTGTAAACTCCCCAAGAAGTTTTTGCCTTGCCCTTGCTGAGCTGCTCCCATTTTCCAGCAAAAAGCAAGTTCTGCCAGCACATGCAGGGTGCTCCCCTGCTTGCGCTGAGGCTTCCCGCCTGGTGGGTGCCTCGGTTGCTGACTGTTGAACCCTCACATGAAGCTCCACCACCTATGCAAACAAGATGCCCAGCGTTGTGAAGAGTGGAGGTTAGACCATCCTTTAGCTGAGCAGGATGTCTTATGCCTTGAGCAGTCAGATAGGCCAAATCAAACTACCTGCTCCTCTGTGAAAACTGATTATTCCTTCATGTTCACTGCTAGTTCCTCTTCGGAAGACAAAAATCCAGATTTTTTTTTTTTTATTTTCAAGCACCCATTAAGAACAGAAACAATGAGATTTTCATGATGGGTGATGAACCCTACAAATCTGACCTCATTACTTTGAATAGTGTCTCAGATGTGTTTAAAATTAGCCTACTAAACTAGGTATGATATTGAATGAAGAAAGAATGAACTGGATTTAGAAATGCTTTTTATTCTGAATCAGGTTCCTCTCCAAATACTTCTTCCAAATTATAAATATTGGACTGTTTTGTTGATATGTTTTATCTTGCAAAAGGGCAAATTACTTTATTTAATGTGACTAAAATCTCTCTCACAAAATTTTATAGCTATAACTATGGAAAATGCATGTTCACTTCTTTTATATGATCTTCTCTAGGTGATATACAGAACAGGAACATGGGCTGGAGTTATTGAGCTGACAAACTGTATCAAAACACTGAAACTTAAAAGAAACAAAATATTCTTTTGTTGTTGTTTCAAAAAACAAGTCACCAAAGCATGTCAAAATAGCACACAATCATAACAACATCTAATTAAAATTCAATTACATGCTTTCAGATGGCTTTAATAGTCCTGTTCACACCTCCTGGTTATTGAGGATTAACAAATCAAGGGAGGGATAAAAATTTGTACCTCCAATTTATCTGCCCTAGAAATTTCCAGAAGTCGTCTTGCCAACCATTTAATTTTAGTATTGCAAAGTGGTTCTTTTAGATCTTTGAAGACTAACTAAAACTTGGCCTGCTTGTTTTAACCAGTGACCAACTTGCATTATCTTTCACTGGTGACTGCTGTCTCTGTTTCTTTAATTTGGTTATTTCGTATGGTCGCTTCATTTCTGCATAGTCTAGGGCAAAGAAAGAAAAGCTGATTCCTATTCTGACGTATAGGATAGTTGCTGGAAGTGACCCAGAGAAGTCTTCCATGTTTGAGGGTGTGGGAGGGGGGAACAAGAAGCTATACCCTGTAAGGCATGTCCTGTCCTGCCTGGGATAAGACAGAAGGGAAGTTGGAGCAGAAACTGTAGCAGGTGATTTCTGGGGTCTGTCAGTTTGCATCACTGTCTTGAAGGAAAGTATTCACAGCATGAAGTGAAGGGGGAGGTGAGAAACAGAACAAACGCAGAAAAAAATGCCTGCGGCCATGTTACCTCAGGCTGTGATCTTGTGAGGCCTCATGTACTACGTTGGGTTGGGCGATCAGTAGCTGGACTGGAGAGCTTCAGCGGCTGCCCAGGAGCTGGTGGGCATGCTGGAGCACACAGCAGTTGTCTTCCTCTGCATCTGTGTTGAATCAATGTCATAATGTATTACTGCATCTGTGTGTGTGTGATGCAGCTTTCATGTTATGTGAACGTTGGTTGATTCGTATGCACTTGAGTAGCATGTTGTCCTCTGAATACCACAAGGTACTCACATGAGACACTGAGGGAAAGGAGGGGAAATCACAGAGAACTTGTGCATTATCTCTTAATAACCTCATAAGGTACTGCAAGTGCCAGTAAGTGTAATGGGAAATACAAGTTACTGTGTCCAGGCTAAGCTTCTTTTCTGATTACTAATGACTGTTTTGCATTGCAAAATGCTAGAGGCAGTGGGTACACACTACCAGCAATTGAATACAGGGCTTCATTGAAATAGGGCAGCAGTTTTAGTTATGGTATTGTTTAAGAAGAAGATAAAACATCTGGAAAGGGCCAGAATACTAATTTTTATTCCTCCCATGAAAAAATGAATTACCAACAGATTTAAATCATCCTGGTACAAATTCATTTCTAGGTTATGAACTGGCTAAGCCAGTTAAAGTCTGAAGCGCTGTTTTGATTCACTTTTCATATACGGCTGAAGAAACACTGACACCTCCAAAGATGCCCCAGGTAGCATCCCTGCTGTGCTGCACCAATGAATAAAAGACCATGTCCACTTCTTCCATGCACTTCAATATAGTCAAGATGTCATCTGTGCAGATGTCCACACTAGGCTTTCCTGATAAACTGGCCAGAGGAGATACTGGAAAGGAGTAGACAGAAATGGAGGAGAAAACACAGTTCCCCTCAGACAGGTTGTAATTTTGTTGGTTTCTTCATTAGGCTGATTGCTGTGTCTGTGCAGACTTCCATGAAGCCAGACCCCACAGTGCAGATCAGCAGAGCATTCATCTGGCTCAGGTTGCATGTGCCCAGTGACAGGACAGAGGTAATGGGGACAAACTGACGCATGTGAAACTCCATCTGAACACCAAAAAGCAATTCTTTACTGTGAGGGTGGTCAGACACTAGAATAAGTTGAACAGAGAGGTTGTGGAGTCTCCCGCCATGGAAATATTCAAAACCTGACAACAATGTACTGGGCAACCAGTTCTAGTTGGCCCTGCTTGAGCAGTGGAGTTGGACTAGGTGATCTCCTGAGGTCCCTACTAACCCCAGCCATTCTGTGTTCCTGTGCCTTCTTGAAGATCTTTTACTGAAAGCTTAGGTTTCTTTCATTTTGCACACATGCACAACTCCACACAACACGAGAACCACAACTCCGGCTCCCACCACTCACGCCATTTCCTTTACACTGCATATTCTAGCAGCAGCAGCCTTTCTTTTTGCCTGTTTTTACTGGCATCACCACCCACGCCAAAGCAGATGAAGGATGCAGAAGGGCCTCGTTGCACACGCACAACAGTCTAGCAAGAATACCATTAGAAACTCTGAGCTAAACTGTTGGTAGGAACTGACCCCAAGCTGTGGGGCTCCGCTGTAGAGCAGTCTGGCCCAGTGACAGATATGGCCCTGCACCTGGGGGTCCAGCGTGGGAGGGGGCAATCCATGTGCTTGGGGGGACGCCCTGGATTGGGAGCTCTCGCTGCTGGTGGCTCACTGCTGTTGTCTTGGGACAGTGGGGATAGAGAGGCTTGTTGTCTTCTTAAATAGTGATCGTTTCAGTGCTCTGGCTTGTATTAATTATTGCGCTGGCATATGTATAGCAAACCATAGTGCACAGCAGATGTGAGTGTCCAGAGGTGGGAAGGGTGGCCCTGTGGTATTAAAAGAGAAGGTGTCCTTGAACAACACCTGCCGTGTCACAGTCACCATTTCTTCAGCTGAGGGCAGAAACCTCAATGCGTTGCCCTTGTTTGTTAAAGCCTCTTGCCAAACAGACAGAGCCTGGCATGCTTTCTGTCTTCCCTCTGGCAGAGTGCTCCACCTCGCCTGCTTTTTCTGTGCACAGCTGCATAATGGTTATTTTCTCTGGAGGTGGTTGTATGTGGGTATGTACATGTACACACACACACACACACTTGCATGGAAAGATGTGTTCTCCTAAAAAAGAAAAAACTTTGTCAGCAAATTATCTCATCTTATTTCGGCTATCATAATCCCCTTCAAGCCTCAACAAAACACCCATACATGTTTGATCAAGTCACTATTAAAGAGAAATATTATGCTATTTTTGCCAACTGGACCACTTACACCTTGGTATCACTATAATTATTGTCAAATATTATTGTTACAAGGGGGCACAAACTGTGTAGATCTTTCTTTAATATGACAGTGGCCAATTTAATGGAACATTACTGATTAACACAGCCGGCACAGAATATGCTAGCATACCTTTAACAAAACTTTATGTTACAGTTGAATGGATTACAGAACACCTCTTGAATGCCTAGTGGCTGGCGTTGTGCCAGAGCCTTTAAAAAAATTGAAAATGCAGCTTGCTTTCTCCTTTTTCATAAAGAAATCTGAAAGCAGAAGCACTGACCTTGGCAAGCTTCTCGAACTAAGTTTTCCAGTAGGCAAAAGCACTATAAATCAAACCAGAATAATCCTGTGTATGTTTTTGTTTTCATGCAGGCTGCTAGGATTGCACTTAAGGACTTGATTTTTATTACTAGAGGAATGTTTTTAAATCATCAAGACCTAGAGCATGTTGTGAGCTTAGTCCAAATTTCATCATCATCTTTTGCAATTTGCCTAACACCCTGGCTCTGTGCTCCCATGGAAATACAATTTATTTCTCTTGCAAAAGTCATTACAATCTATGAGCACAAAGAAAGAAACCTGCAGAACTGAAAATGAGCAATAAAATAATGACAAAATCTGCTACCTGGATTCTTCCCCCTAAAGCAGAAAAATAAGATAAACAGTGCTTCTCTTTCTCTCTGAGTTGTTATTAGTTCAGTATTATTTATCACGCAGCTTGGAAGTCTTAAAAGGTTACAGTTTATTCTTCATACATGGCTTTGGGGAGCCTTTTGACTCTGTTGAGAATTTTAACATGACATTGTTTTGGAAATGAAAACTCTGAACAAATTATTTTCCACATTATCTAGATAATAGAGGTGATAGATGGGACCAAGTCTAGCTGGTGTAAGCAGTTGTAACTCATTTGAATTATGGAAATTTGCACCAGCAAAGAACCTGCCCCTAAGGAAGGAAGTCTAGAGGAAATGTTCTATTTCAAATTCCTGTTGCTTCTTTTTTTTTTTTTTTTTTTTTTTAATATGGACATAGCTTGCATTTAGGTTTATAGTAAAGAATATTAAAAGCGAACAGAAATTTAATTCCATCTCCATGTGTTCTTATATGCTAAACCATTAACAGATATGTTCCTTAAGCCTGTTTGCAAGCTTCATCTTTCTGTACATCCAGGTCAGCTAAACACCTGCTTAGATCAGAAGTGACTGACAAAGTCTCTGTTAAGATCAGTGGGACTCACTATGTGTTACAGTAAGCTTTGCTAAATATTGATCGTTATAAATGCATATTTAAACTTAAAAGCTATACTGTTTTCCTGACTGTGGTCTTCCAAGCCCTCATAAAATGTTTTATCTTCAACTTGAACTAAATATATCTCTCTCCATGTACACATGTACATATTTATATGTAATTTTTTTACTTAACAGCATTTAATGGAATTACGAAGCTGAATGTGTGAGCAAGAAGCGTAGGGTATTGTTAGCATTTTCCTTTCTCTTCCTCCTTTTTCTCCAGTTTTTCAGTCTGGATTTTTGACACGTTATTTCTGAGTTCCAGCACCAGTTGGCAAGGGCGAGTGCTCAAACCCCCCCACAGCTGTTTCTGTCAAAGTTATCGGATCCGTAGGGCTCTGAAGCACACATTTGAACCATGAGACACAAGTCTGTAGGGAATGATCTTTCTCCCTTCTGATTTTCTGAATGTGCTGCTGGAGCACTTGCAAAGTTCATTAATAATTACAAGTCTATTGAGTGGGCCTAGTTTACAACAGGCATAGTTTACAATTATAGTTTTTCTTTCTTTTCACGCTATAAAAGTACCTTGTTTCTACAAGTTCCCAGATGACAACGTAGTGAGGGCAGCCACACAGCTTAACCTTCAGCCTAAGTTGTTTCCTGAAATTTTTTTCTTTCCTTGTGAATCTTCTTTAGATGGCTTCTTTCCTTTTGTTTCCCACCACCAAAATAAAGGCTTCTACATCCTTATGTACTCTGGGGCAAAAGTTACACTGTGAGAAACCACCTGAACCAACACTGGAAGTCATGAAAATAACTGCACTAAGGGCTCTTGTCTACTGCTTCATCGGCTGCATTTTACATTTTTCTGTGGAATTGGTTCAACAGATGTAGATCCCCCAGATTGTACTGTAAGAGTAGCATATTTTACCTTAGCCAAAAACAATTCCTGAGGTATTTGGCTTAAAATAAAAGTATCCACATGGGGTTTTGCTGATTCAACTCTTCTGGTTTCAAAATGTAGTTTTACTTACATCTCTAGAGAAGCAAGCTCTAATTTAAGACCTACTTTAAGAGCGTGTCTAATGGAGGGAAGTGGGGGAGGGGGGCATGGAAAGGGGAATAGTCCTACCCTGAAATTGTGATATGTCAAAATGAAATAGCATTCAAAGCCAAGAGCATCATCTTAGCCAGCTATACTTTCTAGTTTGTTTTCACAAACATAACAATATGAGGGGGACTTGGGCTGGGGGCGGGGGTGGTGGTGGTGGTGGAGAATATTCTGGTATATGTGACAATAGCAATGTCAGATTAAGCCTAGCTTATTTTGGCCGGTTTAAAGCTGGCAGGTACCTTGTAACTTCCAAAGATAGATGGTGGTGTAGCTGGGGGCAGGGGTGTTCCTCTCTGCTTATACACCTTCCCATGTCTCTTGGGGTGCGGCATGGGGCAGCGAGCTGTGCCAATCCATGTTGCTGGATATAAATGCGCATTTTCCTGTAAGTGTTCTTGCATGGTCAGGAAAATTATCATGTACAGAATATCTATGAAGTGTCTTGCCCAAATGCATACAAAAATGCTTCTGTAAATTATACTGGTCCACAAATGTCTCACTGCCTCACAAATGCCTCATCGCTGCTTGTGTACCAAGGTGATAGATGCCTTATAAATACTTAAGCTGGTTAGAAATGGCACTGGCTAGATCACTGCCTGCCATATGCAGATTTGATAAGCTTTTTAGCACCCCATTCCACAGTACTCAGTAACAGCTAGATGGATGCTGTCTCCATGTATACATGTTTTGGTGGGCTGGAGCATCAGCACACCAAGTCTTTAGTGGTAAAACACTGCTTAAGGGCTTTATTTAGTAGCATTTTGTGGAGACTGGAACAGCAGCATCAAATCTCTGTCTATGAATACCTGCATGTGGTTATCACCTAGCAGGAAATAGGTGGTCTGGTTCAGTATACAACAGCAGCTCAGCTGACAGCATTCTTATATCTTAATTAAGGGAGCCAAGTTCAGTTCCTACTCCCAGCACACCTGTTGAAATACCATTGATGGTGTTACAGCGGTGGCCGTGAAACATTGAGTAGGTCTCCTGTACTCTGTTTAATTTTTTTACTGTGTTTATATCTGTTCAGGGCAATTTCTAAAATGAATGGTAATGATCATGAAAGTGTGGGTGGTTTGAGGTTTTGGTTGGTTGGGTTGGGTTTTTTTTTAATAAATACACAAACTCTGCGCAGGAGTTCTTAGTAGAGGGCATGTTTGATAAACTACACTTGATGCATGATATGATAGCATGCCATGTCTCACCAGTATACCATTAATTTCTCCTGCCTTACAGTGTAGATATTTTGGGATGTGGGGCATGAAAGGTCTTGTAACTAAAGCCTACTCTTTTCTACAGAGAATTGCGCCCTTACTGTCAGTCTCATTAAAACATACACATTTTAGTCATGTTCCATAAGTTGGGAACCCCAGACTTTTTACATCCCTGTGGTGTAATTTCCTTATTCAACCCACTGCACTGATAATCATTTAAAGACAATATATTCTCAATAATTTGACAGGCTGCTAGCCTGTTGTGCTAGCCAAGTTGTGCAGTTTATAATTTCAACAATGAGAGACAGGTATAAGTGAAGGACTGGGGGCAGGGGGGACTCAACCCTGCCAAGTCACTAAAGTTTTAACACTAACTCTGTACCACTGGACATAAAACATTAAATTAACAACATTCAATGTGCAGCTTTTAAACCTGTGCTTGAGCTTTTGCTTGCTGAGTTTGCATTAATTGAAATTATTTGGCTTTTGTTTCAGACCTTGAGTGGATATGATCTAGTACAAATAGGTAGCGACTTCACTTCTAAACGCTCATTTAGATCAGAATCATCTGGTTTCTTTAATCTGCCCAGGTTGTAATTTTACGATAATATCCTTGAAGCTTTCTGTTTCTGTATTCCTTCATCTGGAATTCACTTCCTTTCAATATTTATAATACTTAGTTACATTAAATGTTAAATGTGTTCTTCGAAGACCTGATTAACCACATTGGAAGTGTTCTTCTGGAACAGTTCTTTTGAAAGGAAGAAAAAAAGAACTAATTAGATTAAGTAAAGGCTATTAAAATGGACCAATAAGACAAGGCAAAAATAGACCATTAACATCCATAAGGCCAGTCTGGGGTGGAGGCTGGAGCTATATCTGCATGACATTGGCATGCTTACTGTAATAAAATTATGATGGGGAACAGTCTTGCAAAATTGTTATCAGATGAGCTTCTATTTCCACCAGAGAGTTGGTGCATGGGTCTTCTGAGAAATTCCTTTTTAAATCTACAAGAGATATAATCTTTAAATCTGTGGAGGTAACTGAAAGGTATCTAAAATTATTTGAGTAATTGTTGAATCATTTTGCTTTTTTTTTTTTTTTTTAAATAAGCGCTGTAAAAAGCAAAATATGAAAAAGGTCATCCTCTACAATTACATGCAGCCAAATATGAAAACAAGTGAGCTGGGATCTGTGCAGAGAATCCTGTACACTTCAGCTAGTTCTCTAAAACATATGTGAAGTTCTTAACATTGCTAATGCTTTAAAATCAAGCTGAGATTCTCACCAAAAATTCAAGAAAAATTTGGCTATGGATTGCTTCTGAAATTGGCTAAGGCTTCACAGTAATACTGATTTCTTTCTATATTGTATTCTAAAACAGTCTTCAGTTCATGAGCCAATTGTATATGCCAGAGTGCACAAAAATAGAAATTAATAGTACCTGCTAAGTATCCTGCACTCTGATGGGAACATGGAAGAGGATGATGATTTTGAAACTTTCAAAGTGACTTAAGAACCAATAACTTGATTAATGCTCATGCTGGTTGAATTCTGAACAATTCTTTGCTGGCTATCTCACTTTTTCTTCAAGTCATTCTTGACAAGTTCCATGAAAAATTCCTACTTACCCATCTGTGTAAAGCCCTATGAAAGCAAAATTCAATTAACTTTATGGAGAATCTGTTATAAACCCACAAAAACAAAGGAACCAAAAACTCAATCTGAGGACTGCATCTGATTCTCCATCCTTAACATGCTGAGATGTGTCTAGAGATTACAGCACATATGGTCTGTAAAATCACCCAGCGTTTCAATATGTCTGAAATATACAGTAGTACATGGAGCATCACAAGTTACAAATGAGGTAGAAGAATGGATGTTAGCGTTAAACCTACAGAAATGCAGAATTATACAGTTCAGGCTAAATGTCTGTTCCTTTGTTCCGACATTGCACCCTTCGTTCCTCTCTCAGGCTGAGCTGGAAGGGTTCTCCAGGCAGTGGGTGTCTTACGCACCAGATGTTCTACACCACCAGGGCAGAGTCAAGGACAACGTGTGTGTTGGAGGAAAACTTCAGGAAGGAGGCTCTGAAATGAGTCATACCAATGGCACTAACTCTCTCAATTTCTTGCTATTCTTAAAAGCCTCTGTAATCTTTTCCTTGAAGATCGTTTTAGGTAGTTATTTGTGTGAGCAGTTTTGCAATACTTTCATGAAATATGATATGCTATTATAACAGTTTAAACCAGTCATCAATATTTCAAGTAGAGAAATCCTAAGGAGCTTCTCAAAATAGGTACTATTTACTGTACCTACTCATACAGATGCCCTTCAATGGGAATTACAGAAGCACAGCAATATAAAAACACTATTCTGATAATAATACAAATCACAGTCACACTGATGTAAATCTGAGGACACCTCCACAGTCTTGTCTCCTGCGCTGCATATTTGACAAAATAGAAGACATTTAATTCCTGGTCAGAAGGAGCTAAAAGAGCCAGGTTTTGTCTCTCAACAGTTCAGCAATACTGCTGAAATTGTCTTTACCGACTTGCCTTTAACAACTCCTCAGTCGTTCTTTAATATAAGTGGGAAAGGAATCCTGTTATTGATTGAGCTCCTTGGTTTTATCCAGCCTACCTTAAGCTTGAAATAGATCTCTCTTGTCCAGCCTACCTTAAGCTTGAAATAGATCTCTCTTGTCAGAGAAATAATAATACAGCTTGCTTGTAGTGGAGAAGGGGGTCCTATGTGCTGTGAGAGTTTTTGTTGCTCACAAAATAAGGCAAATCTGTTTGGATAAGCAATGGCACCAATGACAGCTTCCACACAGTGACAACTGGTGCTGCACAAATTGATGTGCCACCTTAATGCTGCAGGAATGATTGAACATTTCCCTGCTGGTTTTTTGTTTGTGGGTTTTGGGTTGGTTTTTTTTGCTCTTGTCTTTCCTCAAGAGAACAGTGTTCTTAGTATGACCCCTTTTTCTTTGCACGTCAAGTGAAGGAAAATGACCCCTTGCTGTACTTGTGGGGACAGATATTGATCTCTGACACAGTGACGAAAAACAAAAGTAACTCCTTGGGAGCTGAAGGAATTGCTCCAAACATTGGCCTGTGGAACTGGGGTCAGACTCCAGCCACTGGCCTCCAAGCTTTATTTCTTGCCTACTGAGAAGCAGTATATCTAATGCAGTAGTGCTGCAAAGAGTGCTGAGCTATTTGGCAGAAGTGAAAATTTATTCTTCTTTATTATTGATGCTTATAATGCAAAACATTGATGTATGTCACAGTCTCAATACATTTTCTTAATGGTCATATGTATGCCAAAGGTATTGATATTTCTGCAACACATTAAGAGCAGTAATACCAACATTTAATTTTCATAAAAGCTTTTTTTTTTTTTTTTTTTGGAAATCATGTAAAGCCTCATCTCATAATGCAGCTACCACTTACTGTGCAACAGATGTTTGTGCTTGGTTGGTCACTTCAACTCTTTTTAGAAAGTGCCAGATATGGACAATGCTAAACTCAGGTGTGCTGAAATCCCTTCAGCCCTGCCTGTAAATCTTTGTTTGATTGTATAAGATACCCAAGGTGAAAAGGTGAATTAAACTTGAGCTGAGATAAACATCAAAAGTTTGTGCATTCAAAAAAAAAAAAAGAAAAAGTTGGGGAGATAGAGGAGAGACTTAAGAAAATCTTATCAATTAATGTGATGATGTACATACAGGTGATGTTGTACAAAATATGAGAAGCTGTTTTCTCTAGAATTCAAATGAAAAATGCAAGTTCTCATACCAGTCACTGGTGGCTACCTTATTTACAAAAAATTAGAAAGTGCAGCTCTTTCTTAGTGAAATGCCACAGCAGTGAATTGCTGCTGCACTGAATTAGACTATCAGTACACTTTCTGAAAAAGGCTTGAAAAGAATTGCAAAACTTGTAACCAAACTTACATAGAACCTTTAAAAATTTGAAGCATTGCGCTGACGTCTGCTGTCCAGTTAGGCTTTTTTCTCCCATGAGTGGTTCATATGTATAGGAAGATTTTTCTCTATAGAAAAACTACAGAAATACAATCATTACTACCATCAGTTGTCATTAATCCTTTGTAGGCAGTTATGACACTTATAATAAAACCACACAGTCCAAAGAAAAATATTTATTATTACTTAGATCTGTTTTCTGCAGATTCTTGCACTCAGTGGAGGTTTAATAGTCATAGGAAGCTTTGTAGGTATGCTTTTGTGGCAGAGAAGTGGGTTCCATTACTGCAATGAAGACAGAATAGTAGTTCTTGTTAAGGGGGGGGGGGGCGGCGTGTCATTATTTTGTTTAAAATATAA
>JAVJGG010000094.1:15602707-15613887 GCA_035590195.1 Aviceda cuculoides | reverse complement strand
GGGGCATGATTTTCTTTCAAATCTAACTCCTTTTGATTTTAAACTATCTTGCTAATAAACTGTTTTTACTTAGTTTATCAGTTGTGGTACACCATTGATCAGCTAAGGTAGATGATACTTTTCCTTCTTCCTGAATAGGAGACAGTTATTGTATTTTAATTTTTTTTTTAACAGAAAAACAATGACTGGGGATGGGTGAAAATAAGGAATAAATGGTGATCAGCCAGTGTCTGTGGTCATAAAAATTAATATATGTTTTTGTGGCCAAGCGAGAGCATCCACAGAGCTAACAGTGACTCAGGCGGGAGTCGTACAAATACAGTGCTATTTGTGAGTATAAATTTAGAGAGGGACAGAAGGCTGTACAAAGCGAACAACCATTCACAGTTCAAACATTTTTTCTCAAACACTGTTAGTACAACATTTAACCAGCTTTGCACTTAAAAAGTAATTCAGTGCTGATGCTTTGCCTCTCAGAGGATGGAAAATATTTTTGCTGTCATTTGCCTGAGATGGTACTATTTCCTGGTGCTTTAAAGTAAATAATTTATTGTAGCTTGGGGCTTTCACTCTAAGACTTTTCATATATGATACACTACTTACCTTAGCATTCCTGTTTATATATTTACATTGCTCTCATCTCAGTGGTACTCAGGCTCCTATGTACTGACACATTTTCCACTCCCTGCAGAGGAAGAGTATAAGTCATTAATGCTTCCGTATCCCTGATGATTTTATTAAATGAAGTTTAATTACTTCAATTGCTTTTGTATAACATAATCTAGTGCTCATTTACTCTATTATTAACATACAGAGGAATTAAAATAGGGTGCATTTGCATCAGTACACATTGAGCATGGTGTAAGGCCAGGTGTAATTAATTTCTCTCACAGCTATGGAGATTGTTAATTTAATAAAAAAAAAGCCAATATGTAGGGCTTGGTTTTTATTTGCATTGTGGCTACTTTCTATCACTCTGGAGTTGTAAATCAGCATTTTGGTTAAAAGTGTTCCTATTTCTTTTTCAGCACTCTGTACCAGAGTACTGTCAAATGGTAAAATGTAACAGCATAGCTAATTCTTTTTGCTGCAGGGGAAAAGAAGTGATACTACGCATTGAAAGTTAAATAACTGAACTACGGATCTAGCTCTTCTTACGAATGGTAAAATTTTCACCAGCTTCAAGGACAAAAGTGTGAGTTGCTCAGTCAGTGATTCCGAACTTTCTGGAGAAGGTAAGTAGTTCTACACAGGTACCCAATCAGGTTCCCTCCTCCCCCCACCCCCACACCAGGGCTTTTACCCCACCCGCAGGTCCCATCTTTGTTGGTCCCAAGTCTGTCATCTCCTGGCTCTGGCGGGGAGGTCTGGGAGCTCTACACCTCTCCTGTAATGTCATCACACCTTGCTCATTGGGAACCACTGCCCCAAGAGCCATCATTGACAGAACTGCCTGGTTTAGGGATTTTTAAGCTCTGTTTCGCTGCTTCCAGTCTGATAGAAAGACGGTGATCTATTTATTTACAGAAAGTGCTGGGAAAAAAATGGTTCTTCTAGAAAAATTAGTTTCTTTAAATGCTTGCTAAAATGGGAACCCCAAAACTGAGGAATACCCAAGTCCTTGAGCACTTTTTGAAAATACATTGCTAGTGTAAGAGGATTTGCTAACAGAAATTAGACTGAATCTTTTAAATGAATGATACGCTTTTGAAATATGTTACTCCGGTAGCCTTCCCTGACCCTCTGCAAAGAACCATCTGCATGTGTTTGCTCAAGAATTTTTTGGTAGAGAAATGTTGTTACCTTTCTTATTTAGTTCTTTACTGTTTCCACATGGTAGGATGTTAAGAGGTCGCTTTTTCTGTCCCCTGTCGATAAGTGACCTGCCTCAACCAGGCACTCAGAAATGAATCATAACACTTGTCAGCATGTGCGCCAATGATTGCTAAGGAGCTAACCACTCCGAGGCCATCTGTAGCAGCACTTGCTGTTCATTTCACAGTACAAGGGTTAGTGTGGTTATGTCTTTGGCAGTGAACGTTATTCATGAAAAGTCAGAGATGAGGGAAGTGAAAGAAAAATACTCCATCAGCTGTATCCATTTTGTTATTGCTTCCTGGTCATGAAATCAGAATGCGTATAGAAGGGCAGAACAGGGATATAGCAGCTGAGATTGAGGTGGTCCTGTGGGGGCAGAGGGAAGAAATTAGGTAATTTTTTTCAAAAGAGGCTTTAGCGGGTGTTTTGGGAGTATTCTGTTAGCCCCTGACAAACTCAAAAGTAAAGACAGAATAAAGGTAGTCAAAAGAATCCAGGAACATCACCGCTGATGTAAACCATTGCTGTGGACTTTATTCCTAAGGAATTTGGATCCCAAAGTTGTAGATATCATATATTTGTCTCAAAGAAAAATTCTTCTCTAGTTAGCTTTCAAATCCAAATACAAAGGCAATGGGGGAGCAAGAAGTATTTTCCCTTTCACGCTGAGAAATCCCAAGGAGAGGAGGAGGAAAGAAAAATGATACAGGGAAAACTTATCCCAGACCAGTAAAAATCCTTCTTACATTCCTAGTGAAGGTCTAGTACGTGAGGTACAAGACAGCCACTAAGATCTCTGGTGAAGAGGTGCTGATTTACTATGAGTGCTGTGTGTAAATTCCTAATTCTCAATCTTGGTTAACTCTGGAGTTACACTGGAATTCCTGGTTTATGCGTTGATTTCAGATTTTGGAAGAAGAAATAGTCATCATGCTTTAAATGTTTTGCTTGCTGTAATAGAAATGAAGGGTTTGGTCTACTTTCTCTTTGATTTTAGAAAATTGTGATATAATCCTAGGATATTTGATGTAAAGAAAGAAAAAAAAAAATCAGGCGACCTTCCCGAAATGTGATCAAATCAGATCTCTTTTGTTAACAATATTTAGCCATGGGCCTCTTCAACATCCTTCAGAACTGGATTAGGGCAGTGAAATAAGTCATACTGTACTGTGAGACTTAGAATGTGAGGGCTTTTGCAGTGGAATGGTTTTGAAGATATGGATAACTGAACAAAATGGAAAGTTCCACTTGAGAAAATCAGCAGTCTTTTTGTTTCAGTCTATGAAATACATTTTAAATTCCACAGATTTAGTTACTCTCAAAAATAACTTGGGAGCCAAGGTAAATGGTCTAAGAAATTGTTCTTGAGAAAAGCTCATAATAAAGTATATCAGTACTACTCCTTTTCTTCATGTTCCCAAACCTTGCTAAATGCTTTCTTCAGGCCAATAAGGAGTATGCCTTGTGTCAAAATTAGATTAATGTTGGATTAATAAAGCAGTAATAGGGCAATAGCTTGAAGTTATTGATGGTAAATTTTAATTTGAGGAAATTCAAAAGACTGAAACAGAAATTAATTGTACCTCACCATTTGTTCAACAGACTTGGTAGTACCCATGTAAGATAAAACATGCAGAAATAGAGTATGCTCAAAGGAAACCTATTGGAAGTGAATGGAATACAGTGGGTCTAGAGCCTGAGTCAAAGGCCATTGAATTTTAAGGAAAGATTATGGGAGTTAATAATCCTTAGGTCATCTTTTCTCTCTCTGGCATAGTTATGTATGGTCATGAGCATGTGTTTGAAAAGATGATATGCATTAGTAACTCAACCCTCTCAAATCTCATACGGGAAGTTGCAGGGAAAAAATAGTATCATCATAAAAGAAAATTATGAATGTTTCTATATTTTCATCACCTATACTTTTTTTAAAATCAAATTTTATTCAGAGTATGCATTTGTTGAAAACAAATGAGTGTTTGTTGGAAAATATAGTAGAAAGGTGTTAAATAAGGCTATGGGAACATAAGAAAAAGCATTTAAAGCAAGAAAGTCATAAAAACATCTAGAAAAGTTATCAGTACAAGTTATGATGCTTGGATGTGTTCTGTCCAATAAAAAAAAAAAGACAATATTTTTATCATTACTAATATTTTCCTAATAACAGAAGTTTTGTGTTCAAATTCCAGGATACTGTGTAAATTGGGGAAAAAAATATTTCTGTAACTTCTGCTATGTACAAAGCTTTCCCTGAGAGACTGTAAAGTTGTGTGAACTATCCTGTCTATGTTCTTTTTTTCTTGCTGAAAATCATCACTAGCTTTCATCATATCAGAAGGTTTCTTGCAGGCAATACAGTAGTGTCTTTCCGTCCAACTTTGATAGGCCACAGAATTTTCAATTTCTTGGTTCAAATAAGCATCACTATTGCAATCTTAACCCTTTTTATATAATAAATTCAGTATTCCTAAAAAGAAGGATGCCATAGCTCCAGTTTTTAGTTATGAAATTATACCACCATACAGACAGAGTAGCAGAATAATCTAGATGATCATCTTTTATGTTAAAAATTCCATCCATGCTCAAGAAATTAATCTGGTTTTCATATGGAATATTTCACAACAAATCAAGAAAGCTTTGTGAAGCACCTAAATGAAATGGATAGGCAGTTACAGTCCTTAAACTCCACAGAATTTCCAACAATTAGTGACTGATTAGAACAGAGTTTCTAAGTACCTTATACAAAACAATTACACTGTTCCCTGAATATCCTTGGCCTGAAGCAGTGCATTAGAATAGACCATATCTCTCATCTAGTATGGTAATTCTTGTCTGTATTAACAGAACAAAACAGCATGAGAAAATTCAGTAGATTCTTCTTCAGTATCTAACTGCGGAAGTACTGAGGAAGCTGCACCAGTTTGAAACAACAAGGGATTTGACCCTGTATTCTATGTCTTAAATGTTTATCACCTCTGTTTACCCTACTTCCATTTAAAAATTTGAGCTTCTAAAAAGAGTGTTTTCTAGGAATCAAGAGCCTGAGCAATATTCTTCTTTTTGTTATATAAAATTATTGCTATTCACACTGATACAGAAATTATTGGTTGGTACAAGACATGTTTTGCTTACAGCGTGGGAGTAATACCAAGGATTTCCAGTACAAAACACATCCCCCAAAACCCCATCTTGTTTTGGAAATAACAGTGAGGTCATGATCTTTTGCTTTCCTTTCAAAAGGAGGCACATTATAATTATTGATGGTAGGGCTGGTAAGTCATGGCAACAGACACATGAAGTTTAATGCTTTGTAATGTAGCAAGAGGAAATTGTTGCTAGGGACTACTTCTGGTCATTTCTAACACGGAGTAATTATTAGTTCATTCCTTCTATCTTGTGTGTCAGGAAGGAGAGGCATTACCTCGTCACTTCAGAGTGCTATGTCAGGATCTACCCCTACAGGGGTAGGAACTATCCCTATTAGTGACAAGCAATGGTCCCAGAAGTCTCATAGAGAGGAGGAACTACATGCGTATCTGCAGGGGGAGGGTGTGAAAAATTAAGTTGGTAAGTATTCTTTCTTTCTTTGACACCACACTCTTGAACATATACAATACAGATGCCAACCTCAATGGCATCTCTGTCTAGCATCATCAATATCTCACAACTTGAATAGGCCAAGATTAGTGCATTCATATACCTTCACACATAATTCTAGAAAGTATCTTGACCAGCTATTTGGTTTTGTTTCATTTAATTATGACTGGCCGTAACCCTAGTTATAGTAACATCATTTTTTTTCTTCTTGATAATTTTGCACACCTTTGCATCACCTGCAAATTTTCTCATTCTGAAATAAAGCATATTCTGATAAATGCATCTTCTTCACACTGTCAGAAATAAACCAGTCTTGACAGGGTTTGAGGTGGGGGGGATCTGTGGGAGGGGATGTCATTCACAGGCTAGTTAAAAGGTCTCTGAAACTGTTTTCTGTTTTTGTTATCGGAACAGAATTTTGGTTTGCTGCCTGGTATTAGATCTCTCCAGTTTCCTTCCTGTGGCGATTCTTTTCTATACATATGAATTTTCAAGGTGAATTGGTATGTCAGACTCTAATGAAGTTGCAAATGGTTACCCAGTGGTGTCAGCAGTGTTTAAGCACGAGATCATGGCAGGTAACTCTCTTGATATGGGCCTACTGGACTGCATGCAGGAGGTCTGCTTCTGGCATTTATATTTTTGAGTTTCCTTCCTTCCAGAAGCTACCTTTCTCATCTTTTCTGGCCTTCACAGTTAATTGTGTTTCTGCAAAGATCCAGGTGGCTTTTTAAGATCTTTAACTTTCTCTTTACAATGAGAAATCTGGCACTCTCTCCTAGTTGTGTGACCCAAAGTAAATCCTGTATTCTCTGGCTTTACTCTAGCAATGACCCACTGTCATACACCAGATGGGATAAGTAAAACCAGCGGTAGATCCCCATTTTTCTTGACTCTTGTTCCTCAATTAAGAACTTGGTAGAGTTCATGAGCCACTACAGAGCACCCTTGACAGACACCTTCCTCTTAGGATGGGAGTATCACATCAGTTACTCCCATTCTTCCTGCATTTTGCTTTTGAGCACCATGCTGCACAAATCCAGCTAAGTGACCTCATCAGAGCAATTTATTCTTACTGGGCTTTTAAAAACATTAATACAGCTGGCTTGTTCTCAGCTTTGTCCAGACTTGTCCAATTTCTTCTCTAGCAATTCAAAGGAACATATTGGCTGTTAGGACATTCATGTTTATCCAGAAATACCTCTCTGACACCTTTCCCTGTAGCCTCCAACCTGTATTACCATCATGTTAAATAAAGCTACTCAGTGTTGTTAGGAGCTACTCTGCATAAACTAGAACAGTCAATAGCTGAAGTTCTTCAGCTGCTAAAGGGATCCTATTGATTCTGCCCTTCAGGGTCCAAATAAACATTCAGCTATCTGGCTTCTGTGAAGAGACAGTTTGACATTTTGCTGTGGTCAAGGGGCAGGGAGAGGAAGACATGGCAGGTATGTGAGTTTATGTAATTTCATGCACACATTGGAGTGGCTGCTTGGATGTGTATAGTTGTCTTCTGAAATTCTGTAGTACAATAGTACAGACTATTCCCCCAGGTCTTTGGGGTCCTCAGGTAACTGCTCACTTTACTTTTAGTGAAAACTCCTTCTGCAACTGTGACCAATAACATGGTTTTGCAAGCATTTTACAGACACAAACCTGTTAGGAGCACGCACAGACATCTTGCGATGGTGAGCAATACAAAGACTCAAAGCAGAAGCAGTTTAGCTATTGATTTTGAGAGTAAGCTAATGGGGGGTTTTTTACAGTGCTTTATTGTACTGTGAAGATATGTTAGTCTGCACATGTCTTTATTATTGTGCAAGCTGAGTACATGTTGCATACACACCCTAGGTCAGGATCATCTGAAACTTCTACTTTCTCTGCCAATTGACAAGGTAAAAAGAACATGCAATAGATCATTAGGAAGGCTGAAAGGAGAGGTGACTACCTACCTATCACCTTTATCGCAGAGCCAAACCCAGCAGAGAAATGCCATCAGTCAGCAGAGGCTCTGTCAGTTCTCCCGACCCCAGGTCATAGACAACTCAAGTAAATTTTTATTTCTCTTTCCTTGTAGTCAGCTTAGAGTCTCTGTGACTGAGATTTGGGGTTGAGAGAGGTGTTGATTTTTGCATTAGTATGCAAAAATAAGACACTTCTAAAGGTGTTAGAGAGCATGCTTCATCTCTAACAAACTCCTCTGTGTTGCAGTGTAAGACCTTGTCCTTTCCCCCCTTCTCCAGGTTTTGGAAGAGAGAATATCAAATCTGATTCTCTGAAACAAAGACGCAGAAGACAAATTAACTGATTGTAATGTTAATGAGATAAAAAAAAAATCTTTGCCTTCAAAAATTGTATTTATTCAGAATCCCCTGAAAGACAGAGAACAGCCTGTAACACCTGATGGGGCAAAAAGGAGGTAACAGCTTACTAAGAGAATAATATAGGTAAGCACCGAAAAAAGTTACTCTGAGAGCAAGAACCCCCGGGAGAATTCCTGCAACTTATAAAACAGCTAATAGTCTAAGATATTTTGTTGATGTGATTTATAAATAGATTGTGGGTTTAAGGCAGGCATTATTTTTAGCCATATCTTTTATTTTAAAAATAAATAATTTCTTTTACTCGTAAAAATATTCAAGACGCAACTTCTGTGTTTTATAAAATAAAAAAAAAATATTAGAACACATGATCAGAGCAGTCAAGATGAAAGCCTTTGACTTACTATAATCCCCTCTTCCATGATCTCAGAGAAGTGATTTTTTCTCTTTAGTTACTTTGAAGAAAGATTGTATTACTTATACATAACATTCATATACTTAAAGATTTCTAAAGAGATAGTGGATACAGAAAGGGTTTGGAGATCTTGGATTCAGTTTGAAAGTGCTACCAAGTCTACATGGCTGATGTGACAAATGAACCTGGATCTGGTCCCCTGTTTGCAGTAAGAGGGAAATGATAATGGTATATTGATTCTAAGAACAATAGATAGGACTACCCAGAAGAGCCTCTATGTATTTCAATTCCACCTTTGTTATTTACTTGGACTGTTTGTTTCAATCTTTGTTTTTTGCTTGTCTATCTTTTAAAATGCTTGAGTATTTTTCAATGAAAAAAGTGCATAAAATATTTAGAGTCCTATGTTTCCCTGCCTGGTACAACTAGCACGACGGGGACAATATTCTGGGACACAGTTTATTTTGTTTGTAATGTTAAAATTGTCATTAGCTTACAGTTCATAGCTCATAGTATCATTCTTTTGTTCAGTCATTAGTATTTCTTCCAAAGAGAGGGGAGCCTTTCTTAAATGCTGTGTTAATCTCTCTTCACATTTCTGTCAAGAAAGATGCTGCTAAATACATCTCCCTACGCAACAGATGGTTTTGTATCTTACCTAATGTCTCAGTACCAAAGCCAGTAATCTCTAATCTGGAACTGCATATCAGATGCTTCTTGAAAATGAAAATTTACAGTGACCAGTATCTGTTCCACGTTTACTGCAGCAGTTATCACTGGAAAGAAAACTTCCCTCTATATTAGTTAAGGGTGTCCTTCCACAGACAATAAACCAGTTGTAACTGGTAAGTAGGTGGTGGCTTTGAAGGCATTCTTGTATCCAGTCTTGTAAAATTGTCCCCAGCAATTTTCCTGTCCTGCTCGGCTTCCTTCCCTATAATGGATTTGATGTGCTCTTTGTTTTTCTTTCCTTTTTGAGTAGGTGTTTTGTGTTTGCCACTTAAGAGTTCTCTAGGGTCTGTTCTGAAATTATCAAAGTTTATAGCACACATTTTCAAATTAACATTCTTAAATATGCCCACAAAATCTGTTGCTGCTCCCCAAATGCATCTTTCTACAATAAACTGCACATTAACACATGTAAATACCCATTTGCATTCCCAGAGAATGTACAAATAGATGCTCGACAAATTTTGGAAAGATGTTCCATGAAAAGTTTGACAATTATTTAAGGCGAATGTTTTCTAAACTAATAGCATATGGGTAAACAAGGCCAACAGGATCTTGGTGTAATTTCTGGATTACTATGATGAGGATGACTCTCATAGTTACCTGCTCAAAGAGGACCCTCTAAATGTAAATCTTCCTCTAACTTTAAATCCGGGTGTGAATTTCAGCACTCCAGTGGCACTCTTTTTTTTTTTTCCCTCCAACTATTTTTAGATTTCAAGATCTGTATATATGCAGGGACTAAAACCACAGTAAGAGCAAACAGGAAGATTTCTCAAACAACCCTTAAATAACAGGTATGAAATATATTTTTAATGCATGCTTATATTCAAGTTGCTTGTCAGCTCCCACTCTATCCCAAAATCCAAGGATTATGGTTTTTCCATAGATTCTGGCTCTGCAGACTCCATGAAGGTATCTAAAAAACAATCTGCTTGCTTTCTGTATTGGAAATTTTTACCAAAAATATTTATCACTTCCAATCTCCATTGATAATTCCTTTGATGCGAAAAGCAGAACAAATTCCAGTTTGCAAGTCTACACTTGTGATTTTTACATGGGACTATCTGTTATCATCCTAAGACTTCACTCTTAGGTTATTTAATTGAAGAACACCAAGAAAGGGACTTTGCATGTAATAAATGTATAATTTTTGCATTGTCATTTTTCAAGTATTTTTCTATTTCATGTTCTTCGACATTCATTTTTCTTAACCAAAAATAATTCTGTAAGATGAGAGTGTATAACATCTCACAGTACATTTAAAGTAGGTTTTTTTAATACTAAATATCATTGGTGATGTTATGAAAGGGAAAGAAGTCGTTTCTCGATACGTTCTTCAGACATTCTAACATTTTCACCTTCTGACTATTCCAGAGTCATCGCTGGCAGCATTGATTTCCCCCTGAAGTAACAAGCACTGTATTTCAAAAAAGAGACTGTTGATCACTTTGACGGCAACCTTTTCAAACATTCAAAAAATCCTGCCCAGTAGAAACCTCCATGCTGTATCACTATTCCATACTAAGAAAAATAAATAGGTACACAGAATGAGAAGGATTATTATGAAACAGTTGAGGGCTTCTTTCTGAATGCCTCCCTTTTTCATATTGCACCTGTATCATAATATGAAGGTTATTTGCAAAATCCCAAAGGTCGCCAGGAATCTCTTTCAAAGAAACATTTATGCTTACATAGAATTTAAAATTAATTAATAATGACTTTTGTAAACATGCTTTCTTTTTTTTTTTTTTTTCCCTTTTCTCTCCTCTTTCTTTAGTTCTGTCATCTTCCTTAACTTTTAGCTTCTAGCTCTCTTAGGACAAAAGAGTCAGATGAATACAGTCTATCTTTGTCAGATAGACAAACTCTACACCTTTTTGAATGTCTGGAAGGTGCCTCATATTTCAAAGTGTGCCCACAAAAAAGCAATAAAAAGTGCATAGCTGAATTTCTGACTTCAATTTTGAACCAGAAAGAGGCCTGAGTTCCACAGTCTGAATGCACTTCTGGAGTGCTGAGTTTAACTGTTTCACTTCAGCCTGTTACAGGGAGATCCAGCTGTGGAGTTCAAATCCCAAACTGCGATCTGGGTCTGAGCACCTGGAAAGTTCACGGAAGAGTTTGGAGCAGACGCTTCTGCTCTAGTCACACATTGCATGAGCCCAAACCTTGAAGCAGGACCCAGTCAAGCAGACCAGATGGACTGAACATACCTTGTGATGGCACAGAAGTTACTTAAACTGGCTCCCCCCCTGCCTTCTTCCTTTTTTTTTTTTTTTTTTTTCCCCTCCTCTCCT
>JAVJGG010000094.1:15576891-15597775 GCA_035590195.1 Aviceda cuculoides | reverse complement strand
AGATCAGGGACAGATAGTGATACTTTAAATGTGTTTCACAAAATAGGACATGTTTAGGCTCAGATACTTCAACCTGCATTTAAAAAAAAAAAAAAAAAAGGAAAACAAGAAGCAAATCCCATGGGAATTCAGGAAGTCATGCTTCAATGACAGGTTCTTCTCCTTTCCCTTCTCCTGTCGATGTAGGTGTATTATTTTTAGTAGGACACTGAGACTGTGTGATTTAACTAGTTGTTTGTTTTTAATGCTGTGCAGTAAACTGCAGTTTCAAACTAGATGATGTTTGGTGCATCAGGCCAATAACCAACACAACAGTAACAACTGTCCACACTGCTGTTTCATCACAGCTCAGCTGGGTTGGAAAGGAAACCCTGAAAATGGGAAGTAGCTGGGCCTCTGGGTAGCTCTGCTCTTATTTTTCTTAGATTCTGCAGATTTGCTTTGCAGAAAATATTTTGCTCTACTTAGTATTTTCTCCTCAATATACAAGAAAGACTTCTCAAAAGAAGCATGACAATAGGGATGCGGAGGAGTTCTATGCACTGTGCACAGAGATTAAATGCTGCCCACCAGGGATGGCGGAGTCAATACTTCTGAGACAGTCTTGTGCATTTTACATTTGCAAAGTGAGAGAGATTTATTCCCTTGAAATGGAGGAAGCTTTTTGTTTTGAATAAAAGCAGGCCTTTGAGTATAGTCCTATGTATCTTTCTGTGGGCACGGTGGGATGACCCATGGAAAGAGCCACATCTACTGTTCCTTAACACAACCATTTCTGCTGTTACCTAAATCACCATCTGTTTGATCTCACTGATGGAATGAAGTAACAAAATTCCCATGTCATGGCTTCTAAGATGGATTTTTTTCTCAGTGACAAAGGCAGCTTGAAGTTCTGGAATGTGCTTTAAGGTTTTATTATCAGTCTCTACTGTCACCACTGATGAGTTACTCCCTTGGCTAATTCATCAAGGCAGCAAACTTGGATAAGTTCTCACACAATTGTTTCTTTAAGGTACCAAAATATACCTAATATTATATACTTATTTTTTCTTAATATTTCAGTATATCAATGTTTTAATTTTAATAATCAAATAAATGCAATGGCTGCTGAAGCAGCACACAGAAGTAATTCTCATTTCATTTAGGTAGGGTAGGGATGGGGGGTACTCCAGCATGCAGTGTGAGGTTTCCATGTGGGAAGTACATCTTTTTGTTCAAATTCATGATGTTTTAAGTGTACACCTGTCAACTATCCTTTAGAGCACTCCAGTTATGCCGTTTTGGTTGCAGTCCTGGAAGTGGGTGGTTGTGACTCTCCCTGTTCTGAGCAGAGCCCAGAGCAGTCATATCAGCATTAGGTAATGACACCCTAGAGCTGACAGGCTTCCAAAATGTTTTTTGTCTCACAACTGGTACAAATCTTCATAATTGATTTGGATTATGGGGCTGGTAATACAGCACTGAGTAGCAATTAATGCTAACATTTTAGTTTCATTTCATTCTGTCAAATACACTTGACACTCTTTTTATGTGCAAGATTGTCAGGTATAAAGCCATGTGTCTCATTATATGCCTATTTGTCACCTCCCTTCAGATCAGTGTCACAAGTGATGCAGGTAATGCCTCTGCTACTCCTAATTCTTTTAACTCACTGGTCTTGCAAGAAGAATTTATAAAAGATATGCCTATAGATTCCTGTAAATCGTATCAATTGCCACTGCTGCCTCATTAGAAGTAAACATATGGAAAAAAAATCTTGTGCTTCCATTTAAAATAAAAATATTTTTTTAAAAAGGCCTAAATAAAGATATTTCATTTGTTATGGTGCCATTTGGAAACAGAAATATAATTGTGAATTATGTATGCTTCTGCAGTTTTAAAACTCAACAGACAAAGTTATGTCTGTGCAAATTGAGGCTGGCATTGGTACCTGCAAGCCCAGCAAGCCAAGCCTCCCGCACCACCAGCGCCAACAGGTGTGCCGCAGTACAGTTACCTTTTCCTTGACTGTTTTTAAGTTAGGCTGAGATTCTTTTGACATCACATTAAAGATACTTACAGAGCATCAATTTAATAAAAAATGATCATAGAAATGTCTCATCTTTCAGCTGTTTCTTTATTTAGTGAATGTATCTTCTGTTTGATTAAGATTTGGTCTTGGTGGTCCAGGATATACTATAAGGCTTCAGGTTTAGGGCTGCTGGATAGATACTGTAACCATTTGATCACTATGAAACCAGTGGTTGGTTATTTACTGTGAAACTACTGATTCTCTAGCAAGTGTTTCCAATTTGTGGAAAAAAATTTCATGCCCTATTCAGTGTGGTAGTACATATGTTGACTTTGCTCTTTTTGCCAATGCTGGGAGTTTTTATGCATGTGGTAAAAAATACTGCTCTTGCTGTCTGCTCATCTTATACACATCAACTTGGGGATGTATCAGTGTCAAATCGGACATGACAGTTTCAAAGAGTACTTAAAAGGTAAACCCGTGACATAACAAGTAATGTAAGAATGCCTGATCCAAAAGGCATCACGAAAAGCCTCTAACAAGTGTACGAATGCCTGCCATCCAGATTTCTGGTTTTGCATAAAAAGGGTTTGCTCGCAAGCTGGAAGGCAGCTAGCAGGATCAATCCCACCTCGGCTGTCAGCTTCATAGGTGCAGGTCCAACAGAAAGCAGTGCTACTGCTTTAGCGAGGAACTCCTTCAGCCTCAGAGACTGGCCACCGCTAGCAGAGGCTCTCCTCCTCTTTTGAATGCTCTAGGCCGCCTTCACCGAGGTTTCAGAGAGAAGGCGGGCAGGAGAGCTGCCGGGGCTGGGCAGCCTTTCCTCACTCCGCGCTTCTTTCTCCGAGTCAGCGCATGGGCTGGGCCAGCAGGACTGGTACTGCTGGCGAGCCTGGTGTTCAGGTGACTTGTTAAGCGAGTCATCCAAGTAGAGATGCCCAAGCAATGGAGAAATTAGCTATGAAGATTTCCCAAGACTTTTCTATCTCAGTTTTTAAAAGTCGAGCAAGTTTCAATAGATTTCATCATTTATTCAACTGTGAAGTGCAGTCAGGATTGAGAGTGAGCTTTGGGATTCCTTATGCCCCTTTTTTCTGTCTGTCCAGCCATCCATTCCTCCATTACAAAAGAAGTGGTAAACTGAAAACCCACAATACAAAATTGGAAAAATTGAAAATCTGGAAAAAGTATTGAAATTAAAGAACTAAAAGCCTTTTTCTTTTTTCTTTCTTTTTTTTTTTTTTTGTTGTTTAAAGCACAAAAGCTGTTCTTTGAAAAATATTAGCTAGTACTATTGTCTTATACACTTTGAAAGCCGTCAAACTGCAAAAACATTAACTATATCTTAGAGAGTTAATTAACAGTTAATCTTCACCCATTGGCTAAGCAGTTTCAGTCTTTCAGTAATTAATAATTCTGTTTCCACAGGATATGTAATTTCTCCCAGCTTTTTATCCTAGCCTGGTTTGTGCCATGTTGCTTTGCACTGTCTTAAAAAACAGAAGAAAAAATATTTCTTTCACTGCTACCAAATACCTGAATGTTAGTAGTGGGATCACTAAAGAGAGACCATGAATACTAAGGTCATTACATTAGAGCTTTTTGTATTCTACATTTGCCAGGGTTGTCTGTGCAGTATCTTTGACAAGGTGGCTGGCGTCACGGCTTCATTGCAACTTCTTAAAGTGTGTCATGCAACATGAATGAGTCTTTTGCAAATGTACACAGGCTGAGGTAGGGGCGGGGGGAGAATGAATTAATATAGTATTACATAATTTTTAAGTCTCTCTAATCTCTTTCCTTTTTACGCAAGTTTAGCAATTTTACAAAATCCCATTTGAGCTAAATCATGTTCGAAGGAGCCTAATAACAGCTTTATTTCTTGGTATTAAATCATATTTCATTTAAAAACCAAAAGCACCACAAAAACATTATTAAATAACATTGTGATGCAACTGTGTGGAATTCACCATGCTCTTTCTCTGTGCCATGCAATTGGTACCTCCTTGGAGAACTACTACAATACAAAACAAATAATAGACACTCACAACACCAGTGTGTACATATCTGTATGTGTATATATCTATAGATGTATACACACTGATGTCATAAGCATATATATATATTGTGGTGTATTACTGTTACAGCATAATCCTCCTAAAAGCAAGATTCTTTTCCCAGATGATCTCCTGCTAGCATTTATCAGTTTTATTCTTTTAATGATTGATACTTTTTTCTATGATGTGTTATTTGGTACATGAGACTTTATGGATTTAACAGTTTTATTAATTTGAGAGGTTTCCTCTGCACAATAAAATGGCTCAGTATGACAAAGGAAGTATCATAAATGAATTGATTTGTCACCTATCAGAATGTAATCCAGCAGTGATTTCGTTATTGTGGTTATTTCCCTTCAATTATCTGCAAACTTAAAATGCTACATAACATCCCTGTATCAACTGACAGAGGAAAAAATGCAAATGTAACTGGGTTTCACAAATATCCTTCAGATTATTGGTGCTTTGTATTAGTTTTTATTCCTTAAGGCACAATCTTCCTTGAAAGAAACTAAATATTTACCCAAGTATTTTAAGTGAGCTTGGTCTCCCAGGAAAACAACAGATAAGATGTCAAAAATTTTCAGTATTTGAACATGCAACTCTGTTGTTATGGAGGGCTGCATGTATCCAACATGCTACGGTTTCTCTGTAAGACAGAATTCCTCATACCTATCACTAGTGGGGTCATAAAAGAATTGTATAAAATACAAACTGTTCTTATCACTGTGTGTATTTAAAAAGATATAGGGTAAGTTCTTCAGCACATGACTGGGGTTTTCAAAGGAGTAAGCCTGCAGAAATAACATAAAATTGTGATGCTAAATTCTCCCAGGTGTCTTCAAAAGCCCCAACCTAAAGCTCTGTGGCTTTATTCACGTATTTACCCCTGAAATAGTTGTAGCTATTTAAAAAGTTATTCTCCTTTCACCAATTGTAAAAAGTTAATTTAAGCAATCTTACTTTGTGCTGAGATGGACCTGGAACACTCATGTGATGTGTTACCACAACTCAGTTATAATAAGGTGATGATTTCTTGAATGGTGAATTTTTAAACTTTGAAATCAAGCGAGTATTCTGAGATGCACTAAATTCTCTGGGATTCTGATTGTCTGAGAGTCTGGTGGAAAGTATGAGAAATGCTGTTGCTGGGGATGCTGCAGCTGATCTTTTTAAATAAAAGTAGTTCATTATACCCTATTACATGAAATTTCTACCTCTCTGCACTAAATGTTGTGTTTCACATAATATTAGTTAGTGTCATTTCTCTAGGACTGCTTGATTTTCTGGTGAAAACTAATCCCAGGAGTGGTCATCAGGATCTGTCGCCTGTTTTGTACTGCAGTTGTGCCTGGAGGCTGGAGACTGGTTCTGCTGGGCATATGCCCAATGATACACAAAGAGTTTGTGGCTTCTTGTATGAATATTGAAATAGACGTTAAATGGACACAGCTTTCAGGCAGTTTAAAGAATTATATAAATTCATACCCATTGGGACAGCACAGTGCTACATTTTGAGTCCCTTTTATTAAATCTCACTCATTAGTGCATTAAGTTCTATTTAACCTGTTAGAGATATCTTAGCAGGACACTAAATATTGATTTATGGGCTTTGGATACTTGAACATCTACCACATTCCCTGGTAAGTCAATCCAATTGTTAATTATCTTGTAAGTTTAAAAGCTCTACTTTTCTTGTTAGTCGGAATTAGCCAGATTTCAGTTTCTAAATGCTACCTCTCTGTATACCTGTAATGCATACTTATATACTTCAATCATTCTAATATCTCTTTTCTGAATGGTTTCCAATAGTTTTCAGCATCCTTTTTGAAATGCAGATGCTGGGCCAACATGTCCAGCAGGTTGCCATACAGAGTAAACCAATATTTCAGTAGAAGATAAATGGAAGTAGGTGGAGTTTACCTAATTCTAGCCTGAGTAGTAGAGGACGATCTATCCTGGTCAATTCTAGGCTTCTGCCCTTTTAGGGGTTTCTTTAATCTAGAGAGTTTAGGAAGTGTATTTTCTTCATTTTTCAGTTTATTTATAAAATTAGTGTCAGGCTATGAGAAAATAATAAGATCATATCTCAGCAGAAGCCATGATTAAACAGACATGATTATGAGTTTTAAAATTGAATAGACAGAAACTGAACTAACTTCCTACCCCCATGGTCCCAAGCCAGAGCACTCGATGCAGGGAGGATATTCCTAATGTTATACAGAGCTTGAAATGCTGCAGGGGACCAGGAGGAATGGAGAGTTGTGTTTGTTTCTTCTTCAGGGATGTAGCTTTGCTGCCTTTCACAAGCTCTCTTAAACTTGAGAGCAAAGGAGTGTCACAGAAGATAGTAAAGAAAAAAAAAATATCTCAAATTATGTTAATGGTTTATTGATATCCCACAGTTTAATCTTTAAAAGCATTGAAAATAACTAAAAGTAAATAAAATATCTCAAGTAAAATATAAGAAGGAAAGCATGAGTAGTTCCTTGATTCGGTGTATTCTTTGTGGTTAAGAAACTGGATGGAATTACATAGGAGCACATAGCTCCCAGAGCATTGCTCTACAAAGGTAACATTTTATCAGACCAGCAGAATACATGACATTTGAAGTCAGAAAGACAGGTGTATTCATGTTGTGTTATACTTTCTTCCTGGGCTTTGCTTTCACATACTCTATGTGGTTACATCAAATTATTCATGTGCACTAATTCTAGGTTTCATTCATGGGTTTGCAAGATGAAGAGACAGACTCAAACATGGGAAAAATTACTAAACATGAAATAAATTCAAGGTGAACAAGTATTCCTGCTTTCTACCTTGACTGTTTTATTACCGCTCTGACCCATAATTACTAATAAAGGTTTACAGTATGTCTGGCATTAAAATAGGCTAATATGTGCAAAGCATATCTTTCAAATTAATTCTGTGGCAAGAAACAAGTGTCTCCATTAGCCTGTGTTTGCATGGGGGGAGGCTACAAATGTACGTGCAGTAGGCTAATATGTCTGAAAACTTACAACCAGTGAAAAAATCGGGAAAATATGAAAGTGACTGGAATTTTTCTAGTGACCTCAAAATTATTTCATAACCAAACATTCAAAAATTTTTAAAAGGTTGACGATTATCTTCTGCTTAAATGTTTCCATTTCTGCTATGAAGAAGACTTTTCTCTGGTCACTCATTTTGCTTCTAGTTATGTAATACAATAGTATGGATACCCAATGGCACAAAAAATTAAGATATATGCTCTATCTAAGTGATCACAGCTCTTCAGGTCAGAATCACCTAAGAACATATCGCTTCTTTTTATATTTTTTTTTCTTTTGTGTGTGGTTTGCAGGTTTTTCTTTTATGTTATACAGCAAAGAATTAAGTGTTTTATGGAGAGAAAGAAACAGGATCTTTTATTTCTGTGATCTGGTATCACTGAGTACATAATTTTCAAAATAAGATCAAGCAATGTGAATTTCATGAAGGCAAAACTGGGAAAAAAATAAATTGCACAAGTTAGCTTTGTCAGCATCTCAGCTAGAACAATATCTTATTGCTCCCCTTCAACATAACTTTGGCGTGCATATCTTTGCAGAGAAACTATCTGAAAACACCAAAAGGAAGATCTGAAATATAAAGTCCAAGCCAAAATAAGTTTTCATTATGAAGAATAATAGCGGCATACTGTTGTCTCATTGTTACAGGCCATCAAAAAACCACAGTTGTGAAAAGAACAAACTTAATATTGATTCATCCTTTATTCACTCACAACAGCATCAAGATGTAGTTACAACCTCGGTTATGTCTCAGCATAGCCAAATTAACTTGGCAAAATTACACCAATTTTAAGCCACAGTGGGATCAAAATCCCACCGTTGGTGTTTGTAACAGTAAATTCTAAGCACAATAATTTCAAAGTACTTCATCCTCATCAACGTATTCTTCTTTTCATTTGTTTGAACAGTCATTTAACATGATCTTTTTTCAGTTTTAAAAAGCAGTAAGGATTGGCTTCTTTTTTCTATTTATGGTACACATTATAGATCATACAAACAAGTAAAAGCAACAGAGAAGAATATAATGAAGAAGAAAAATACCACTCCTGTTGAGATTACATAATCAGTTGTGATGTTCTTTCCTATTCAAGATGTCCAGTTTCTGCAGATTGAATGCAAAAGCTGTTCCAAAGAAACTAAAGGAAACACTGACCAGCCCTTTGATATGAGCTGCAAGTATCAAGAGAGCTGTTTGCCTATAAACACGTCATATTTCATTAGTACTTCTCCAGATCTTAAGGAAATCCTGGGTCATGTAATAGGAAGTGTCTAAGGTAAATTATCAGCCATTTACAGAAAAGTATGGCCTGCAAAAAAACTCTTTTCTAAAAAAAAAAACCCACACCCCACCATTTAATATGGCTTACATTCTTTCAATGTGTAGGATTTTTTTCATTAAGCGCTGAGTAGTACAACAGAACATTAAAACTTTTGAATATAGAAACATAGTCTTGTTCAACTGATTTAAAAAACCTTTGCAGGGTGACAGCCCAACCTCCTATGAGAAAACTCTCCCCACATACTCAAATCTAGTTGTTTTAAATTTCTGGGTATGTTTTGTGTAAAAGTAATTTGATTTAGATATCTCAAGAAACAAAATATGCTGCCATCTACCTTCCCTCTAATAAGACATAGAAGTGGGTAATTATTTTTTTTTTCTTCCTAACCATATTGTATTTGCTGAAACTATGATTTCAGGATAACTCATCCCATTTGGAGAATTTACGTTGCACTTGCCAGAAGAATTTGGCTCTTAAAAATCTGTGGATGAGCGCCAAAAAACAGAGATGGAAGGGATGACAGCAGTGTTATTCTCTCCCTTATGATGAATAAATTATGCAATGGGTTCCTATCCCTGTTCTAGTTAGTGCTAAAGAAATACCCAGAAAATTTTATAATGTGTGTGTTTGCATCTTTTCTTGGTAGCTTGGTAGGATGCGATTCAGATGTTTGCTCTGATTTATGTAGATGCTGGGGGTTTTTTTACGCATGTCTCTGAAATCTTGAAGTGACTTGACTACCAGATTATAAGGGGAGTACCTGTCTTTCACTACTTTTCTCATTAAATGAATATTTAAGAAATCTCCCTGTAGTGTTGGACAGCTTGAAGAGAAAATGCTAAGAGCAGTTAGAATATATTATAATACATTATTTACAATAGTCTTTTGAAAATGGACTTGTAAACTGAAGTCTTATTTAGCTAACCTGGGTTTACAGCATCTTCAACTCATTTTCTACTTCTCCACACACTTGGGGTACTGAGTCTAAGAAGAATTAGAACGCCTCATTCCAATTCTGTCTTGTGATTGCAGTGTAAAATTAGCCTTTCATTTTCGTTTGTATTAATTGCGTCAGGAGCATCTTTAAGAAAATAATAATTTTTTTCACACAAAGTTCTTTTGTGTTGAATGAAAGCAAACGGGTTTTTTAATGCAAAGAAAAATGTTCCTTTCTATTCAAAAGTAAACTCGGTTGTTCTTTTTACTGGTCCATCAGATCGAACTGCAAACGGAGATGCTTGCACAGTGGCGGTTAGGGGACCACACATCACCGCACCCCGTGCGCTTCCCGGCGCAGGGGCCAAGCGACCGTGTCAAGCCTGCAGGTGTGAGTGGGGATGCGTCAGGAAGGCCAGAGGTCAGCCAAAGTCCTCATCACGGGGTGATAAATGTTCTCCTGAGCTGCCAGGCAGCCCGTATTTGTCTATGATCCTTGTCACAATCTCATGGTAAATTTACCACTGGTAGATTATAGTTTTCGGTCCTCACCACTGTACAGTGAGCAAGTGTCACTACTGTCTCTCCTGTGAGGCGAAGGAGGTAAGGGTCCATGATTAATGATGTGGACACTATCTAGCAGCAGGAGCCCATCAACCTGTGACAACTTTCTATTCCATGGGCATTAAACTCCTAAATGCTGTCACAGTCCTGCAATAGATTGTAACAGACAGCAGGGAGCAAGGAACAGGAAGGAGTTTCATAAACCTTTTCTTTTCCCTTAAGTAGATGAATTTTACTAGTAGTTATTTTTGCCTCCATTATTTTATTGGACCCAAAAACAAGTTTGGAAAAAGGTCAATTTCAGCTGACTCCCAATCTATTTGGCAAATACTGATTTCCTCCTGGCTGTTCTTGCTGGAGTGTGACCATTACCGTGTTTTCTGTTTGCCACTTTCTTTGTTTGCGAACATGATCAACAAAGGCCAGCACTGTTCTGGGATCGGGGCATTTATGAACATAATTGCTGCAACAACATACAGCTTTGGTCCTGGCTAGGCTTGATATAAACAATGGCTAATTCTTTCTCTTCTAAAGTCACAGAATTGGCAGGTATTTTAAAAGACAGAGCGGGTTTTTTTTTCTTTCTTTCTGCAGATGATCTTTTTAAATCAAACAGAGCTGGCAAAGAAGAAAAGAGTGGAAACCACTTACAAAAAGTCTTGAGGTGTTCGTGTGCTTTGAACAACGTAATCAGAATTTGATCTGTAGTGATCACTCCCACAGCTACACAGCATGAGGAAGCTTAAGTGGAATAACCAAGCGACAACATTAAGAGGAGACTGTCTGAGCCTTGCTGGAAATGAGGAGCTGCGAGGGGGCCGAGGCCTGGGGACCCCGTCCCCTCTCTGCCCGCCTGCTAACAGCAGAGCTGCTGCCACTAACGGTGCCTGGCTGTGCCGGGCCACGGGCAGCGGAAAGGTTGGGTGCTGCCAGGTGAGCAAAGGCTCCTGTCTCTGAGCATTGCCTGGAGGGAGGGGAGAAAAGACAAGAAAGGGGAGGTTTTAGCATCCAGCAGAAGCAGATGATGGTGAAAGGGCAAGTTTACTCTGCTCTGGGAAGAGAGGCTGTGAGGGACGCGGGTCTTAGCTCTTTGAGTTCGCCTGGAGAACTGCACTAGGTCTTGAAGACACAAACGAGCCTCAGTAAAGCACCAGACACAAGCAGCAAAATCTACAACCCCTTCCCTCTGGTCTAAAAAGCAGTGAGGCTGGGGGGTGCAGCATGGCTCCCGGGAGCACTCCCTGCCCGGAGCACAGTTGTTTCTCCTCATCGTGCTTTCCTTCACATGTGCCATCTTAGCCATTTCATTTCGAATCACGCAGGTTATAGTCAGCAGTGCAGCGTTCCCTGAGAAAGTTAATCTCAAAACAATAATTTCTCACCTGCCTAACAGATTCTTAGCTTTCCTAACTAAGAGTGCAGCAACCTGTGGTTAGAAAGCTGAATTTTCTTTTAAGTCATTGTTTCTTTTTTCCTCACGCTCTACCTTTTTATTTATGTGGTACAGCTGTGGATGAGCACGGATACAGAGCATTATATTCTATCTCAGGTGTGAAAAAACAGCTGCATGAGTTATGAACATGTCATCTTTACTTGAGTATATTGATACATCCCATATGTTATTGACTTATGAAATGAATACTGATTATAAAGAAGATATGTAATGAATAAAATAATTCAGGAAGATCCTAGCTGTAAAGTCTGCAAATAAATTTGTATACTTTTTTCCAAAAGTCAGGGAACACAGTCCCTGATTTTGATATTTTAAATGTAGGAATCAGCTGCAAAGTTCAGATCCCCAATTCCTGCACTTCACACAGGCTTATGTTCAGGGTTTTTCTACTGACCTACCCCAGAATGTTCATTAAAATACATCGTAGCAGAGAGAGTGGAGATAAAGGAAGAGATCACATTCCTGTAGCTTGTCATGATTTTTCGCACCTTCAGTAAAGAACTTTAAAGCAGATTCAGAGATCCCAGCACTCCAAAACATCTCTTTGGGCAGGAGCATGGTAAGACAGGCTGGGATTCTGTGAAGAAGTTAAGCACGATATCTGACACATCGCCTACCTCAGAGATAAGTAGCACAGGGCCCCTTTAGGAGTTGCACCTGCCAGAAGCTGCCCCAGCCTCTAATCATTTCCTTGATACGTGAAAAGAAGTGTAAAAAAGAAAACTTCTGGTTTTGTCGCATCTCTGACTGGAAGAAACTGTTAGAGATATGTTCTCTGGGGCACTGACTCATTGTTTTGTACCCCGAGGCACTAAAACCCAAAAGACCCTGAAATTGTTCAAATACAATACAAATAAAAAAGCACCTGCTTTTGCTGCCAGAACAATCCTGTGTTTGTGTATATTAAAACTGAAACAGGATCCTTAGATGCTGAGAATTCAAGAACCTGTGTTAGTATATTCCCCATTATTTAAGAAGTCTTTGACAAAAACAGCTTCTCTTGGAGGTCTGAACAGAGGGTTGAACTTGCTCCAAGGGAAAACTACTGTGACTGGAGTAATTCTCTCACTGCTTCTGGAAGCAGATACCATTGTTGGTTATTGCTGTTTGACATATTAAGACAATAATAATATCGTACAAAACGTGGACATTGTGAATTTTGAGCACGCAATACAGTGGACCTCTAACGCTATCTGAGGTTAGAGCCAGCAATAGTATTACCATAGTTTAGTAAGGAGGCATCCAGGCTGGACTGCTATTGGTAACAAGAGTCCAGAAGGCTGAGAACTGTGGCCTGCCCACAACAGCTACCTTCATCAGCATGAAAAAGGCTTTTAGGAACATATCACAGCTGTAACGTGTTAACTGCACCAGCCACAGACCCTGGGTGATGGGTTGGTTTGTTACAGAGGGCACAGAGAGATGGGACCTGGAGACTGGTTCTCACAGCAAAGGCAGAGAGTAGAAGAGAAGTGCTAGAAATTTAGAGGGAGAGACTGTGTGAGGGTGTTAAGCCAGGAATTCCTCGGGTTCTGTCAATCAGTTCCCAAAACAATCTATTTAAATGTCTAAAAATGCAGAAGTGACTGAGGGGTTTTGGGGGAAGGGGAGGAAGCAAAGGCAAATTATATTCCTTCTGCCGCGGTGTAATTCCAGCGTCCTTTCACAGCTGTAAATCTCCCTCAGAAAGCTTTGAAAGTCTTTTTGAGTGTTAAAAGCTTGGGTGGTCAAGGTCAGGTGAGTTCCTTCCTCCCTCTTTCCCCAGACAATGAATGCTTTTAAGAGGCCTACCCTTCTAGTTAGGTTTCGTTATCTGCACTTTTTATATCCCTCGCCCTACAGGAAACAAAGAAGCACATACAGCCAGCTAGGGGCTCCACTGGAGGACTGTGTAATTCCTAACACAGATTTAAAAGGGAAAAATCCTTCTTTTCTTTTCTTGCATATTCCCAGAAGACATGATCAATATCTAGTGAACCCATGTAGACACAGATCCATTCACTCCTATACATTACGATGGTATCTTCAGTGTCATACCTGAGAATATTATGTTGCACAAAAAATAAGCACCAACAAATAGCTTCCAAAAGAATAAAATGCTCTCATCTTAAAATACTGAAAGTCTTTCCTGGCCATATTGAGGTCCTGCTCTATTCACATGCAGAAAATACTGCATGTGACAATTCTACTTTTTACTCATACATGTCCAGTTTTGAATACTTGCTTTTGATTTGTGAAAGAATAGCACTCACTGTTGCAGATAATAGGACACATTAGGCATTTTGGCAGAGATCAGCTTGAAAACACTGGCTTGTTCCAGCAGTGATTTTAAAGGTACAGGATGATGTTCTGAAAGGAAGTTGTGCCTTCCTTTCCCATTGGTTACCTTAAAAATCTCTTATATGCCTCTGTAAAAATGCTGCAGATAGCTGTGTTTCTCAAAGATTAAACTACAGTCTGCAGCATATATGTCACATTAATTCCCTTGACTTTTAAAATTCTTATCTCCCTATTATTGTCTTATATCAAAAAAATTTCTGTACCTTTGAAAATGGAGGTCTGATTATTAGGACCCTTCCAAGTCAGGTCTTGAGATGCTTGTTGGTATTATGAAATAGGGCCAGGGTTTAATCACAGTTACCTGTTATGATGAATATGATTTGCTCAGATCTACACTGACAGGTCAGTTATGGTCATCATTATGTCAAGTCCAAATACAACAAAATTTCATAATGAAGGCAAGCGCACAGATAGTGAGTTTTAAGAAACAGAGCGCACCGTTTGTTGTATGTGTAAGAAGACGTATATCGTGGAACTGTGTGTACTGGGCATGTAGAAGGAGATAGTAAAAGCTGTGAATGTTCAAACCATTTCTGTATTTTATAGCTAAATCCCCATTTAAGACAAAGGCTTTATTATCAGCAGCCTGTTTTTAAAAGGTGCTATTCTTTCAGTGGGGTCCAAGAAGCAGGTACATTTGTAACTGCTGGAGGTATCTTCAAAGGGACAAACTTCCAGAAACTGCGTGAGTTTCTGGACCTCTCAGAAAAGACATCACAGCTTTTACAAGAGCTGGTACAGTGCCAGAACTACCTGTCTGCAGGCTTAATTCTCAGCTCTCAAGAGAGTCCTACCTTGTAAATCTAAACTGAATTAAGGACTGAATCCTAAATTCCTTTGGTTTCAGCAAGACTTCAGATCTAAATAACCCTATATATCAGGATTTTAGTGTTGGATAATCTAACTTATTGAAGAATCTTGTCATTTATGGCATCATGCCAGTAACTGATCAAATCAAAACCTTCAACTTCTTGCATATATCTACAGAAGAGCCTTTTTTCCTCATTTTTTCCCTTCCAGGAAAGAATCCAGAATATTTACAATATAGACAGTGTTGTTTTTCCCAGGTCTGTCTTTCATTTTTCAGATGTCAAGATAGTTTTAGCGGGCCTTGATTTTGTCTCTCTTTAAACCTGTGAAGCTTTCCCTCTCTTTGTAAGAGCTCAGTTTCTGTATGGGTTGTGATAGTGAAGACAAACATCTGTTTCTTAAAGAACATCATAAGCCAGGTTTATCATTTTGGAAGACTAAATCTGGATTTCTGAATGCATGATGCTGGCATGCACATATACCTTCTGATCACAGAACTCCTCACTTATGGTTTCTATTTGAACTGGTCTGTGTAAGGAAGTTATAAGAACAGGGTCACCATTTCCATGGTTGAAGTCCTCCACTTTATGGGTGCCTGGCAGAAGATTAATTTTAATAGATCACTTTCAGCACCTCCTGAAAATTAAGTGCTTCCAGTGGAGAGCAAAAAAACATCAGTGCCCAAATTGACATTTTGGGGTGGGAGCAGGATGCTGAGTGAGACAAAAGCATGGCGTATATAAACAAGTGGGCTAGAAAAACTTGTTATATATTGTCTATGGTTTTTGCTCTTGTCTAAATTTGGGGTTTTCTTACAACCCGGATGCATGAACACATCCAGCCAGGCACAATTCCTGCTGTTCTGTTAGGTCTCATTACCTGCATTTATTAAAAAACATGTATATTATTGTTCTAAACTTACTCTGGCTTTCAGTAGGACTGCTCATGGTAACTATTCTGTCTTCCTAAACAGTGTTTTAATGGGATTTAGTCCCAGACTTAAAGTCAAGCACATATTTCGGTGTTTGAGTGACTCGGACAAAAACCACTATCTTCCTGAATCAAGGTCAATACTACAACATGATCTATTGGTATGATAACCATTCTGATTTGCCTAAAGCTTAGCCAGCCTCCTGGATTTGCTTGGTTTGACTCTGTGGCTGGTGGTACATGAAAAAGAAGCTACGTGGCCAACATCCACCTCATTTCCAGCACGTTGCCCATGGCTGAACGCAATATCTGTCACGCATGTAGAGCAGGGCCCAAGCTCCCACCTCGGAACTGGCCGACAGCCACCTTTCCCCTCACTTGCTCCACCTCACCTGCAATCAATGCTCTGCAAATGCTGCCAGCCCAGTGTGGTCACAGCATTCACCAGCTGGGTCCCCACCACAGACTCTCCCAGCAGTTCCCATCTTTGATTTCACTGGGAAACTGCCAACATCCTACTGTATTTTCAGTTCATTTCTAATTATTATACAGTATTTGCAAGGGAATAGAGGCAGATATTTCTGCTTTGTGAGCACAAAAACTATAGAAAGCTTAAGCTGTACAACAGGAAGGTAATTCCAGGTGCTATCCTGATGGCAAGAGAAAAATGCAAATGTCAGCAAGGCTACTGGAGTGGGAGAAAATAATTATGGGGTTTGCTTGAGATTTTCCCTTTGTTTCTTGTAATTATTTTTTATTTATTCCTTTGAACTATTGAGATGTTGAAGGCAAAACCTGAGTAATGTCCTTCTCTGTCATACCCAGCAAGACAGTAGGAAAAGACATCACATTTTTAGGATAAAGAATAACCACAGCAGCTCTTAAAGGCTGGTGTCAAGCTAGTAAGTGAACCACATATTAAAAGCTCTGCTGCACTGCCAAAGACAAAACTCATCCACTTTCTGGCATGTCTCTTACACATGAGTCAGAGTGCAAATTCACCACTCATATGTACTGACAGTTGAAAAACAGGCTGCTATTTGCATAGGGTGAAGCAAGTATGGAAATTCTCAGTATGAACTCTCAGAACATGCTAAAACCAAATGCCCAGTTACAGTAAAAATGTAGATGGCCTAGGCAACCCTGGCCCTGGTGTTGTTAAAACCATGTTTAAACGTGTCAGGGAATAATACTTCTACCGCTCCTTTTCCACCCCATATTTCTGTCCCTAGCTTCAAGTGGGAAATGTCACCAGCATCTCCAAGTATAAAAAAACCCCTGCCTGTTTCTACTGCTGGCAGTTTCTTTAGTCTGCACAGACGGGGTACTTCTCTCTGAAAAATCATGCCATAAATTGCACAGACAGTCAGCTGTTGTGAATCTGTCCTTGCTGCCTATTTCCCCACTCCCCCTCTGCTGGAGTAGATTCCCCTTTTCTGAAGCAGTGTAAAGAAACTCCTCTATTTCTACCAGAAATAAGAAATAGTGAATTCTTTAACTCTCTTTTATGGCTATTTAACAACCTCCTTTAACCAAAGTTTACTAAACAGCAATGCTGTCTTTCCCACATCCAATCATTCAAAACTTTGGAAAGAGGAAATCTGTCCTGCTGCAAAGGAAGCCTTGTATTCAGCATCCCTCGGAGGAATTACAAACCCAAAAGATGCCTGCTTCATCCAAGAACATGGCTGTCAGTTGAATGTTTGCTCATAAACAGCATGTGCATGTGCAGGCCTGGGTTCTAAGACTCTTTGAGGGCTTAGGTTTTTCCACTGTAGCTGAAAACATCCTGCATGAGGTTTGTGTGTTACTTGTTTCTCTTTCCGTGTGTTAGGTAGTGTGTAATAACACACTGGACTGGCAACAAGGGGAAAAGAATAGATCATTGCGTGACTGTTCGTAAGTGACTAAGGTTTCCAGCAAGGGAAGGAATGGATCTGTGGCTCTTGGGAGAGACCATGGACCAGAAACACAGCCAGAGCCCATGTGGGTAGAGGCAGGAGTTACCTTCTCTGTGCTCCAGCAGAACTGCTTTTTGTGCACACTCCAAAGGAGCTCAGAGGCGCCAGGGCACGTGCCTGGCCCTCCCGAACACAAGCTTAGGATTGATGAAATTGTCTGTTTCACTCCAATCTGGTCCTGGAAGCTTTGCTTTCTACTTCATTCTCTCATTTAAGTCTCTATATTTAGTACAACTAAGAATTTCTGGATTATCTTTCTCCTAACCATGCATATTACGTAATTGTGCCTGCACTTTGTGACCTTTCTATGGCTTGTTACTTTTTTTTTTTTTCCCCCTCTCTCTCTTTCTTTGCTAGATTCCCAGGCTGACAAATTAATTGTCTTTTTCAGAGTTATGTTTAAATGATATGTGCAACACTTGATTGAAAAAATGTCTTCTCTAGTTCTGAAGTGAGATTCAATGCCAGAAATAAATGAATGCTACAATTTCCTTGTCCTTCAAAATGCAATTGGAAAATTGTATGAAATTCCTTCCTTGCTCACACTCAGAAGCTCCCAAAGAGGTGGTTACTTTTTCATGTGGATGAACTTTAGGAATAATACTCTGACCAAACCTTAAGTAATGGAGATGCTCTGGGTTAAAGTTAGTCAGCTGCCAAAATATTCTTTCCTTTCCATTCCACATGATAGAACCACAACCACATGCAATCACAATTTTATATAGTTAACCTGTAGTAATGCTAAAAACAAAAACAAAACCAAACAAACAAACAAAAACCAAACACAGAACAGAAGAAACAGCTCCCTGAAGAATCTCCACTGGATGTTAAACAAAGGAGATTCTGTTTTATCATTTTGGTTTGTTTTGGTGATAGGTGCTTTCAAAGAAGGGATAGGAGTTCCAGGTAGAAAATCCAGGCAAAATAGATGTATCTGATAAAGTTACTGAGTCTGCAATTTTTTTAATCTGTTAATAATGTATGATTCACGACTCATAAGTTTTTAAATTATTTCTCTGTATGATAGTTGTGTTTTCTGCTGGACTGATGTTTTGGTAAAAGGAATTTGTGAAATTGGTTGTGTTTCTTCATCTGAAAAAACCAAATGTTCTCTTCAATTCTTTTTAAAACTGCTACAAAAATGCTAATCTGTTAAGGTCTGTTAGTCCTGAAAATTTCTATATTAAATTCTAGAGACTAAAATTTTTAAGAATATGTTGTCCAAGTTTCACGTCTGTACTGAAACCAAAAGTCAGATGTGTTTATTATGCTTATAGATTTCATAGTAAATGGCTTGCACAGCTCAATTCTCAAACTTGGAGAGTTTAGAGCATAAGTTTTTCAACTTAAGATGGGTCTTTGTTAATCTGGTGCTAAGGTGAAGTATCATGCGATAGCATTAATGTTATGATTTACTGGAGCCATTCATGATCTTTAATATTTCTATTGCAGATTGGGCATCTAGTTTCCTTTATAGCATAGTTTTCAAGCATCTTGAAGTACTGACAAAGCTAAACTACTTGCATACTTTAAATACAGAAACTTTACAAACTTTAAATATCATTTTTTATTTATTTTCATGATTACTTTGCGTAGATTGAAGAGCAAACTTTAAAAATTAGTCTGGAAAAGAGCTGCCCTTAAGACAATAATAAAGTCTTTAGGTCAGTTCTTTATGAGGTATGAAGAAACTTTCACTGACTATTTGGTAGTCTATGATTTTTAGCCTACTCCTTCAGGTTTGTCCATGAGAAAATTCCAGCAAAGTAAACTAAATAATCTGTGTGAAATTACAAAGCTAGTGAGAAGTGTTTTATCCAGTTTCACTTGCCATGATCACATTTAAGTTCAAATAAGATACAAGATGTGAAATGGATATGTGATATTAGAGATTTTTAGAATACACTTTTAGTGCATGCATTTATAAGAAAAGCATTTATGTGCATTGCAAAAGCCTTAATACAAAGGCTGCAAAGGTAACCATTTAAGTCAGGTCAGCATCTGTCCTCCTCATTTCATCTCAAAATATGCAGTCAGAGGAGGATCAGTGTCCCCAGAAATTCTCATTATACATTCACAAATGAAAGAACGAAACAGCTAATGGACCAGTGTTGCAATTAACATCCATGGTTTAGAACAAGTCAGAGAGATTCATCACTGGAGCCAATTTCTTTGATGAGCATTTCCATATGTTAATAATAGGAGTAATAGGAAGACTTATATTGTTATGTGTGAAAAGTAAAATAAAAAAATAAATGGAAAATGACATAATTTTATGCTTTTTTCTTCCCAAAGAATGATAATACTTCTTTGTATGGTTCTAAGGTAAAAATGTTTTTTATCAAATGACTTTTTTCTCTTGTGACTCACAAAGAGAAAGTATGAGGGCTGTTATGAAAAAGCTGCAGGTCTATTAAATTTACATTCATACCATCATTAGCATTAAAGACTTTGGGACTCATTTCTCATTTGCTACAATGCAAATGTATACCATATTTTACAAACACTTCAAGGCTGTTTTCTACTGCCAGAACTGTGAAAAGTGCCCAGAGGGTAAACAAGAATCAAACATTAGCCTGTAGCCAAAGTCTCCAACTTCCAGTCTGGATTAGGACCGTTGAGAAAATATCTGTAACAAGTCCTTAAGATCACAGTCTTTTCAATGTATTACTCAAAACTTGTATTACTATCAAATTGACAGGGAAAGAATGGCTATTTGAGGGTTAGACGTGAAAATGCCAGTGCTTGCACCTCCTTTTCCATACTGGTAAGCAAATTTCTACTTTTTTGAAAGAGTCCTAACAGGCTTTCTTATATTCTGTTTTATTATTCCACTGTACTTTTGCTGATGGCTTGTACAAATGACCAATAAGTTATTCAAGTTGGAACTGGTGGTTGTGCCCAGCAGGTTCTGACGTTACCTGTAAGTGCTGCGACTGAAGACAGTGTGCTTTGGTAATAAAAACCTGGGGAATTCTAAGTTTAATAATGAATTGGATCTAGGTCTACAAGAAATATATTTTCCATACAAAATATACCCTCCTTCATTCTTGGATAGTATTTTTATCATTTAAACTCTCCTAGGGCAGCAGAGTTTTTGAGTCCTGTTTTCCCATGTGTCACTTGGCTGTGTCCATCCATGATATCTGCAAGTCAGAATGAGCATAAATAGCTATTAGCTTGTGCTATGCTTCCCTCCTTGGGAGAATTATAGAGCAAAGGCAGACACTAACTTGCCAAACAGTTTGCTCTTGATTCTGTATCCAATCCAAACAGCCTTCCTCTGGAGTTATCCAATACTTCGGGAAACACCCAGATTCAAAATCTCTTGTTCCAGACAGTGTTGGGCTGGAGAAGAGATCTCTAATATCTCTACATCTAGCCACTGAAGATGGCATTTCAACACTTGTGGTTAGTAATATTTGGTCATATTGAGGATTAAAAGATTTAGAAAAACTCCCCAATGCAAAGAGAAGCAAAAGGGTGTGGGCG
>JAVJGG010000094.1:15559817-15575709 GCA_035590195.1 Aviceda cuculoides | reverse complement strand
TCCATAACATAGAATGTCATGTTTGCTATATAAACGGGGAGGGGGGTTGGCTGGAAGGGGTGGATCGCTGCTTGGGCATCGGTCAGCAGTGGTGAGCAATTGAGTTGTGCATCACTTTTCTTTTCTTGGGGTTGGTTGGTTGGTTTTTGTTATATTCCTTTTCATTACTATTATTATTATTATTATTATTATGGGGTTTTTTATTATTATTGTTAGTATTGTATTTTATTTTACTTTAGTTATTAAATCATCCTTATCTCAAAAAAAAAAACAAAACCAAAAAACACACAAACCAAAAGAACACCTTCTTGGCTGCACCTCATGCCCAGCACTGCAAGGGTTTACTCCTAAAGCTTCAAGCATGATTGGAAAGAGAGAAATGCAAGTCTTTCAGATTTGCACTGAAGACAGCTCCTATAGAGCTGAGGATTTGTCCCAGCTGTCTGTGCTGAGCAGCCATTTACTTTAGCTCTACATACACCAGCACCTAAAAGCTAATTCAAAATAAAAGATTTCAAGCAACTAATGAAAGGACAATAGTAATTTTTGCTCCTGACGTCCTTGTTTCTCAGAGCTGTTAAGCAAAGGGATAATTTGCTGCAGAGGAACTATAGTAAATAGAACACATTTTTACAGGAATGTGTTTATTAAGGAATACCTCTATAAGGAGGCATAAATGCATGCACTTTCTGAGAAATGCCATCTTATATGTGTTCTCATATTCATATTCACATCTTGTTACTTAATGCCTTCTTAAAGGTCCTTCTTATATCTTCTACAAGATGTTTTGTCTTGCATCACTTTGCCTGACAGAAATATTACTTACACTGAAACCCTTAATGTGAGATGCCCTATAAAGAAGTTGTTTCATTTAATAACATTCATTGTATTAGTTCCCCCTAAAGTAATCACTTTGATGAGAACACACTCTGTGTTCCTTTATTTGATCTGGGAATAAAATTATCTTGTCTTTACCTCAGTATCTCCTTCTTACTTTTTCTAGAATAAATAAACATGAAGCTGTCACTGCAGAGCAGGCACTGCCTCTCCCTGATACAAACCTTTTGATTTCCGCATTGAGAGAATTTTTCTGCACAATGATCCTTTTAGAATGTGCTTGAAGCATTACATTTTCTTCCTTTCTTGTTTACCATGTAGATACATGAGTAATGACAGAGTTCCTGCTGTCCCAGTAGATTATATGTCCTATCAAGTTTTCTGTCCTTCTCATAGAACTGGTCCGATTATTTATCATTAAGAAATTATTTCATGTATCAGGCACTAATTTTAGTATAATTGTTATTACAGCAAAGCCACCAGTTGTGAGATTTGAGCCCTTTTATACCAGTAAAACATACTGCAGCCCTCTGTTCCATAAAGTCTTACTTAAAGTGCTTGACTTAGGCACTAATCACCTACATGACCTTCACTAGCTGCTAAACCCTTGTTGCATAGCCGGGCCCTCAGAGTTGTCTCCTATACTTTGGTGAGGCCACAACTACAGCTCTTCTGTAAGTCTTTGTAAGATGGAGGCTTCAGTGTAAAATCTTTATGGTATGAGCTTTTCTTTTGAAGTGAGAAGACACTGAGGTATGTCTACTTTCTCATTTTCATTAAGTAAAGGTTTGGGTAATTAATATTTACCCAAGCATTTGGGTTAATCAAGTGTTGGGGGATGTTAACGACGATGATTGCACACCTTTTTTTCAGGCCAAAGAAACAGCCACTGTAGTCAGCCTTAGGCAACACCTAACTTCGCCACAGCTTCTTTCAGTGTGGAAAGAACGTAGGCTGGAGAACAGTGCCAATAACTTATACATTATTATTATTATTATTATTATTATTATTATTATTATTATTATTATTATTATTTGGAGGATCAAAACACAAAACTATTCGCGCTAAATCTTGTCACCTTCTTCAGATGATTATGCCACTGCCTGACACATTCATCAAGGGGCCGCAATATCCTCTGTGTAAATATTGGAGATCCTGGGTAGAATGCGGTGGTTTCTTGGCAGTACAAGCCACAAGTCAAAAAGAAAAAGAAAATTAAATCCAAAAACTGTGGAAGAAATGTGTCTGTCATAGACAGATTATTGTTATCTGTTCTAGAGCATGGTGATATCACTTTGAATCCCAACTCAGTATTACATGAACTCACATCCATGTCTCTTTAACTGTGGACTTTCAAAAAAGCTGTAAACATGGATTAGTTTGTGTACTATATGCACTTAATGTGCTAGCTAAACAACAACAAAATTCTCTATTAGAAAAATAGAAATTGCTGGGTTTATTTACTACAAAAGAATCTATCAAATCGTGAGACATAAATGTTGTATGCTTTTACTTCTTTGCAAACATCAGTAAGAAACACTTACATGGTTTCTGAAAGTCCAAACCGGTAGTCTATTTGAAACACCACCAGGGTTTCAGGGGATGTATTTAAATGAAATGTTATTATTTGCAGGTTTCCTCCTAGCTTAGAAGACACCAAGCTCCTTTTTGCAACATGTTACGTTGGTGACTGGATAGTTCCAGGGGCTGATGAGGAGATATAAAATCACAGTGAACCCAGTGACCATTTCAAATCTAATCCAAGTAAGTATTGTTCATTTGATCTTTAATCTGGTATCTAATCAAAGTAGGTGTTGTTCATTTAGTCTTTAATCTGGCAGCTATCTGATAAAGGCATATGAGAAATGAGTTGACTCTGCCACTGCAATTTGCCAGACAGTTGTAAGAAATCATCTTCCAAACTGATGTATTTATTTGGTAGCACCTGTGAAGAAGCGAGCAACTCAACAGGAACAGAAATCTTGTCACCATTAGTCAAAGGACTGACACACTTGAAGGAAGAGAATAAATACACCAGGCTTATTTCTGGTTTTCTTGCCTAAATAACAGCACTTCTTTGTTCAAATAACATCTGAGAGCTTAGTTAAGCAGTGGAAAGGTGGTGGCTTTACAGAGCAAAGAGAAATGCAGACATCTTCAGAGAAGATGGAAACACACTTATCACCCAGGTACACAGCACCTGAGGTCAATTTCAAGCCCTGGGAAAAACAAAATACCAGAGCCTCTAGCACCTCTGCCTCCCCCCCACCAGGTTGTCGACAAATAGAGTGCAACTGTGAGGTTAAAAATAAGTAGGCACGAAGATCAGGTTTTTCATTTATCCCAAAGAGAATGTTTAATTTTATTTACCTCTAGCTGATTTTCATCACTGTTGAGAGGACCACCATCAGGAAGCAGTCAAGCACTCTTCTTACCCTGTGTGAGACTTCAGTGTTTATTTCAGCTTGAATCTTTTGTTGCCATAATTCAGAGACCTGTATGTCCATCCCCTTCTTAAAACTGGAAAAGGAGGGTTCACGACTCAATATGTTTCTTCAGCACCTTAGGAGGTTTTCAGGACCTTGCCCTGTGCACTGCCAGGAGGGGTAGACCCTCTGCCCTGAGATTTGGTGCCCGAGCCCCACACACTGTCACCAGGGCCCCACTGAAGCCAGCCCCCCACCCCGCCAGCCCCCCACTACCTCACACCTCACTGCCCCACAGGGTGGCTTTGTCCTGGCTTCCAAGTTCCCGAGGACTGAAAATACAGCTAAGTGTTGACAGCTCTCTTAGGCTTGTTAGCCCCAAATCATCCAATTTTGGTGAGGGAAAGGCTTGGTTGGTTTCTCCCCCACCCCCTAATTTCCTTTAAGTTAGACAAACTGTAAGTGGATTAATATAAACAAAGAGCGAGCAGTCCGTGTAGTATAATAAGAGCAAACATTATAGATTACGAGCTGAGGGACAGGGCTCAAAAGGCGGCAATTCAGCAGCCAGTCAGAATCACCAACTAAATTTTTCTTTACTTACTTTACGGTTTTTAGTGCCCTCTGGAAGGACATCAACAAGATTTAGACACAAGCATATCACTACTGTAATGAACACTGACAAAAAAATTGAGAAACTGGAACTGGAAATGTATTTGCAATACTCCTTCTTTGGGAATTACTACCATAATTACACCAGTTTAGAAAGCAATACCTTTGTAAGTGCTTTTACCCCGTCATGTATCACACTAGGGATTATAGCATTTTAATGACCTTGGTGGCTGAATTGTATAATATCTATAATAGTATGAAATCTAGGAGAATTTTTGGCCCCATTGAGGCCATAGAAAATCTCCTACTGACTTTGTTAGAGCCAGCAAAATCCATCCTAATTTTCCAGGTGTGACCAGTTCCAGTCACAAAAGGGGCTTGTATTTTCCTCATACTCTTAACATATGAGTGAACTGATACTTTTCATATACGTATACTACAAATGCCCTGAATTTTATTTCACAAAAGATGTTATGACATGGAATACACTGTTTCTTCATGAAACATGCACCTTTTAATAGCAGTTACTGAAAGGGTGATATATGCATCCCTATTTCTCCTGTCACCAAATAAAATGAAATTCATAGACTTGCTCTTAGCTAACGTGATACACATTTTACGGCTAAATAAGGCCTTGAAAATGAAAATCTTCTGCCCTTCTCATGAGGTATATAGATCCAAATTAAATGAGCAAGTTACATTAAGGCACCTGCAAACCTTGAGAAGAGTGTATTGGCTTGTTCATTCTTCCTACGGATAATAAACTCACCTGTCAAACATCTTTTAGAGTGCAAGCCAAGGAAAGCATATGTCGTCCTGCCTTAGCTTCATTTATATGTTTTCAGTTTTATGAAATCAGGCATATCTTCTGGAAATAAGACTGTAAGAGATTGATAGATAACTTAGGATCAGTTTGCACATGAAAAGGTAATAATTGATCCCTGGCCACTCCATGAACCACCATTTAGTGTGTTGTGCAATTTCAGAAGTAAATCAGAATAACTAGGTAAGAAATAAAAGGAGGTAAAAAAGCTCACTTTCCTTCAGCTTTAGGAAATATATGTTGTGTTAGAAAAGGTGTTAACTGACAACATGTTTTAACTGACATGGCGATAAATATGACCAAGCACCAATGTTTTCTCCAGTGTGCAAACTGCCTTTGCAAGAGCCTGGAGAGATTCCTGCTGGTCTCTGCAGGATTTGGCTTGAGCTCCTCTGCAGGAATTAGTTCATGCCAGTGGAAGTAAATAGGCCCTTGGGGATGCTGCTGCTGCCACTGAGGTATTTATTTTTATAATAACTTCTTGGCTGGTGCAGAGACAGGGAGTCACAACCACAGTTCCTGCATGCAAAACTCCAGACCAGTCATCCTTATTAGTTAGAGCCCTTTGCAAGGATGGAAATGGTAAGAGCCATAAACTTGGGGCCCTGGCTATCAAACAATTCCTGCACCCTGATGACCACTTGCCATGCTTCTGGGAGCAGCTTCTGTCCCGGCGCTCTGCAGTGGCTGCTGGTGCCTTCCAGCAGCCAGCAGGCAAAGACAACCCCTTGGACCGTGGGGTAACGTAAGCTGAGGGCATCAGAAGATCACAGGATTTTTCTGATCGTAACAGAGCCAACAAAATGCACTTCTTATTAAGAAGCCTCCCTCACTGTTCACAATTTCCAGTGGTTGCTCACACAGTGTTATCATTCAACAATCCTTTCTCTAGCTTGGTACCCAGATACCTCCGTGCTAACAGAGCCTAGCACCATTTGAGGAGCTCTTCTTCTAGCCTCCAAAATTATCACCAATTTGTTCTTGCTTTCAAATTAGGTAGAAAACAGAAGGGAAGCACAACTCTCTATCCACCACCTTGAAGGAAAAGAGGGCAGATTAGTCACTGACCACATCTCATTAGTCCAAGAAGAAATGAGGTTATTCTCCTTCCCTTGCCAGACTCCAGCACTTGAAGAAAACTGAAATGAAAATAAGACTGAAAGGGCCTTTGATAATGACACAGCACTTTCTCATCACGTGTGCTCTTTTATCAGCACTTACAGACATTTGAGCACAGAGTGGAGCTCTGTAAAATTGGCTTGTTTTCACATTTTTAAGAATTGTTTTCTCACTTATTTCCTGTTTTCTTAGCAGCAGGCCCAACCACATCCAGAACCTAGAGAGTAGTTGGTGTTGGTATCTCTGCCAGCTTTGTTTAAGCTCCCTTTTCTACTCTTTAAACAAGCTGGGAACTCCACTTACTCCCCTTCTGATACATAACTTAAGCAAAACTTGACTTGAGGCCAACAATATCTAAAAAAAGAGGCAGAAAGCTTGGGTAGAATAGGACAAGCAGGTAATTCTGCTGCTGTTGCAAGTGCTGGAACATAGCATTTTCTAATAACTTTCTCCAGCTGCCAGTTACTTGTTCAAAATGAAACACATATACTGCAGGGGGAAAAAGGCTGATGTCTTTCTAAGTTAAAAGAAATGTTGTCGAACATCTGTGTGCCACCTGGTAGCCTTAACCAAAAATTTTCCCTCATCCCAGCTGTTAGCTTGCCTTGCTATGCATCCATTGGTTGCCACGTCCACCCCAGCAGTGGTTGCATTACAGTGGTTTTGCACCTATAGCGTGATCCTTGGTTTGTAGGCTTCACTTCACTTTCACCAAGTCCAGATTCCCATTGGAGCTTACCTGGGAAAGCAGTCAGTAAAAGTGACCAAGAGCCTCAAAACACACTTCGGAGCATCAGAGTCCTCTGGGATCCAGCAGGAACCCAACGCCTTCTGCAGTAGGTAGCCTCCATGGAGAACCAGGAGCCCCCTGACCACCCACCCAGCCGAACAGACACGCCTACATTAGTGTTGGGCAGCTGCAATACCTCCGTGGTTTGTGAAGGGAAAACTTCAAAGGGCACTGAATCTCAGAGTCCTAGCTCCCTCTCCTGGCAGAGTACTGTAGTGGTAATAGAAACGGGGGCCGTGCGGGGTGCCCCCCCCCCGGCACACGCAAGCCTGAACTCCGAGCTATAGCTCCGCAAAGGGAGGCGCAGGGCAACCGTGCCCCCGGTGAGCAGTGCCTCCTCGCCGCAAGGAGCCCAGTGGTAATAATGCAGATATAGCTGTACCAGCAGATTAATACAGGATTAGCAAAGGCAAAATCTATTCTAGTGAAGAACATCTGCGACATAGCTTTAGCTGCATAAAAAATATGTACTTGAGCACAGATAAAACTCCATTGCTGCGCATTATCTGCATCCCTTAAGGTTGGGGGTAGTGCAATTTATTCTCTAATACTTTGATACCAGACTGACTCGTGCAACTGCACCGTGATTCCTCTCCAACACCACAGCCATCTTCTGTTTGCTGTTTTCTGTAAACACGGAGCCCACAGAGTGCTTCCCCAGACTGCAACTTACTCCTTGAGAAGCACACATCTATCTGGCTAGATATGAACCTGTCACTGCAGCTGGTGATGTACAGCGCAGGGGTTCTCATTAGTAGTCTCCAGCCCTTCAGAAACATATGTTGCATTTCCATATGTGATGGCACAGCTTATTGACCCTACGTCCCGAGAAGCATCCGCGGCATCCCTGCTTAGTGAAACATCCGCTGGCACCAGGTCCTTGGGCATGACATCTGTGGCAGCACCAGAGGTGGAAGCGTGACACCTGCCATCTTGGCCCAGGGCTGAGACAGGGTCCTTCTTGGCCAGCAGCACATGCCTCTACTGCTTCAGAGAACAAGCTGGCTTGTAAAGCGGCGAAAGGCAGCCGGGGCTCAGCCTGAGCTCACAAGCCGCCAAGAGCCACCCGACCTGCAAGTGCTCCGCTGGCACAGCCCCGCAGCCCGGCCAGTGCCCACCCCTTCCAGGCTCAGCACCGGCACGGTGCAGTGGGAGCCCAGCTCGGCACTGCTCCTGCTGTATGGAGGTTCAGGCAGTTTGGCCATCTCAGCCATTGGCCGTTCGCAGCTTGGGTTGGGTACATCAGCAGTTTAGTTTTGTAGCGGTTTGATTCACTTATTCTGTGTTTCCGCACCAAGGGTGGCTGAAGTCAACCGAAAGCCTCCCTAGCGAGTGGGTGGGCTCCGACTGCCGGGGACGGGGACTGTTACCATCAGACCTTCTCCATTCCTGCTATTTCTATGGAGAAAGTGGAAACGGGGTTTCCTGTACATGTCAAACAGCAGCTCTCTTGGCTGTTTACAGTGGTCTTTTTTAGAGGATTAGTTGAGGGCTTTTTCAATTTTTGGCAACGAGTTTATAGCTCTTGTTTATGAGGAGCAGGAGGCAGCTCGCAGATGTGCATGCTGGTTTCTGTTGTGGTTGTGTTTTCTTCTAGGTTTCACACCAGTGCAATTTTCCCAAGGCAATGGTGTTTTGCAGGTCAGTAGCTTGCTTCAGGAGGCCCCTTGACTCTGCAGCATCGACTACAGCTCCTGCTTAAATGGTAAGGCCTTAAGTATGTTCTTACAGGTTTGTAAAGCAAAGCTAAAGCTGCACAGAAAGCATTTAGACAAGCCAAGGCTGTGGGTCATAAAATGTCTCATTATAAGTTAACCATCCCGGTTGTAGGAGACTTTCTGTATATTAGTCAGAATTAAATTATTGATTCTTCCTCAGGGAGGGAAAAGGAGATATTGAAGAAGAGAGAGAAAGACAAAGGGGAAAGTATGCTTCTGAATATTGCAAAGATCTCTAAACTTCACTACAAGATTTTACCAACACGCTCATCGATTTCATGTTAGGTACCGTAAGCAACTTACCTTTGCGTTAGTATAATGCAATATTTTCTTAAAGAAACAAAGGTTCCCCTCCTGCAAATGCTCTCACATTTCCTTAGTCAGCCCTCATTCCTACACTCATCATCAGGCTGCAGCTCTATGCTATCCTGCAAAGTGTTAGGTTATTAGTTGCTCAAAACTGACTTCAGTTAAAGATACTGTAAGAAAACCTAAGACTTTTTGTGACCTGACAAACAGTGGTTTCATTTTCTTCCTTTACCTCTCTGACGTATTTTGTCCCTAGCAGTTATTATGTTCCTGTGATAAAACCAAAGCTCAATATTAATGTACTATATTCTGGAATATGTCTCACAGCCAATCATTAAAGGTTGGCACTTACTCCCAGCTTACATAGCATTACTAACGTTAACTGATTATATCTAGTTATGTTTGTTCAGTCTGTTTTGCAGACTGAGGATATATTTTCAGACATCTGAATATGCTCATTATTTTTCTCATAACATTATCTTTTAATGCTATACCTACTTTTCTCAGTTTGTACATGTTTTCTTAAAGTATAGAAAGAATATTTATGTACTTCAAGTTCTGCTTCCCCACGGTTCAGGATTTGGCCCCTTGTCTGATAGTGTCTCGCAACACAGCTAGCATTGAATGAAGGGGATGTTACATGTAATGCACTTTTCATTTTTATTTATTTATTTTCATCCACTCTCCCACCAGAGTAGGTAAGCAGTTTAAACTTTGAGAAATAGTTTGTGGTCTCAGGTGGAGAAAGGGAAGATGAGTCAGTAAGAACAAAAGTTTCCAACACTGAAGAGCACTGGATGAAGCGGTGGTGTCAGTCCTTCTGACCAGCAGCAATCCGAGGCTGAGTTACTCCTCTGAACCTGAAAGTCTGCATTTCCTGAATCAACAGGCCCAGCACTGGGCTTGCTCTCAGTGCCATTACTCATGTAAGAAGCCCTGTTCACATCGCTGACTACACATGTGGTTTATGTCAATACACGAGATGGCTGATACATGTTTTGTAGCCATGAGAACTGCGAGCAGTCAATTCACTAAACTTTGTAATTGATCACAAAGGGATGTGGGAAAGTTCTCCGTCAGTCAGAGTCCTTAAATCAGAGCTGGTCATCTCTCAGAAAGGGACAGTCCAATTCAGCTAGAAATGGTTGGGGCTCATGCACAAATTATGGGGCAAAATAATTGTATGGCTGCTTTTATGCAGTAGACCAGATTAAATGCTGGTCTCAACCTCACATTTTTTTACCTGAAGAGGGTGGTATGTAAGCCTGTAGGCATACATTGTAGACTGTAACTGAGTACTAACTCTTTTTTTTATTTTGCAGTGCTGTGCATCTATGGGTAAAGCTGTCATTCTGCCTCCCAAATACCTGTTCAGGAAGAGATCTTAAACCACATTGTTTCATGTAAAAAACATTCAGTCCTTTGCTTCCAGCAGCAGCTAATGTAGTAGGAGAGGGCTGCCCACCCTTAGTTTACAGATGAGTTTGGCCACACAGCTTGCTAGGTAAGGACAGGCCAGCACACTTATACTGGTGCCAGGAATATTGCTACTGATTGTGCTCACTGAAGCATGTTATATCTGATGCATCCATGTCAGAGGAGCATGTCCAAGAGTAGTTATAGCTAACAAGGCTCTATTTGAGGGAAAAAATGAGACCAGAGTCAGATTTATGACAATTTCAACTACAGAATAAGCAGTATGAACAGATGAGCCCCAAAGAATTGTAAGGTGCTCTTTACATAGAAATATTTTCAGTAGAAAAAAAAAAAAAAAGGAGAAAAAAAATAGACAATAATAGAATTAACTATAACAAACACTTTTCCTAAGTAGAGTCTTTCTGCACTTCCCAAGGGATTCAGTTGAATGGGGGAAGATAAAAAAAAAAAGGAAGAGTAGAAACTTGCAACACAGAACAAACCTTGAGTGCCAAGAACATGCTCCAGATTTTTTTAAAGATGCCTGGCCCTTATCTCAGCCCTGATTCATCACAGTTTACTCCCAGAACTATTCAGAATTCAGGGACTTTTCTCCTATGGGGTTAATGGGTTACATTCAGCGCTGAAACCCATGACACAAATAGCTGCTTAATTATTCAGTCCAGACTGGTTTTAGTGGTTAATGGAAATAAAAATAGCAACAGGAACAATGACATTGTTTTACATTTTGTAGGTGAAATGATTTTTTCTTTTATCTGCATAATCCAGGGCCATGCATAGGGAGGAGGGGGCCCATATAAAGGAGGGGTTGTGCTGCTTGTGACACAGAAGATTAGCATGCCCATGACTTAGGAGGAGGAAAAGGAAAACACTGCCATAAAAGTGACAGTAGAGGTGAAGAATTGTGGTGAATGTGTAATGCACCACTGAAAAGATGCAGGAGAAAACGTACCAAACTGAAAGTCTTATCATATCTATCCTGCTATTCGAAAGCAGGAATTAATTTGAAGGAAAGAAGCTGCTGTTCTCGTTGGCTCATATCACTTGTTCATAAACACAGGCAGGAAAAATGCTAAAGTGATACAATTACCATAATTACTATCTTTGTTCAAAAAATGTGGTGTTGGTTTTCCACCCTGAATTTTGTTCAAGCAGCGATTGTGGCTAGTACCAATCAAGAGCTAATGGCACATACTGCAGCTCCTCTAGGAGCAAACACAGTAAATCTCACGCTTCAAATGCACCAGCCACACAGGATGTCAAAGTATATTACAAACACAGGAGCACCCAGAGGTATTAGCCAGCGTTCCTGTTCCAAGGAATTTGTGTGTAGCTAACCAAAGATACAGTGTCAGACCAACCCTGGCAAACGTATGCCACTCCGATAGCAGACAAAGCCAATTTAGAATCAATGGGTCTAAATGTAGTGTGTCTGCAAAGGGTCAGACTTAGCATTTAATTAATTGAGCCCTATCTTGAAAGCATACTGTGGCAGGAGAGTGGAAATAGGCAGGCCAAAGAAATCAACAGGATTATTTAAAGCCCAAATCATCACTAAATGCAACACTGCTGTATAAAGAGGATATCAAATTAGGGTACTCATTCCCTAGCTTCATCAGCTTCCTATCTTGCTGCAGCTGCCCAAGGGATGAGCTACGGACAGGGCTCTCCTGGCTGGAGAAGGCTGTAAAGCCCTGGTTAAACAGGTATCTGAGTTTGGATAAGGCTTAAAGAAAAGCAGGTTGAATGACTTGTTCAGTTGATGACACTTAGCAGTCCTGGTCACTAGTCTCTTTCCTTCTCACTCTGGTTTGGTGTGGTAACTGGTTTGCTGCAGTAGAAGGAGGGGGGTTAAGCCAAAACATTTTTTAAATTTTTAAAAAAATCTTTCACCTTGTAAAGCATGCAAGCCAGAGCTATTTAAAAGACTAAGTTTGTGTTCAGGTTCTAAGTCACCTCCAGCTTTCTATTCTTTCCTCCTGCTCCCCTCCCCCCACCTCTTTTTTTTTTTTTTTTCATCATATCATTGAAAAAGAAGGGAGCAAAAGGGGAGCGGAAGAGTAATGGGGAAAATGCTAGAATATCCATATACTTGTCTTTGCCTCTTTCTTCCAACATTTGAAAAATTTGGGGTAATTTTTTGAAGTTTTTCTAAAACATTGAAAAAAAAATTGGGGCTGTATACCTTGCTTTTTTCACCATGGTATTTCATACTGCTTGCTGGTCAGATGAAGGTTAATATTTGGATAAATTGGGAATAAAAGGACAGCAGTGTGTTCTTTGTAGAATTAACATAAAGGCTGCACTGTCAATCTTATGTTGAAGGAAAGCTACAGTGTGATCATTTTGTGTTTGGCACAGAGGAGAAAGGGTTGCTGCCTGTGTGCCACTAGAAGTAAGGGATTGCTCTGCACATGACAGTGGAGGAAAGGGAGTTTTGTGCTTGTGTCACAGAAGGAAAAGGATCACTGTGCAAGCGATGCTCAAGGAAAAGGATTAGACTGCATATGATGTGGGGGAGAGGTCTTTGTACATGTATCACAGAAGGAGCAGTGTAGTCTGACACAGGGCAGAAAGGATTCTTTGAAAGTCAGAAAGAAAATGAAAAAGAGAAGATGGACCACAATTGTGCAAGTGTGGCTGTAAGACAACTTTTCTTATGGGCAAAAATAAGTAAAGCAAGAAAGAAATGGCTGTATTCCTGAGTAAAGAAATGCAGCTTATTCTACAGCCAAGTACCTGCATTTTTCAGACAAAAGAGCACTGTGCCACTCGTTAGTTTAAAGGAATACACCATTTTCACAAATACTTTGAGCAATAATTGAATAATGGTATCTCGGAGAGATACTTTGTCATCTTGACCTCGACTCCCCTATAGACAAGGAGTTGGCTCCCTCTTAGAGGTCAGGGTTTTTTTTTTCCTTATCCCTCTAATGAAAGGTAAGTTCCTCACAAATCACATATCCTTCTCAAGAAATAAGAATATTGTTCCCAGAGTAAACCACAGGTGAGACTGGGTGCAACATGCAAGCACTTCAGGTCTGCTGGGCATCCAGTGCTTTTTTTCTTAGTTAGAAAACCCAGTCTCCTAGCTCTAAGATCGATGGTTCTTATCTACATATGATTAGAGAAGCAGTGCAAGCCTAGGCAGATGACTTTTTGTTGTTGTTTCCTTAAAAATAAAAAAATTTGAAAATACCTTGCTCTGTAAGAAAAATACGTGTGAAACAAAAGCTTTGCACTTTCCTTGTGACACTGGGGCGAAGTGTTTCAGACATTGTCTCTGCAAGTAGAGATTTACATTTCCACATTGCAGTGTCCGCCAAACCCCCACGTTGGCTGTGCTATTGTAAGACGTTACAGGTGATGGCACACGTTTGGGGTTAGGGCTGTGGTGCACTGCACTGAATGTATCACAAGAAAGGAGAAAATAGAAATTATTTCTATCTTTATTATGCCAATTTCTGGTTCAAGACTTCCCAGTTACTTGGCGATTTGTTTGTTTTCACATAATGATCCTGACATCCAGTTACTCATAACATGTTACTCTCAAATGCAGTGCAACACTTTGTACCAGGAACTGCATTTCAGAGAAGGTGAAGCCGGGGTCAAACGCATTCCTGCTAATTGTACCAATTGCAGGAGAGTTATACCATGGTTGAATTTTCTCTCTGCTGTTGGAGCGTTTAGCTGCTAATTGCTTTTAAGGAGGACGCAGAAAAATGACCGGGGGCTGGACAGTAACTCCCTGCCCAAGCCCGCTGGCCGCATGCACACCTGTGCACACACAAGATAAGCCCTGCTAATCTTTTGGGGGAGTGTGGTATGTGAGGAGGATGTGCAGGTCAAACTATGCGAGGGTTTGGAGGGGTATAAGCGAACAACTAGTGATGGAAAATGGGTTTCTGTATGTCCATTAATTTTGTACTCTTGGTATTGACCATGTAGAAGAAATCTACTATATTGATCTGATTTCTTCAAAGCTGCCACCAGTGCAGTGGCATGGCCACTGGCTCATTGTTGCGGTGTTTCTACAATGCTCTGACTGTCCTCAGGCTCTACAAAACCTACATCTACTATTACTATGATCCCACAAGAGAGCATATAGGTTTCCTTCCTGATCTGACTTTTTTTTAGAATTTTCTTGTTTATCAGACCTGTAATCAATATTTTAGTTGAAAAATTCATGGTTAGGGCAAGGAGAGGCACACAAGGTCTAGTTTTTGCAGAATATTACAGAGCAGTCCTAGTTCACTGATGTGCAGTGTCACAAGGACAACCAAACTCTGCCCCTCCACTGCAATTTATGACTTGATATATCAGAGTAAGCCTCAACTCGTGATCCTGTTTTAATTATTTCCTTTTTTCCACTTTCCCCAGAACTTCTTGCTCCTCAAACCTTTCCTACTTAGAGGTCCAAGTTCTGAAAACTGCCTGGAATGGTATCTTGTTTTGTAAACATTTCTGTTGGCTGAGTCATCCTGCACCCTCTTGCTGAGAATAGTGCTGCCCTGCAGAGGAAAGGTAATTGCCTGGCGTTTGTGAAGGTTTGCCAGCCTCCTACACAAGGAAGTGTATGGAGAAGATCTAGGAGGATGTATTTGCTGAAATTCCTCGAGCTTGGGCTGAAACTCATGAACTACAAAACCTGACAGCAATTTGCAACAATCTGAGATTGCTTGGTTTGCAGAGCTCTTACTAGTGGCCACCTTAGGAGATGGAGAAAGCTGCAGTCTACCTTGTTTTAAGAATTATTCTATCCCTGCAGGAAAAAAAACAGAGGCTGTAAATAAGATTCCAGCTGATAAAAGTTTCGCTCTGAGTTCTTTGGGAGGATGTAGCAAAGCTGTCAGACTGACTTTCTGTATTGAGCTCCAGCTGTCATTTTTCCTTTGCTTGGTGCTTCTTACTCTGGGTGCAGGCTCCCATTTGAAGCCCTTAGCTTTTGAGAGGGTGCAACTCCTAATGCTCATGTAGACTGCTGCAAGTACACTGCTTTCGATACACCTTTGCCAAGTGACACCCTGAAGGAGGGAGGCAATTGCCCTAACAATTGAAGTTTAGCAGGTCTGGTTTGCTGCTCAGCAAAGTCGGTGGGAGACTTTCCATTGGCCTTGAGGAAGGGAACAGGGCATAAGGACCAACACCAGCAGTGTAACTCTATGCGAAGGAAAAGATACACCAGCTAAGAATCAGAGTCTGAATGATAATTGTCAAATTCGAAACGTACTCGTAACAGGTAAAGGTTACATGAGAGTGACTTAAATAAGATTGGCTTCTAAAACTATTTCTTATAAGGGCTCTGCAAAATATCCACAATGCCATTTGCAGCCATTCCCCCATGCCAGTGGGTGGCCTGGGCTCCAGCTTCAGTACGCATTTCCCAGAAGGCAGGCGGTGACTGTGGAGAAAGTTTTGCACTGGAATCGGGAGAAACTCAGTTTTCACCTCGAGCTTGTCTAGTTTAGAATGAGTCAATGTTGACTTGAACCTGATATCTACAAGCAAAATCAACATAATCCTCTCAAACAATAAACGTGATCACCAACCACATGCAAACAACATCAATGCTGCATTACAAGCAGAGTGACAAACTATCTGAGGCAATGTTTCTGGTGCTACTGCAGGGCACCCATGGCCGGGGAAAAGTGGTTTGCACTGGCCCCATGTGTCGTGGTTTAACCCCAGCCAGCAACTAAGCACCACGCAGCCGCTCACTCACTTCCCCCCCACCACCCCCGCCTCACAGTGGGATGGGGGAGGAAATCAGGAAAAGAAGTAAAACTCGTGGGTTGAGATAAGAACAGTTTAATAGAACAGA
>JAVJGG010000094.1:15512680-15559717 GCA_035590195.1 Aviceda cuculoides | reverse complement strand
AAAACATCAGGGTGTTATCAACATTCTTGGCATACTGAACTCAAAACACAGCACCGTACCAGCTACTAGGAAGACAACTCTATCCCAGCTGAAACCAGGACACCATGGAAGCTGTGGTTTGAGAATAGGAATAATTTAGCTTGTCATTAGGTCCACCCTTTACCAACACTTCTTCCCCAGGTAGAAACAGCAAAGACAAGCAGTGGTATGGCTGCTTTTCTGTTGGGTAAATGCCTAACAAGGTGTGTTTGCTTGCAAAGGAACCAAGCATGACCTAATTAAAGGTGATCTGGTGGCACAGAGTTCTTCCCTGATTTTGCTCTTCCCACAGGCTGCTATTTTGCAACCCAAGGTTTCAGTTCAGACCCACTGTTCAGAAAGACATTTGAAAGAAGGCAGAGGGAAATAATTTTCTCATTAACTCACTTGTGTTGTGAGGGATTCTGTTTTCTCTGTTAAAGATGATGAAATTGCTAACCCCAGCAGCTCCCTGCCCTTCATTTAGGGATTAGTGACTTCATCAACTCAAGCAGAACAAACACGGAGTGCTGAACTTAGATCTTGGCAAGTTCAAGGCCTCCCAGTCCGAGATGAGAAAGCAAGGAAACGCAGCAGTGACAGTATTTGAGCCTTTTAACAAATGAAGGGACCTACCAAGCTAAGGATAAAGGCTTGGGAGCCAAGTGGCCAAGCCCATCCCTGGTGTAAACCTCGTACTCTTCCAATTCAAACAATGGAAAAGGGGCAAACAAGAAAAAACCTTGGTAGTAAATGTGATGAGATGAAGCAAACAGTAAAGACTCTCCTGTAACTGCTGTTCATCACGCTATTAGTTTCTCAACAGCTTCACCATTCAGACAGCCTCTTCCCTGGTGCAGTGCCACGCCAGCCAAATAAATCAGCTTCACGTACACGACTGTCAATCAGAACTGCAGCTCTGGACCTCTGAAGCTAAACTGGAAGGCTCAATTGAAAGGAAGAAGGAAGAGAGGACTGAATAGGTAGGTGGAAACAGGGCAACGAGGAAAGGAGGAGGTAGCAAAATAGCAATGGACTAATACTTGGAGGTACCCAGGAGCCTCTACAGAACAGAAGGGCTTGCCAAAAGCAGTTTGTAAGCAAAGGCCCTCATATCTCTGGCCCTGTCATTAAGATTAAATGGGATCATTGGGAATAATGGTGAAGTGGAATGCATATTTAATTAGAGAAATCAATGAACCCAAATGATTGGGAGGGGGCAAATCATTAAGACCCAGCTCCTGCTGCCCCTACTCAGCGATATTTCAGACTGCTGGCATTGCGAGAGGGTCTGGTGCATGGTACATCACTAGCAAAGCAGAGTGGACTTTTGCGATTGTTGTTTTGCATGTGGAAGTGCTCGAAGGGAATAGGGAGCAGGCTGCTCAGCTCATGTGAAAGCTGCCGTCTTCAGAAACGAGGGCAATTGCTAGGAAAGAAAGCGATCACTCAGCTCCGGGCCAAACCCGAAACTACCAGGCTCTAGGGTTAGTCACAAATGGGCACGGTCACAGCACACAGACAGTTGGGCTCTTAAACAGAGCAGGATAAAATAAAAAACTTTTTTTTTTTTTCTACAACAGTGTTGCTTTTAGAAGATAGCTGAACATTATTTGACAGAATCCTTTATGCCTGTAAACATTATTTTGTCAAAAAAATTTACCACTGCTTATGTCAATTACAGGGGAAAAAAATCACAGTAGAGATTTTTCTGAAATGTTTTGAGATTTACTTCAACATTGTCATCTCAGTGTTTATTTTCTCTCATGATTTTAGAAAGTGTAGAGCAAAAAAAAGAAAGTAAAAATTTGCACCGAAATTCTGACTGAGTCAAAGCAAACAATGCCAGTATTTCGTTACACTGGGCATTTTCACTTCATTTTCTTTTGGTTTTATTCGATACTGAAATTTAAAAAAAAAAAAGGATTATTGTTGGACAACTGTGTTGCTTAGTGTTCAGGTAACTCTAGGAAAATGTGCCCTGACTTCATACAAGCAGATTTAAAATGGAGGCCAGATTACTTTAGGTGCTTACAGACAGGGAAGCAGAGTTGACATTTTCTGTAACATATGCAAGAGCTAACTGACAAAAACATGGGGTTTTGCATTAAGTAACCTTATAAGTCTGGTTTGTGGTTGGGGGGCTTGGAGGGTGGGGTAGTGGGAAATATGAAAATTAACCAATAAAATGCTTCACAAAAGTAGTCTATTGATCTGAAACAAGAAAAGAAATTATATAAATTCTTTGGAGAAGCTTTACTATGTAACATGCCTTATAGCTCCCGAGAACACTGTGGAAAGGAAGGAATTTTCTTGCAACAACATTTTGGGATTAACTGAGCTATTTTGCCTAAGGCATGATTTAAGGTACTTTACTTATTTAAGACAATTTGTGTTACTGTTTGCATAAGAAATCCTACTCCGCAACTATTTCTAGTGTAATACCACTGAAGTCAGTGATTTTACACCAAGGATGAATTTGCCCTCATCCTGTTTTCCTCACTTTATTGATTTGCCTTCGAAACCAGAATTACCCACAATTACTTATTTATCAGGTCTAAAAATTTGGCACCACTTTGAAAAAGCATTAAAAGCTGATTGCAAGAGCTTCTGCTCAAGTTGATACCTGTCAACCTAAAGCAGTGCAACAGTCAGGATCATTTCAATTGATACTTCTAGATGAAATTATCTGGCCTGTAAACCAGCTAAATTAAAAATAAAAAGTAGGATTTGCATATTAATACTTAATTTCTCCACTTGAATCCACACAGTGGAACTACCATTGACTCATAATCCAGATCCTGAAGTTCTTCTGATAATACAAGAACCTTGTACCCTGCATTTGGCTTCTGTGGGGATGGCTCGTGACTTTCTGAAGGCAAGACGCTCACCCTATCTTGTGGCACTTTTTGTTCCTTTATCTAAAACAAAGGGGTATTTTTTTAATAAGTGAAAGAGAAAGTATATTGGTTAACAAATAAATCTAAAGACTTACAAAGACTTTTCAGTATTGCAAAGAGGCTGTTAAACTCATCTGCAATCAGATCTAAAGATATTTTAGGATATGTTTAATTTACTGGAAGAAATGGACCTACCCTTTAAAATTGAGCTGGTGTTCCATATAACACTGATCATTTTCAGATTATAGCTGATAAAAGCATAGTTGTAAATTATTTTTAAATACTTGGCTGTATGTTCTTACTTTTACTTATAAATTCCCACATTTTGGCATGTTCTGACCAGTGATACTGAAACCAAATCCACAGGGAGTTAAAACTCTTCACAAACAGTCCCGACCCAGAATCCATCAAGCCTGATATTTTGGGGGTTTTTTTTCTGTATTTACCTAGAAGGCAAAGATATTAATCACAAGAACCAACCACACAGACTGAGATTTCAATCTTATTTACAACAGTATAAATCAAAGTAACTTCACAGAGGCCAAGGGAGTTACTCTGGATTTACACTCATCAGTGTAACAAATATAAAATATGAATTAGTGCCAGTTAGGACATTGTTTGATTATTTTTTCGCTGAAAACATAATGGAAGATTTTTCATTTGCAATAAAAAAAATTTCTACTCTTTTTTCATGCATCTTCAGTGAAGTATATATTAAATTTTGAACAGAATTCCCATTTTCTATGGAAAATGGAATTTTATATTTTTACAAAGAATTCAATCTACCTGAAAGCTATGTTCTTTAGGAAAACTGTTCTGATGGAAATTTTCTGACCTGCTTTAAGCTGAACCCATAATTCATAGAAATAAGACGCTGCTCAGCAGATGTTCAGGAAAGAGCAAGCCAGTAAGCAAGCACACATGCATTCCCATGTGGTTACACTTAAGGTTCTTGGTACAGAGAACAGGAAGGATGGGACAGTAGCTAAGGTGGTATGAGAGCTATGAGAGTAATTGGGGTTTAGTTCAATAGTGCACTGGTTTTTGTTTACAGGAAAATAAAACCATACCAAATTTCATTTTGGATGAAATAAAACAGTACTATTTTGATTCTTAAGAAAACCTTCCTGAGCATCCCTTACCCTGGCTGTTGTGAAGTCTAGCTCCTTTTTAAATGGGAAATGAAAATTTTTAGTGTTAGAAAATGTTGAATTGCGTAGCTGTAACTATTCATGAAGTTCGAACTGAATTTTGTAGATCTGAAAATGCCTTTCCTGGTGAATAAGCTGACTGCATAAGAGAAATCTGAATCTGAAGAAGACTCAGAAACCTTGGCTGAGGATCAGGTGCGCTCTGTGAGTGAGGATAAGTCACCTAGGCCAGACCTTCACAGGTATCTGGCTCCCGGAAAAGCAGTATTTTGAAGATCTCAGCCACAGGGTCTCTGTGTCAATTCTGTAATGATATCATTGGATAAATATATGAAGGAGCAGCTGAATTAAGGTATCTGCACAAATCTGAAGAGCAAGGCCCCGGCCTGATGCAGGGCTTTCTTCACTGGAAGCAGCACAGGCAACGGCCGACAGTATTTCCGTGTAGACAAACCGCCCTCCTTCTTTCCCCCAAAACACAAGATTTCCTACAGAATATTAAACCCCCTTATTTTCCCATCTAATGCCTAATTCCCCTCCCATTTTCTAGACGCCAGGACCACCACCACATCGGCATTGGGTCCCTCTGGCCTTCGCAGCCCTGCTTTGCACCCCTCCAGGCCGGCGGCCAGGCAGCGTTTCCGCCGAAGGGCCGCTTGCCGACCGGCGGAGGTGGACGGGCTCTGCTCCCGCTCTGCCCAGCCTCCTCGGACCGCGCATGGCAAATGGCCAGAGCCGCTGAATTTCAGCCACCGAATTCCCTTCCCCTCCCTCCTTGCCTCTCTTCCTCCCTCCCCCTTTCCCGCCTTGCCTGAGGGTTCGCTCGGCTGGCTGAAGGCGCTGCCTTGCCCTGGGCAGGCTTTGATGGCAGCTCCTGGTGCTGGGGGGAGAGGAGGGCGCCGTGAGGGCTGCAGCCTGGTTTGGGTTTACAGTGTGGGCTTCCCGTGAATGAAAGTTGTTGAAGCAAAAGTAAAAAAATAAAATCAAGCGGCTGTAGCTGCTGTCAGAGCCATTCCATAGTAGCCAAGTGCATCTGCTTTTTCTCACCTCCAAAGCGAATCAATACGGCTTTAAATGATTTCCCTGATGCCTGGATTTCTTACCTTGTGCTGCCATTAGCCCAGCCGTGCAACTGCCTGGTCATTCCTACCTTGTCTTTTCAGTCTTTCTCCCCTGGCTGCTTCTTGTTGCCTTCTCTTAAAAATATGTACAAAATACTCGGTGGAGCAGCTCGGGTTTGCTCATGTGTCATTTTCTCGCACACACACACACACTTGCTGTCACGTGCAGCCACAGTGCCTGAATACATACGCTGCCTGACTGTATCTCCATCCCTCTCCCCTGTACGCGCACACACTGCCTAGCTGATCGCTGCCTAAGCAACATCCGCTTATCAGGAGTTTTTCTTCTGATGCGGTGGTTAGCGAGGAAGCGCTCATGTTTACTTGCAACTCTGTCTGTCAAAGATATTCATGCTTAAAAAAAAAGGAAAAGAAAAGAAAAAAAAAACAACAACACACAAACAAACAATTAAATAATCTCTTGAGTTTGGGGGTGGGGTGGGGTGGGTGTCTCTCCTATACACCTCCACCCCCCCTTGGGGCAGGCATATTTGACTGTAAACCTATCACTATTGCTAAAAATAAAAGATCCCCCTGCCACACAGATAAACCCATGCTTTGGGGACCGCACCATTTTTCTAGATCCTGCCTAATCTTGGATTTGGGTTGCTCAGAACACGAGGTATCGCTGAGAGTATAAAAAGCTCTCAGAAATGCTTATGCATCATCTGAGTATATTGACATACAAGTGATGTGCTCAGAGAAACCTGCAGTCCGTCAGTGCAGCTGGCTGATGCAGGAGTCCCCTGAATCCCCTTATCACTTCAGTGGCGCACATAAACACATTAGCTGCTTATTCCAGGCAGAACCCTCAGCTTACAAATCCAAACTGCTTTTGCCAGCATCATCGCCCTTTTTTTATTTATTTATTTTTACCGTGTATTGCTCTCTCACTAATTTTGCATTTTGAGGTGCTTTCATATGCCTAGTCGCCGCTTCAAGTGTCTTGGAGATCGTAACTTGCTTCTGATTAGCGCAATGCATTGGAGTGGCGTGCTGGAGGCAAAAATTTAAAATGTATCGAAATGCAAATATGCCCCCATTGACCTCTGGAAAAATGTGTTACATTGCAAAGTACTTTCAAAGAAAGCCAGAAAGGAAGAGGAGAGAGAGTATGAGTTTGCAGAGGTTTGTGATATTAAAAAATTGATCATGAATGGTTACTTAGAAGTTTGCATTCTGTGTAATGCAGAAAGCTTTTTTTTTTCTTTAAAGAGGGAGTGGAGGGACCAGATGATGATACTCCTGCCCACTTAGTGTCTCACTCCGCTTTCTTTGCTAGAAGAGCCACTGGAGTGAATGGGGTTGCTTGTGGTGCGTATTTTTTCAATCTGCCAACATTCAATATGTAGTCTAATACATGGCAATGGCCCAGAATGAGAGACACAGAAATTATTCATGATCCTTCTTTCAGCATGAAAGACTCCTTCTATAACCTCAGCTTAATGACTCTGCATTTAAGAAGTAAATGATTTTCACAAAGAAAAGTGAGAGGCACCCAAATTTGCCGGGAGAAAATAAGGGTGGTATTCAAACAAGTGACATCCCTGCTGTGAGGTATGCCTGAGAACTGCATCGGGGAAAAAGATGCAATGTTACCCAAGTTATCTGAGCTGGTTGCTCTTGTACCCTCACCAGTAACAATGAATATACTCTTTCACTAGAGAAGACTGTGGCCAGATGTTGGGTTACTCTAGCAAAAAAAATAGTCCCTCACCCCAAAAAGGAAGCTTATGGCCTGGCCTTAGCCTTAGTCTCCACGTGCTTTTCTGCAAATACATGTTTGCCTGAAGGCATGACTTCTCTCTAGTGCCCTGGCACCAAGCCAAAAACGGTGGTGTCCTCTCAAAGGAAGTAAAATGCTTTAAAGTAACCTACCCTACCCAAGCAAGAGTTTGTATGAAAGTTTAGCATTAGGTCAGTGTTCAAATTAGCGCTGCTGCTGTAATGAGGGAAGTCATTAGAGCATCCTTTGACCCATCCCCTCACTGCTGCTGTTCAGGGTCTGGGGATGGAAGGAAAAGCACATAGAGGAGCACAGCTGCTTCTGACTGCACTCAGTAGCACATATTTTTATTCTTCAGGCCTTAGGAGTATCTAATGTGATAAGCACAACAGAGCAGCAAAAGGAAAGGAAACAGCCATAGCTGCAATGATTACTAACATATAAAAATCATGCAGAAGAAGAAGCAGCATATGACACACCCCCCCCCTCCCCAGTCTTCCAGTGGTTGTTGTGCCATTGCTTAGCTAGTTTCTCTGTCTCTGGCTATTGCTTCATTGCACTTGGTCATAAATGAAAGCTATCTAATGCTAATGACCATGGTGCCCACCCTAATCATGCATTTGAAATATTAATAAAAATAATTTATGTCATGTGACTGCTTTTTAACTAGCTGCTTTCAGGACTTTAGATCAAGATTATAAAAGACATGCATTTATAAATTATTAGCCTTGAGCACATAAGCACTGCATACTATGGGGAGCACTTTTGTAGCACTTTAAATTAATTTATTGTTATTCATTGCAGCTGTCTGTGATGTAAACCTTTGGCTATAAATTTGTACCATCATCCAACACACCATTAAACTAAAGTGGTGCCCGTGCTGGAGCATATAATAAAACATATGAATAAAATTTCTGTGGGGACACTTTTTTTAAACTCTCTTCTCAGTTAATGACACAAGAAAAGTGAGATAACATAGTCACCCTGTAACTATGCATTCATTAAAATATGTCTAGTGGGGGGAGACTTTTAAATTTGCACTTCTCTTGAATTCTGACTCAATGTTTTTCTTTACCAGATTGTTTCAATTCATATCCTATCTCAAGCAAAAGGCTGTGTCTGAAGCCATCATGAAGTCACCAGCTAAGACTGCCAGAGGATTTTTGTTGGACCTGAACTTTTCAGTAGTGGAAATAGTTCCTGACCACTGAATCACAGCAGTACAAGAGCAGAGCAGTTTTACTGTCTTATCTCCTCTGCAGGCAAACATTCTTTCTCCTACAGATCACCATAAGGGTAACAAAGTTTATCTGCATGACTAACACCATAATGTCTTAATCCACTTAGCGGTATAGATACATTTTGTACCAGCCTATTGGGATACAATTTCCTAAACTTTAAAGCAGGTTGTGATCATGCAGTGCTTTACCAACCACAGTTAGACCCACCTATTGCTTTGCTCTTGCCATATAGGTCTGGTCTTGCTCATGTGCTTGTTAATACTTTTTGTCACTTTTGTGACAGGTGATTTCTATCAAGCCTGTTTGAAGGCAGGCCTGCCCATCTCAGTCTCCCACTGATATCAGTAAGAGTTTGACTGCTAATTTCTCAGATTTAGGTTCCAGCTATTGAATATAGCTATATGAAAACAGAGACAAAAATCTCAACATCGGATTCTCAGCTGACATATTATAGCACAACTCCTTTAATTTGTACCAGCTGCTCATATACCCCATGCTTTTCAGGTCAAAATCTTTCTGAGTTATTCACCCAGTAGCAGGGCTTCTGGAAAATTGGCTGAGAGCAGAAAAATGGTACTCAGAGATTTTTTATTATAATTAATCTCATTAATATAAAGACTAGTTTGATGGAATAAAGTTTTCTTTTCCTTTTTTTCCTAAATCTATCTGAACTCTCAAGGTTTGGTAAACTGAGTCTCTGACGGGATCATCTCAAAACAGTCGACAAGCAGGATGTCTGAACTACTTGGCAATACATGTACACCCGTCTCTGCTCCTTATGTGCAAAAATTAACATTTGATGATAGGAAGATTATATAGCAAGATTCTACCTTGCTAGGGAATTTTATTTTGATACAAATATCTAGTTCAATTTTCCAAAATTATTGAAACACATTTAATAGGAACTTTAAAAAGGAGCCTCTAGCACACCCCAGAACTGAATTCTGCTCCGGATGGTTGAACCACATGGGTGCTCTTACAAAAAGATCGGTACTTCTTGGATGAAAGGTACCAAAGTGTAAATAACATATGGACAATCTTTTTGAGTCTCATTTGCATGCCTCAGCAGGACCCGCATGTGGAGAGCTGCACAAGAAGGAAAGATAGCGCTAGGGTGGAGTATACAAAAATAACCTAGGCTTTATTTACACTTTGGGGAAAAGTAGGTGAGAGATCAGATTTACCTATTCATGTCGTCCTTGCCTCTCTGAACAAAATATAAAGCACTACCAATTTGCACTTCTATGTCACTTCCGATGAAAAGAAAACAAACACAATTATGGCAATCCTCTGCCTTGTTACAATATGTCTTTCAGCTTCTGCCTAGATGTAGGGTCTTCACTTGATAACTAGCAAACCAGGAGTTAATAATAGTTTAAGCTTTCCTGGCAGAGGAGATTAGGACAAGAGATATAAACCAGGTGCCTGAGATGCAAAGGATGCTGATTCCTGAGCTAGAGGGTGGGCTTTAGCTGTGAGTCTGAAGACCAGGATGGTTACAGCAGTCAGTGGTGTTTTGGGCTCTCCCTTCCTGCAAAGACTCTCTATGCATATTGAGTTGCCTTTGAATGAAGATGTGCCCTGCTACTTCCAGCTGTAGGGTTGTTCACCAGCAGGTTTCACATTCTGTCTGAGGGTATATGCAGACTAGCTCCTGGTTTTTTGCCGATGTACTGATTTGGAGCCATTTTGCTAAGATAAAATATTATTTACTTGATTAAAATTTTCTTTTAACTTACTTAGTACAAAAGAAGAATACTTGGTTGTGGGGGTGGGAATGTGTATAGAGCTTTCCTTTTTATTAATTGATTTATCATTGTCACAATGTGTTTTAAATTACTTAAGGAGAGCTTTCTCTCTTGTTACACGTAGCTTATAATTACTATGTAACTTAGCTGGTCTCAAACTAATGGATTGTGTTGTGTTTAAGTTGCAGCAGCTAACATGATAGTATTAATCTCCCAGCTGCTAATTAATCTATTCAGTTATCTATGCCTCCCTTTCCTTACTGATTACATAGATAGAAGGTGCTTTTTTTTTTTTTTTTTTTTTTTTTCCTTTTTACTTAATCTGTAATCTTTTAGGGGTTGGCTTTATTGACTTCATTCTACCAAAGTTTGCTCAAGTCCTCTAGAAGTGCCTCATGGAGGAGAAGAGGTGCTTCTTGCTGGTTTCCGTGTTCCCGCTGACATTGGAGATACCTGCTATATGTGCTTTTCCAGCAACCCTTCTTTGGCAGGACCAAGCTCCGTAGTCCATTACAGTGCCTAGCAGCTCCAGCCAAGCATGAGGACCTCTGTGTGTGCCAAGCAGTTCAAGAAGCCCCCTTTACCTAAAGAGGGCAGCTTGGATATGACAAAAGATAATGGGTGGATGCCAAGAACTGAAGGCAGCAGAAAGGTAATGGACTAAGGAGCTTGTCCTACCAAAGAAGGGTTAGTGGAAAAGCACGTACAGCAGGTATCTCCAATGTGGCTGTACCTCCACAGTTTGATTGAAAGTAGTCTCCGAAGTAGCTGGTATGTCGGTGGTACACTCTATCTTTCATCCACACACCTGCCCCAGACAGCTGTGGAAAGAACGTCTGAGGAGGGCTGGCAGCCTGCTCATCCCCTCGCTGAGCTCACGGACTCAGAGCCTTGTGTACCTGGGAGGGCATCTGCTTCTATCATCTGACTCGTTAAAGTGATTGCCATGCCTGCCACATCACAACCTCACAGGCATATGCTAGCATTTGTGGTACTGTCAAAATATGCTTTAATGCCCATTTCAGCAGCAAGCTTGCTTAGATTCCTTGCCAGGAAATGCTAATTACTGTGGTGCAGTCTTCTGTTTTTCTGTGGCGCACTAACAATTAATTTACACCATTTGGAAAAACACACTTTTTTATTAAAAACCAATAAAAGCAAATCAATACAGTGTAAAGTATACAATATCAAAATGAAAAGCTCTTGTTTTTATACTTGAGCATCCCTATTAAAATTTCATTGTTGATTCAAGCAGCTTGTCTATTCTAATCTAATGAGAAGCTGTCAGGTTTCTTTTTAGCATTTTGGAAATGACTAAAAATGGCTGCCCCAATACATGGCAAAAGAAGGCACTAATTAACCCCCAATCTGTAAGTCAATATGATGATGCAAATGATGCTGCATTCATCTCTCTGCATTGCAGCACCTACGCACCTGACAGTCCATGGAATCCATTTTGAATCAGGATGGAGGTTAACTTTTATTTATGGCTGTAATTAGAAAAACACTAGCACTAATGGAGACTGCTCCATTGCTAGAACATGTCACCACAGAGTAAATTCCACAGCAATTTTTGCATTTTAGCAGGTCAAAGAATAAAACAAATGGATTGCTTCTTCCTGGGACAACCAGTTTATTCTTCAGAATCTGATGATTTACTGGAACATTGATTTCAAAGCTTCCTAGAGAAAAATCCCACAGCTGTTTTTTTTCTGCCCCAGCTCCAGCTGCACTAGGTGCTGCAGAGCCTGGGAAGGCAGCTCATGCCGCTAATCTCATGGTTCCTAGGCTCCCCTGCAGCAGTGGCCGGGCAAACCCAACCTTTTCAGGTGGCTTATATCCCAGCTCTTGCCCCCGCCACTGAGGGGACCGAAGTTCTGGGACTTGCCCGGTGGTGATCCAACCCAGCAGCTCCACCAGTAAGTGTTCCCTCAGCCCACGGCGGGACGTCCCCAGGCGCTGTGGTGAGGAACGCTTTGCCCTTGACAGCACAGGCTCCTGTTTCCGTCACCATGACCCGCTGCCATGGCTTGCGCGTTTCTGAGTGCGTCCACGATGATTACAGCTGAGTTTTAGGAATTAACCAGAACAGAAGGAAACAGGGTAACTTTAATCCTGTGGATGGGCAGATCACGATTTCCTTTCTACAGACAGAACTATCACGGGTTTGAGTTTGATGTGGGGGTTTTTTTAACAATGAATTGACAGATGGCCCTTTTAAATAGGTGAAATGATCCAGACATGACAGTAGGTTTTTCAAAGCCATTAGACAACTCTGGTAGCTCATGGCAGTGGGCTGGGAGAACAAGTGTCACTGAGATAAAAATGTATTAACTAGACCAATTTAAAAGGGATGGAGAACTCGCACAAAACCACCAGAAACTCCTTTGCTACAGTGGTACTGGGAATCTAGACATGATAAGTGAACAAAAAAAAAAGACTTTGAAATAAAATCAAAGTTTTGCAAATTGGTATGTTTGGTTTGAATTGTCTTTAGAAATTCCAAAGTGTGGCAATCTGTTGCTGAGATACCGCAAAATGTTGTAATCTGTTGTCTGCACATGGCATCTGTGTATGCACCAGCGTTCCCCTCTGCAGCGAGAGCTGTGATGTAACCACCATTCTGTTACTGTGATGAATGAGTCTAAGGTTTCTCTCTACCACAAAAATTTACATTAGTCCTTCCTGCTTTTTGTGTGTGGTGTTACATGCTTTTTTAAGTCCTGTTCTCTGTGTGGTAAAACATAACTGCTCCTGACTGACTTTCCAATGCCTGCTCCAACTAAGCTAAGACAAGCCCTGCAAAGGTAGGATGATTACTTACATTATATAAGCTTTTCAGACTCTCAAAATATGGGTCTTAAGCACATTATTAACTTCAGACATATTAGTAGGTCCCACTGAGGTAAAAAGGATGTGCTTTAGGGCACTGATAACTATCAGCTAAGAAAAAAGCTCAGAGACTTGTTTCCTTCACAAGGGTAATTGGTTACTTGTGGAATAACTTCTCTCAGAAACTATCACTTGATCTGTATTTGAAGTGTATAGGAGTGAGCTTTATGTTAGTAATCTCCTCCTACTGCAGAATTGATGAGTTTCAATAACACTGTAGTATTTTCAAATAGAAACAGATGTTCTGTTGGACATCCTACAACGGAAAATCAATAGTAGGTGAGCCATAAGTAGATCTTCCCTCTGAGAGGGCTCCACTGTGATAGCTGTGCAGGAATGAACTCACCATTGGGCTGGACTAGCAGAGTGACATTAAGCCCAGAAAGTTTTTGTGGCAGGCTTACCAAATTCCCGCTGTTTGGGAATCAGGTAAATTAGATGCTTTGTATGATGTTCTTTAATTACCCTCCAGAGGAACTGTGTACTGTATCCATGTGGAGCTGAAGTAGGCTGCCTTCCAGTTGTTAGCATGTATTTGTATTGCATTTTTGGATGGATAAACCAGGTAGAAATGTAGCGGGAGAGGCTCTGAAAATGCATGACATAAGATGGCACCTACCCCAAATAGCTTATTGCTCATCTCAACCTGACAAAGGATGGCTAGGGTAAGAGGCAGGGACAAAGCACTATTTTTGCTCTTTTTCAGAAGTTTATGTAGAATGAGGAGTAGAAGTTGAGTTTTCCAAATGTCATAAACACATAAGCACATTCAAAGGTCCTTTGGAATAGAAGATACTTTCGAGCCTTTAAATATTTCACTAGTCCTCTCATTGAGGTAACATAGCATGGCCGCGTGTGAATGTGTAAGAGGGATTTTCTGCTGAAACTCCTCTCTTTCTTTTAATGGATGTCAAAACACAGAGAGAAATATTAGATGCAAGCAAGCCCTATGGTTTTGATTGTGGTTAGTCTGACGGTTCTGGTTTGCTTTAAGTGGAAGCTGATGAACAATGGTTTAAAAGGAGAAAAGGAAAACGGCCCCAGCACTGAGGTCAGACAGCCACTTCCTACACCCAGCTGTTTCAGTTTATTTTTTTAATTAAGCTTGACTTAAATTAATGATGACAGTTTAAAGAGAAGTCTTTCACCTATTTAGCTTACTTTACATCTGAAGCCAAGTCCCTTCTGTCCAATTGCATTTTGTTAGAAGATTTGCAGTTAGGTTCCTAAAAGTCCCTGGTTTCTCCCCACTTTATTTTGTCATCTCTCTGCTCTGCTATTGCCCTCTGCCCTTTCACGCCCTTTCAAGGGAGGGCCAAAGCTATTGCTGCTGTGGTATGGAAACAAAGTGCCTCCTAATTGATTGTTAATACTGCTGGAGTGTGAGGATGCTGGGAATTGCTAGATCAAGCCCATTTACTCCAGCTTCTGTGTCAGCTCTTCAGATGGTATAAATCAGCATTCCTTCCTGCCTTTCTTACAGCTCAGTGTGGGTTTGCACTGTGGAGGAGCTGGTTCAGTGGTCCTAGTCTGCAGCTCTGCACAAGCATCAGAGCCTATGGGGCTTTTCTCTAGTGAGCCAAAGTATGCTCTCTGCTTCAGAATAGCGGTAGTTTATTTCCAGAAGCCTGGGAATTAACAGCTCTAGAAGTAACTGCTATGATTGTCTGCAATTTAGGTGATGGGGGAAAGAAACAGAAGTCTTAATTTTTCAGAAAGAATAACAAGAAATTTTCTGATCCTGCAAGATGCCAGAGTCACAGGTGTGTGCCTTGTCCCAGTGATCTTTCTAAGCCAGTAGAGTCCCTGCTTTTTTCAACAAAGTTCACACCTGCTGTAGAGAAGGAAAGTATCATCTGCCCTAGGGGTTTTGGCTTCATTAACATGGGGATTACTTAAACCCCTCATAACTATCTATCAATTTAAGCCTTCTCTCCAGGCTTGACTACTTTTCTTTCCCGATTAGAGCAATTTTTTCTTCAATGAGGAGACCTTGCCTTAGTATTTAAGGTAAGAGCTGATGACTCATAACCAAAACAAGAAATGAAGCGCCACTCCTTATACCTCTCCCTATTTGCTAGGAAATCAATAAGAATTGCATCATCACTCGCTGCAGACGTAAACATGATTGCTATGGGTGCAGTCCTCTGTAAGCAGTAAAACCTTAAAGATTTCTTAAATTAAAATGAATCCCATGGCCTGAGTGGTATGAAGTTTGGCGAGTCATCCAAGACTACCCAGGGAACGGTCCTTAACTGCAGTCTCCAGAAGGCTGTCAAAACCAGACTCGTGGTGGTTCAGTCATTCATGAGTTAGAACGAGATCATGTCTCATCCACTGCGCTCTTCCCAGTGAAAGTGAGCAGTGGTAGGGCTGCACTTAGCAATAAGATAACGACAATCAGTCCCACACCTGATCTGAAGCCCTGACAGAAATCGGTGTGAGCTAGGAAGAATGACAGAGGATGCTCTCCTGGGTGAGTCTTTTGCTTCTTTACAATACGGTTCCTAAGTTACAGCTCAGTAATGGTTACAAATGTTTCATGATGCCTAATTATAAGAACGCTGTACATTTTTTGCCATCACGTATTCTTACTGAAATGACTGTGTGGCAGATATGAGATCAAATGCAGTGTGCAGACATCAGGTGAAATCTCCTGTAGAAGTTTCTGGGCCAAATTCAGCTAAGATGATAAATAGCTGTGTATGTGTCATATAAAACTGTCAGGAATTGAGATGAATGGCAGAGGGGCACAACTCGCAGCAATTTGATACTTTATATGTGTACAAGTAAGGATCTGAAAAAACAAAAGCCGTTGAAAAAAAGGTCCCTATCTCTGTCTGCTCTCCTTCAAAAGTTCCTAAACCATCCAGTTTATTTTGGATGTCTTTTTCCGGCTTCACTATGAAGATATTTAACTTGTGTTTTAAACAAAAATAGAAACATTCGAAGAATGTAATCACATGTTGTTTTCTTCCAAGCAAATCTGCAGAACCTACTTCACTGAACATTGCACAAATCCACAATTAACTTTGACATTGAACTGCACTTTTTTTAATGTTCCTCTGTGATGAAAGTCTCTTCTTCACTTGAAAAAGTTCTCCAGCTGTATTTCTGGTCTTTGTCTAAGGTGTTAACAACCGGACACTAGCACCTTGTTTTCAATTTTGCCTCTGTTGGAGACACTACTTAAATTTAGGCTTTTCTTTTACTGGCAGTAGCTACAATGGTCTAGGCTTTAATCACCAGCAGCTGTAGAAATGAGAATAGGATTGCAAAAGCAAACATCCCCTTGAAGTTCAGTTGAATTCACATCTGCATGTGCACTTTTTTCCTAGTATTACACTCCAATTTAGTAAGGTTTTGTATACTTTGGGAACTAGTTCTTGGCTCTTTTCCCACCTCTGAGTTAAAATCATGCATAAAATACTTATTGTGCAGAGAATGGTGATGTGAGCTGGGAAGAGTGTCTTTTGCCTGGCTTATTTCAAAGTAAAATTATACAGAATTCAGCTTATTGTTTTGCAGAGCCATAAACCTCCACAAAACTCCTCCAGAAATCAGCCAGACTAGTCGCACTAGCCAGGCCTAGCGGATGCAGAAGTCTAACAAAAATCCAGCTCAGTCTGATATTTAATATCCAGCTTTTCACACTGTAGCTAGATGGTAAGACACAGAAGGGGATTTGTAGGCTCTGGGCCATTGCAAAAGCTATTGCTTCCTGATGGCCATCCCACTCCTCTGGCAGAAGTTACTGGTGCAGTGGTGGCAGAAGAGGTAGTTTCTCTGCTCTTGGGCCATCGCAGTTCACAGCACGGTGTATTAACTCCAACAGCCATTGATTTCAATTTATGTTAACATGCTGGGCTGTGAGCCACGGCAGGAGGGGGTCTCTGGTTCATGACTCCTGTCGGGTTCAGAAGAGCTGAGGTTTTCACCTCGGCAGTAACCTCTTTAGCCACCAAAGTTGAACCCAATTCAATCATGAATCAGTGCCCTTAATTAATTCTCCTTTATAAAAGCCCAAAGCAATCATACTGATGTCAGTGAAAAAAGTCCCAGATGAGAGTTTGATTGTTTCCTCAATATAAATTAAAAAAAGTAGTTAAAAAGCTAAAACCCAAATGGCTCCTTGGGGGAATAGATTGGGTCATTAATATATCACATGCGTATTTCAAAAAACTTGTGTGTTAGCAATTTAACCCTCACAGCTTCTCAGGACTAAAATAATTACTACTTTGAAAGAATTACCTGCCTTCTCAGTATCCCTTTAAACCAAATTACAGTAGTTGAAATGTAAGAATACATTTTTAGTGAGAAAAATTATGCCTAAGACAATTTCAAATACACTCCCATATTTTAATGCGTTAAAAAAAACCCAAAAACAAAAACCAAGACCTTCACAAGTTAGCCATAAATAGCTCATAAACATCACAGCTACCTACCAACTCTCCCCAATTCACATCTAAATAAAAAAAATCAGTCTGAATCATTTTCTCTAGATCTATGCACAGAATAATCTCTCTTAATACCTGGGTAGGTCTCTCCACTCTTGACATAGTCTTATTTATGCTCAATCCTGCATATTTCAGAGCTGTGAAGACATATGCAAGCTATAAAGGCCTGTTTAAAGTTTTGGTAAAGACTAAATTCTGAAGACTACTGTGGTTAGGTCAACATTGTTTCACTGTTCAATGCAGACATATCAAAAGAGGTTGGAAAGGAGAAGTGCTGCTCCAGAAAAAAATCTTTTTACTTTGGTCCTTGGGTGTCTTTACATCCTCCTGGCTTCCTTAGAATACGTCTGTAAACACTATTTCAGTGTCTGTGCTGAGTGCAGGAAAGGGCTTATGGAGGTCTAGGTTGGAGGAATCGATCACAACAAGCAGGAAAATGCTCTCACCCCCCATCCCAAGTGACCACACCAGAAAGGGAAGCCAGGACCACAGGTCAACTGGATTGTGCTGAAGCATATCCACAATGCTGTGGGCTTCAGTCCTTTGGAGTGTATTGGCCATGTCAAAATATGTAGTTGTGGGCCTCACCAGGCTGCCTGGTGACAACATCAGTGACTTCAGCATGTGCACATAAAAGAGACTTTTTTGTTCAAAGAGCCCACAAAGATGAGAAGCTGCACTGATGGCCACCAGCACGGTACGAATACAGCTTGCTTCCATGGAAGTGTGGTGTGCAGCATGCAAAGATGTGGAGGCATTTGAGGGCACAAACTCCACTGAGGTACTCTTTGCTCAGCCTCAGGTTAGGGAACAAACTTTGATATAATCCAAGTTCTTTTGTCTCTGGTGTGGCGCCTGGGAGTAAAGCATGTGTCTGCTCTGTTTGGGCTTCATCTTCACAAAGGAGTGCGGCAGCAAACGGCATGCGTCACGGTGGGGGAAACTGAAGAAACAGGGTCTGGGAACAAAACAGAGAGCCAAGCAAGTGCATGGCGTAGTTGCACGCTCATTCAGGTAGAGCAACTTTACTGCAGTGGGTTGCCTCCCATAAATATCTACAGGATCCCTGGCACTGAGCAAGCAAGTTATGGTTAAGCAAGTTAACTGCTTTTGAAGTCTCTGATTTGTAGCTTCTTTTCTTTCTTTTTTTAATAACTGAGCTTCACCATAGCACCCGGGAATATTTGTCCCGGTAATGATTAGGGAATGAAACCTCTGGCAGTAGGCTTCCGCAGGAGGGAGATGGGGGCAATCCGGTTCTCATGCAATGGCCCCACAAGCCTGGGTTTCATATAGCATAGCTGGATGTTTGAGTGAAAGCAAAATAATTCTTTAAGTTCAAATTAGGGGATATTTAATCTTCTTTGGAAGTAACAACAAAAAATAAGATGGTGTGCTTTTAAAGAGAAGTCTAGTAGAAGTAGATGAGCACACGCTGGCGAGCCCTGCTGAACCTCGGCCGTGGCTCTGCCCCATGAACCTGTTCCATCCTGGCAGAGCTGCTGGGAGTGTGGCTGTGCACATTACTTGTGAGCAGAGCATCTGCTGAGCCATAACTGACAGGTTGTGGCAAAAAAAGCTAACATGAAAAAGGCTTAACAATGTTTAAACTGGGAAGGGAAAAATCTCCTCTGAAACAACCTCAGCCTGGTCCATCCCTAAGACAAGTGTGGGTTCATCAGCAGGCCTGTCCCACAAAGGCAGGGCACTGGGACCTGTCTGTGCCACCACCGTTCCACGCAGGATTTTTCCCATTTACAGAACCAAAGAAAACTGAAACATTTTTGGCTATTGGCTTTGCACGAGCCTGGGACCTGCCAGAGACAGGGCTACCCTGAGCCTGGAGCAGACCCTGCCCAGCTCACGGCTCCAGCCTCAGGGGTGTGATGGTCTGGGGGCACCCGCCTTGCGAGGTGCAGAGCTGTGGCTGCTTACTGCTGCCCCTGAGCCCAGGAAAGCCCCCAGAGAGCATCGTCTGGGCTGGTGGTTAGCAAAAGAAAAAGCATCATTTGGGGTTTTCCTCCTAATTAAATACAAGGTGTTAGAATCTGGTGGGTTTTTTACAGAACGTAGTTGTGTGCGCTTACATTACAACTGCGTCTTAAGCCACCACTTTTGTTGCAGTAAGCCACACCTGAAGATTTGAGTTCAGAACCAGTGCAGAAAGAGCTGTGCCTTGGCCCACCCGTGGGGATGGAGCTGCTCCCCGCAGAGAGGAGAGGGGGCTGCCCCAGAGCAGCTCTCAAAATCCCTCTGCGGGACCACTCTGGTGTCCCCATCTGAGCCGGCACGAGGCCGGGGAGCCGCCACGGCTTCAACATGACTCAGCTGAGATGCCGAGGTCTGAGTCACCGGTGTTGAGGTCTAGGGCACCTGGACTGAAGTGAGAAGAAGTCTGAGGGCAGGACTGCGTCCTAGGCATCCCGGGGCGAGGGACAGCCGCAGGCTGCGCCGGGGTCCCGCCGCTTCGGAGGCGTGGAGCGCAGGCCGTGTGCCGCTTGCGAGGGGAGCACAGCCCCTGGCTCCGGCCGCTTCCCGGGGATGCGTGTGTGCAGGTCCTGGCGAGTGGTCGGGACACCGTGACCCCCAAGTTCCACTAGCCGCATCAGCACAGCAGAGAGCATCTATAAAGCATGTATAAAACAGGGAGCGGGCTGCGTAAAGCCTGGAAGAAATGTTCCCCAGATAAACTGCTTTCTCAAGGGAAGAGCAGGGGAAGCCATTTGCAAACTGAGATCTGCTAAGCTCCATCTCAGAGAAAAATCATAATGCGAGCTGGGCAATAAGACCCAGACAGGATGCCGATTTTTTTTTTTTAATGGGTTAAAATGGAGCCAGTTGCAGCAAACAACACTGTAGATTTATTCAGCTGTGGAAGAACTGGCACACAGCAGGTGCCTTGGAGGGACAGAGGGAAGGAGCAGAGGAAAAATGAAAAAGGCTGATGAGAGCGAGCAGCCAGGGAGAAAGCTCTGGAAGGTTCAGGCATGCAGGCGGCTGCACTCATGCTTTATGTCACTGCAGAACATTAAATGAGCACTTAAAAAGGTAATTAGCACCTTTTCATTGGACCAGAAATCAAAGGTGTAATTTACCAGAAGTCAGTGAACAATGTAAGAGATCTAATTTAATCACATTGCGTAGCTTAGCCTGGGTGAGAAATCAGAAGCCTATCTCAGCTGAATGGCTGCACTTGCAGCAAAGCCATTTTTGTTTCCCTGACAGGACAGTGCCACTGTTGCAGGACCCACACCTGGTGCAGGCAGTGAAGCAATACAGGGTATTTGTGCTATTTGAATTCTGCTGCATCATTTTCATTATTTCACAGTAAAAGCAGAGGATCTGCAATATATAGAAGAAAATGCTCTTGCCCAGAAGAGGCGGCAATTTGTAGCCAAGGTTTGGCATCGCAGTTCAGATGTTCTCTTTCACAGGCTGACAGGATCAGACTACCCCAAAGTTCAGGAAGACAGGGAGGAAATGGAGGTTTTGGTTTAGCCCTTTGTAGATGAAAGGTGATCTTTCAATATTCAGATTTCAGTTTAGACTGTGGACTGTCCAGTCTTGCCTTAAGGATTTGGAATGGGTGAGTCAGCTTGCTTCTAGTTTTGGTATCAAATGAAATGTTCAAAAGATCAGTAAAAGAAAAAAAACCACTATTAAAGTTTAAGTGCCATATAAAGAAACTAAGCTTTAACTCAGTTATTTTTCAAGCCATAGCTACAGCACAAAGCATATTACTTTTATTGGGATTTCTTAAATAAAAATGTGAACTCTATGTGAGCACAATTGTAAAATCAAGCTGTTAGATGACTAACAAAGCTGCAGTACAGCAAATCATGTTCAACATTACACCACCTAATAAGGATTAAACTTTGTCCCCTGAACACTACTGCCTTTCCAAGATTTCTTTTTTTCCTCTCCGCTAAATCTTCATATGTGTTTCTGTGGCAGCTTGGAAAACCTAGAAATCCTAACCACGGTAGCCAGACCTCTAGATTAAAATGGCTAATCATACCGGCCACCTTTTGATGAACACAGGCAGATGCCCTGCCATCATCCCTCCAAAGGGCTTCACAGTTGCATCTGAGAAAGGAGGCAGCAGGACACTAACTGCAGAGCAGGACTGTTTGTATCCATATGCAGTTCCTCTGTTAGTGACCATGGTGCAGCCAGCGGAAGATGATGAACTTGGAGGTGATGTTGCCTCTACTAGACATGTCAAGAGGACAATTTCTGCTGAGTCCTACACGACAGCCCTGGCACAAAGATCTGACCTCACTTTCTTAGAGCTGTAACCTAAAAAAAAAAAAAAAAAAAAAAAAAGGTGTAATAACCATAACATAATGGGACAACACAAAGCAAAATTTCAAACCTTCAACTTCAACAGTATGTCTAGTGTATCTAGGGATTAACTCCTGTGGAAGTGTAGGCAACTGAGATTTGGATAGAGTAAGGAACAGTCCAGGCAAATGGTAATCATTCCAATTCAAGAAAACTGAAAAAGCAGTAATCAAAAAGTAGGTGATCTGGCAATCTCTAAGAAAAATCCAGTTTACTTAAGGAAAATTCAACAAGCAAGAAGTGTGTCTCTTTACTGCAAGATGCCCACTCAAATAATATATTACTGTGCTCCTAATTGTTATATCTAATTATAGATTGTCCTAAGCACATTAGCAAGGGAAATATGTTGTAAAATGTATGTTGAAATATTACTGTGCTATTGTTGAGTCAGCTCCTGGGACATGAGGCATTAAATATCTGAATCTCTGGCTGATTTCAGTGTTTTTACGTTGCTTAACCACACTGTTAAGCTGTATTGTTGCAAACTTCTCCTTGCTGGTTAAATTCAGCTTCTCCGTTCTCCAGGTGCAATCTGATACCTCCTAAAGAACTGCCTTTCCCCTTCTCACACTTTTCCTCCACAAGGTGTTTGTTTCCCCAACCAGCCTTATTTCTTTTATCTTTTTTTTTTTTTTAATCTATTCTATAAACATTGATCATTTCAAGTTTCACTGTAAAACTGTGCCATGTGTTGCTTCTTGCTTTGTATTGCAGCCTGGTGTCACTCTCTTGCAAACCCTACTATGTCTGTGTATGCCTTGTACTCTTTGTCAGTGGATGTGATACACTGTCACCTATATTCATCACTAAATAATATTCTACAAACCACTTGAAAGATTTGGACCCTGAGGGTGAGGCCACATTAAGTGAATCAGGATATTAAGCCACAGGGAAAAGGTATTTGGCTGTAAAGCATGGAAGAGAGCGCCCTAGAATGGAAGAATTAATTTTCACTGTATCTGCCCATGAGTGGGTAACAGGAGAGAGAGTCTGACATAGGCACTGTGTTTCAGCACCTATGTAAAATATATTATGACTTTCCTTTAAAAAAGAAAAAAAAAGAATAGCAGTGATTAAATGCTAAAATGAATTGCTCCGGGTTTTTGTTAATAAAATAAGGAAAAGGCCTCTAAATCATTGCATGTATTAATTTCTAACCACTAATCTTTTAAAGCAATCCCCTTAAAACACCTCTGAAATGCTTTAAAAAAATCTCCAAGAGAGTTTCAAGCAATTACACAACAAATGATTTCAAATAACCATTGTATAGTTGCCTGGTGACCTGCAATACAACTCCTGGGTTTTTGTCTCTTCATGACTATCATGTACGTCGCTTGACGACTGTGTTAAAATGTACAGAAGGCCATGCTGCCAGAACAGCCTTATACTGTGAATGGCGGCATAAGGATAAGCCAGGAGGCCAGAGATGTGATTGACATGACTAGTTCTTTGGTATAAGCCTTTTTAGGTAATTAACAGGCGGAATTTTCAGCAAACATCACAAGCACAGTTGCATATGGAAAGATAACATAGATGGGACAGGGAAATTGCAGTACTATTGATGTCCCCAGTCTTGGGACATATGCAGAATAAAGGGTAAAACTATTATTAGAAATGTAAGAAAACACCTTGATTTTGCTGTTTACACAAACCACACAGATCTGGCACTGCAATCACTGCTGGTTTTAGTGAAAAGGAGAATGAAAAGAGAAAGAAAAAAACCTCTATTAACTTCAGGTTGTTTAGTCTGAATCCTGTGCAAAAAGCTGAGGGAGTGCTGTTCTGTCCTTGGGAAGTCTGCTTTTATCTCTTTGTAAAAACAGTGGATCTTTCCATTGTAAAGGACCATGATGGTGTTTTCTCCTGCCTCAGCTTCATACTAAAATATCTTGAAGTTCAAATACTCCATGATGGACTTTAATTGATTTCCAGTCAAGACTTCTTAAATCATGTTTCTGAAAAATCCACTTGTTATTGGCAGGCCATTTCCCCCATTTTCACTAGTCTGTGGATCTTCAGTTTTACAGCACAGGGAGCAAAATATATTTACATGTAAAAGTTACCTGAGGAAAAAAAAAAATAAGCAGAGGACAAAACCGGTGCACTGGAGCCAGCGCAGTACGGCTGTGCTCTGTGAAGTGCTGCAGCCAAAGAGATCAGCAGCTGTGTCTAAATATAGACACGGATATTAAAATGTGAAAAGTTCAATACACAGAAACAAAGTGAGGATAATTACAAGTTTCAAACAGCCCCTTTCTCTTTTTCCCTTGTACATGCTGTGGCCACAGCAGTCTGACTGCAGGTCTATTTGATATTTATAAAGTTCAATAGAGTCACACACCACAGAAACACCGAAGACAAAAAACCCATGCACAAAACCTGTTAAAGTGGTCTTCTGCGTGGTACCTAAGGCTGATGAGCATTGCATGTAATGATGGCTTTGGGTCTCCTCCCCTGGGCCTGGGTCAGACCTCTCCTTGTATTCAACAAGGACATTTTCACCAAGTCCATGGTCTGTGAATTGGACCTTTAGATGTTAGTACAGGTAAAACTTTCAAAGGGAAAGGACTCTGGGGAGAAGAGCATTTATTAAACCTCTTCAGTTCTTCATTCTGATAAAGAAAAAATCTTCAATGTAATAAAAAATCGTTCAAACTTTTGAAAAGATTTACTGACACAATCTCACTTACTTAGAAGTTCAATATATTAGCTGTTAAAATGGATTCCAGCAGCCCTCAGTACTTTTGTCCCAAATTTCCAAAACTCACCTGTCCAAGAGCAACGTTAGGACCCGTACCGAGGAAATGCAAATATGCTGTTAAATTTTTCTGAGCTGCTAGCAAACATTTGTAAACCTAGTTTCCAGAGCATGCTATTGAACAGAGAGCGGTGTGCCCTGTTCAGAAAAAAACCACACTTTGCCTTCTCTTTAACAGAGAAAACTTGGAAAGGGACATGACTTACAGCAAATTCCTTAATCTTTTTCCCCATAGTTCCTTTAATTTTCAGGAGAACTTCAAGGTTATAGCACACCTCCATCCCTGCCTGACAGCCGGGACTTTAGCAGTTAGGAAAGCCCACGTCCCAGCTCTCACGGGCAGTGTGGTCCCAGCGTGGGCTGCTGCGTTACAGCCAGGGTCTGCTCCGGGGGGGGGCTGCCCTGCGCCCCACAGGGTAATGCTGAGGTGTGGCCTTTTAACATTGCTGTCTGCACGGTTTCTGGAATGGCAGAAAGCTAGCAGGGATGTGGGGCAGAGCAAAGTGCTGTACCACAGTTGTACAGACAGTAGGAGGAAAAGAACCTCTAGAAGTGGTCATAAAGGGGGATGAGAATTAGCCTGTGGAGTTCAATGCTGTTGTCAGAGGGCATAGCAACCTCAGCAAGAGATTTGTGCGGGACAGTTCATTTCTATGTGGCTCTCCCTTGCAACCAAGTAAAGCTTTGAGCATTCAAACATTTCAGAAGTGTTCAACGTTAGCTTAAATCTAGCATGACGTAAGGAGTAAAACTTACATTGATTTCCAATTGATTTCATTAATATTTTATCAGAATGTGGCCAAGCATCACCTCGCAGCCTTACATGCTCATTGCACCCCTGCTCCTTGGAAACCTTATTTTTTAAAAGCACAACCCTGCAGAGCAGAGACCACCACTGCTGCCTGAACGGAGGGCATCGCACATATGATGCATGCTCCAGAACACATTTAGTAAAGTTCAGGGAGGCACAGCTTCGTGGTGTAGACACACAGGAGACCTCATGCATGACTGGATGCTGAAGAATACATTCAAGAATGCAAACTATGACAGCATGAACCAAGGTTTCTTCTGCAATAGTGTCTTACAGGGCATGATAAGGTCATACTGCACTCACCTTGCTTAAATGAAAACTTTTGATCCTGGAATAGATAGAGATAAAACAGAGGGGCATTGCCTGCAGCAGGTAATGCATGCATTATATCCTCATGATTGTAACACGCTACGGGAGTCTTAGATGTGCTGGTCCAAAATAAACAGAAAACGAGAACAGGACCATCTCTGTTAACGAGAAGGTAGAGCCTTTTCCTGAGCAGGAAATGATGTCCTTACATGAGCGCTAGCCAGAATGAAACTGCAGAATGAAAGCCTTATTGGGGGGATTTTACTTCTTTCTGTACCATCCCAAGGACACCAGATCTCCAAGAAGGCAACCTAAAATTTTCAAAACAGTCTTCCTCACTACCATTTCTCAACATTTCAGCTAAGCACAAAAATGACAATTCTTCTGTGAAAGCTCTTTCATGTGATTTTTTTCTCCTCTGATGAAATATTTTTCAGTGAAAAAGTGAAACCTGATAGAAATGCAATAGTAAAATGCACATATTTGGATATTAAGTATTTTTTTATTTGAGAATCCTAATTTCATTTACAAATCAGTCTTGTTAGTTTTATTAGATTAAAAAAAAATCAAGTAAACTGTTTCCCAAACTGTATTTGTTTCCTACAAATGTAGACAAATGCTGTGCAAGAATTCCTTAACACTGACATGAAAGCTGTCAGAGGAGACAAACTATCTTGAAATCACAAAATAACTTTTCTTATCTTATCAGACACCACCACACAGAGCCTGTTTGAATTTTATACTGCTGTAACACTGACAGTTTCCACAGCTGTAGATATTCTGAGTGATGAGTGCAGAGTTAGGCCAAAATTACAAAGGTAGCTGGAGACAAACCTTGATGCCTGGTATCATTTGAAGAAACAAATGGTTTTGGTGTCTAGCTCCCAGTGAGTTGACTAGCTATTTAAAGTAGTCTGCACCTCCTGAGGAAGGGATGTGTTAGAAGTTAACAATCCGCTAATCCTTCTGTGATGACAGAACTAAGTTGAATAAACAACCATCATAAAAACGTTACAGATGACATAAAGGATCTTCCATAGTAGACTATCCTGGGCAACAGAGAGAGGGAGGTCCAGGTTTCTTTGCTGTATTGGGAAAGTACCAGGTCACAGTGAACATTACGTTCTTGCCAGTTTTCCTGTTTTTATTCTGGAGGCTTTTCTTACACAGCCTCCATTTCAAGTAGGTACAAATCTTGGTGTGAAGACAATCTGAAGGTGCACCTTAAAAGAATTTAAGAGGTTCATCCCACTACCACAGCTCTTTCAGATATGATTGACGTCTACATGCACAAACAGTCATGTACAGTGGCATGCTAAAAGAAGGTGACTCTACCCAAAGACATTTAAAATAAATCATGGGCATAGTGGACTTCCATAGAGCACGGCAGATTAATTCTTTGATTTCATAGTTATTCATGTATTATTTGAGGTTAAATTGTAGTCAATAGGTCAGGTCCATACCTATTTATTTCCTTCCTGAATTTGGCCCAATTACTTTTAAGTACTAGAAATAAGGATTCTGATAGTAAGTATTTTCAGAAAACTTAACATTGTTACTGTGGGAAGAAGGCTGAGAGAGGAAGAAATCATTCTGATCAGTGCCAGCAACTTGATTCATTCAGCAGCTGAAAGGCAAAGTAATGGCAATGTGAACATCTGGAACAGTAACTAGAAAGGAGGAAATTATCCAGAAGACCAAGACGATGCAGGTTTTTTTTCTGGTGTATATTTCCTTTGCTCCATTTGGTCACGATTGGAGTAAAGTTGGAAAGTGAATGTGGTATAGTGCCTGGGGACAGTATATATCAGGATGGCTTTGCATATAGTGTAATATGCAGAGAACTCACCAGAAAGGCTATTTATTTATTTATATGAAAGAGGCTCCAGTACCAGATGGGTAGCTGAAAATAGTTAAACTTCCAGACATTCAAAAGAAAGAGCCCTATAGCCCCAAAGCTTTAAAACAAAATACAGAAAATGAACCTACCCGTTAATCATTGCAAGCTCCATGACTGTACAGGTAAAATCACATGCTAAATGACTATTTGCCTGCCTACAACTGCAATCACTGTAATTTTAACCCTGGTAAGATGCCGGAAGAGTGCAGACCTCTTGCTTTCTTCTTGGAAAAGAGCTCTTACAATCTGCATTGCTTGCACTTTCCTACTTGTAAATAACAGTGGTTCCAAAGGCTTTGTAGTAGATGTACTTGAAAGGTATTCAGAGAGAACCTGAAGTTGCAATTAACTTCGGAACGGAAAAAATTGCCCTCCTTCCTGCCCATAAGTGAGCAGGAGCTTTCCTCTGTGTTTCCACTCCTCCGTCCCCAAAGGTGGGAGACTGACCCTTGTCCTTCCTTACAGACCATGCTCAGTCACTGATATGGGGAGCTGGTGGCTGCTGCTTCCCAGCAGGCTCTTGATCATCACAGCGGAAGGGAAAAAAGCGCTGAGCTATGTGATGTTATTGTTCTGTTTATGTGTATTTTTAATAGTTTAGAAAAGGAAACTATATATCTGTTGTGAAAGGCAGAATCAGTCATAAGAGGTGATAGGAACTGTGATACTGTCGATGAAAGAGTGTATCCTAAATGGAGACTCTAAAACTTTTTTTAACAAGTGAGCTATTTAACTCTCCAAAGGCATTGTTTGGGGTGTGGAGGATTCGTAAACGAAGAATGAGAACTGATACCTTCTTCAAAGTATTCTACAAAACTCATTTTTTCCTCCAGCTTTATAAAGAAAGAGAGGATTAGAACTGACTAGAAAAGGATAATTTCAAAAAAAAAAAAACTTTTTAGATTAATTTTCTACAGTAATTTTACCCTTCTACACCTAAAATCATGAAGGGTTTCAAAGGGTATTGAAATCCTTCTATATTTTTAATACCCATATTCATTAAAATATTATGAACTAATATTTTATGTGAAAAAGCAGATAGCCAGGGTCAGCTAAAAATTACCCGCGAGGTGGTTACTGCATCCATTCCTCCCTTCAGCAGTTTAAATCCACTCTGCACCTTCCTTGGCAAAAGGATTGTTCTCGTTTTCCTCACAGTCTGCCCATGACACAGCAAATGTTCTGCCAAGAACAAATAACTGCACAGCAGTGGCTCTTGCTGATGCGCAGGGCAAGTTTGATACAAAACCATTTTTGTTACAGCATAAGATTTGCCATGCTAGCATAAACCTTTGAGTGGAGAACTTTATCTATGCTTAGTGAGATCATGGTAAAGCAGACATAAGTAAATTAACTGGCACAAGACAAATGTCAATGAAGTTGGTTTAAGAAATATAAGCTGATCCAAAATGAAACACACTCCCTTTGGACTTGCCTGCTGTAGGATATTTGTGTAGCAGATTTGCATCTTAATTTTAAAACCAAACTTAAATGTTACCTCCTATTTGATTTTCCCTTTGTTTTGCCATGGACTTTGGCAGGCGGCAGAGAAACCCCAAGTGGCCATGACCATGCCTTGACCAGGCAGTCAAAGAGTTTGGCCATGACCATGCCTTGACCAGGCAGTCAAAGAGTTTGCCTGTGCCAGGAGGGCTTTGGCCAGCGTCCTGTCACTTCCACTGAATTGCCTCCTACTGTCTCTTGCACACATGGTGTTTTATCTGCCAGGAAACGGGGGAACCTTGTCACTCTCAGTGTGGTCCATAACAATAATAACAAAAGATATAAATCAGATGAACTTCGTTTGACTTGCAAGGAAAAGGTTATAGTTTTGCTATAAAAGTTTATTCAAGCTGAGGCATTCTTGAAGATTACTCTGCCATAAGGGAGTTTACTTTATTTGTGGATCTATACTATGAGGCTAGAAATAAAGGCTAGTCTGTGGCTTTGCTCCAAGGCCTCAGGATGAGTACTCAGCTGCAATAGAGTAGAAGTAAAACAAAGCACATTTGGAAGCTCAGAGGAGGAGGACATAGAAGAAGCAATATTCTATAAGCTCATACCTGTAAAGAAAGTCAGATGCCTCCTTCTCTCTTCTTAATCATCTCAGCTGCTCTGACCAGGAAATTCAGGAACTACAATGACATTTCAAATTGTTCCCTCTAGCCAACCCACCCGCCCAGGTCTTACTTCATCTTCTGCTTCTCATAAACTCATATTCTAACAAACACTGGAGCACACATCTGCATGTCAGCCGCCCATGCACAGCATCCAACACCACAAAACCTCAGAAATGGTCCCTGGAGCAGTTAACTTAAGGCAGTGGATTCACGGGTGGCGGGGGGGTGGTTCTGCACAAGGCAGCATGTTCCAGCTCCCTTGTTTGCTCACTATATCCTGTATATTTTTGCTAGAATAAAGTTCCTCTTCATTCCAGGCAGCAGTATGAAATGCCTAGTGGTCAATAAAATCCTTCACAACCTCTGGGATGGCCACCACTGTTACAAGGTGCCTGAGGGTCTGGCCTGTCATAGTATCAGTTAAAAAGGAAAAAAACATACCTTTCATGTAATGACGCTATGAAGGATCCCCCCTTGATGAACTTGGCTTGATGAATTAAGTCTTCTCAGAGTTATGCTGTTTAATGAATGTTTTCCTGTTTATCAATAGCAGCAGTGTTAGGTTAAGAGCTGTTACATGCCTTTACAGGCTCAGAAGTAAGAGAATGACATAAAACTTGGTGCACTATACCGTAGACTTTCTTCCCTTCCAGCATGCAAACTATTGAACTATCAAAGACATGATGGCATTTATTGTTCCTGTCCCCTTATTAAATGCGATGTGCTGAAATAGGGCTGACCTTAAGGTCTCTCTGCCAGTTCCAGATCTGGTTTCTTCTGGTTGTCTTCTGCCAGACAGGTTATTAAATTTGTCAATGGGGCCTTAGAAGGCAGGCCTGGTCCTCTCTTTCAGAAAGGACACTCATTTATGACAGCTGCCGCCTTACTCTGTAAAAAAGCAGTAAGTGGGAGGGTCTCAAAGCCTCCAGAAGCCTTGGCCATGCGCAGGCGACTTCTGGGTGATGGGAACAGGAGTGCTCTCTGTGCTGGCTGGAATTTCCTTTTTCAGGGGTTGCAGCTGGCACTCTGGGCCTCCCAAAGACGACTGCAATGAAGTCCGTTTTTTCCAGACTAAATAATCATGCTAATGTAAGCAGCTCTCTCAGAGGCTTGAATATTTTTAACAAGATTCTTTTGATTTGAATCAGTTAGGTCTCTTTCTTACCTCTCACTCTTCCAGAAGCACAAAAAGGCTTTTCGAACTTCCAGGAAAGCAGTGAGAGGAGAGACTGCTATTTCTTTCTCTCCCCTGATCTCATTCACAAATGTCTTTACCATTTTCTCTGCATTTGGATGGACCTTCCTGCAAGCTCATCTGTTTGAATGAAAGCCTCACCTGCCTCCGTATGTGAAAGAGACTTTCCTATAGACTTGAGCAAGTTCTGGATCAAGCCTCATGCACTTTAAGCGGCCAGTTCTTTAACAGCAAGCTTCACAAGTTGTATTTAAAGTTTTTCCCAATCTATCAAGACTTTCTTCCAAAACATCGGTGAGCACAGGAGCCTCTTGAGGAACTTCAGTGCTACTAAAGGAAAGAGACTTGCTATAAACTACATTAGTGGATGTTAGGTTTTAGTTTTGACCTGCATGACATCATTTCAGGATCTTCCTCAGTAGCTATTTAATTGAAAAGTGCTCCTCTAGCTGGTAAGGCTCAGAGATGCCCCTTCCAACCTATTTCTTCTAGGAGCATCTGTGGATGCAGCTCTCGGATTTCAGCCGAGGGACCTTTCTGACCGAGCCTATGCATTATGTGAAGTAAGAAATACAGTGCAGCAAGATATGCCCTTCCTCAGGTGAGCTGTGAAGCAGACCCACTGGCCACTGTGGGCACTAATTAAGCAAACTATCTGTCACTAGCAGAGTATTTTAAAAGTCCTCAATGTCTGGCAACTGCTGTAGTGTCCAGCATCCTAACGGGAATAGAGTAGGAACCAGTAGGTTGAATATAAAAGGTGAGTGTAACCATCTTGGTAGCTGATTACCTAAGTACTGCACAGAAATAGTCATAGGGCTAAAGTCGTTTTTCTCAAATGCTGAAAGTATAAACTGGGTTCTTACGTTCTCAAATTCCTTAAGCATTGTCAAGCACTGATATTTTTTTTTTTCCACACCTCTATTGATAATGTGGTTATGTATCTGCTGCACTGCAGTAAAAGGTAAAGCAATTATCATATATTGTTTATCCTTCTGTTTTGGAGTACTATGAAACTCAATTGAAGGGTAATCTAAATGCATGAAAGACACTACTGACATACAAAATCTTGCTATTACTTTCAGGACAGAAGAAGGACAAAAGACAAGATAGTACATCATTTGTTAAACACTCTGGCTTCCGTGAAACTTCAAAAGCTTCTTTTCATATCTAGAATTTCTGGTAAGCCATTCCTTAAAACCATACTGGTTAGCAGTTTTGCTTGCATCCCTATATATTTGCTTCTGTAGTATCCAAAAGAGGACAGTCTGCACTAACTATGGAAATTGCATCTTATGCCTTATCATCAGAACCAAAAGAAATGATAGAGAGCCCTTTTGATTCCCTATCCCCATTAGATGTTAAGCAGCATTTCTATGTATTTTGAGTGATGTTAGTGGTGATACTTGGTTTCAGAAGATGAATGCTCACCCATACACGGGATTCAATTAATGTTCTTTTATGACTGCATCCGTATTATTCTTAATGAGCATACTCCTTGGTGAGAGTGAATATTTACCTTGTGGCATTAAATCCACAGTTTTCTACCACAGTCATTAATGATCATACAGCAAATGATCACCCCAACACCCTGGCTACATTCCAGTTCAAGTAATTATATTCTGCCTCTCTTAATCTCCTTTCAAGAGTAATTGGACCTGATAACAGTCTTCACTTGTTATACTAAACTGCTCTACAGCCTGACCACATCTCAAAGCTTCAAGGACTTAATCACAGCTCCCAATAAGTGAAATATTGATAGATGATCTCTCTGCTCACCCCATCTTTTTATCACATACAAATCCGTTAATTATTGTAACACCACATTAAGGTATCTACCAAATTCACCTCTGTAGGTACTGTAGACTATACCATCTGTGTATCGCTAGCTGCCTAGAGACATAAGTCAGGAGCTTAAATGATCTCAGAAACTTATGAATGCATGGATTTTAGGAAGCTGCTGTACCTTTTACATGCCTCTGACTTTGTCTATGTTAGCAAGACATTAGGCACAGTAAGAGCAGACCAGTAGGACAGTGCAACTGGCTGTGAGGGCCCTACATCTACAGTGCCTGTGATTTGACATTTTACTTCAGATTATATTTAGTTTGATTTACTGGACTGGACATCCCAAACCCATGTGGTTCAAATATATCTAATGGATCTCTTTTGTCCCTGCTAGGGCTTGAAGCACCACTGGTGTGCACATGAAGCAGAACTTCTGCTTTAGTTTCCTCCAAAAGGAATATGATTCATATGCACCAAAACAGCAAATCAAACCAGTGCAGGATAAATGGGGAGGATGGAGAGTTTTGCTGCAAAGCTGCTCTACTGTTCTGAATGTTAACATGGCTGGGGATTCACTGTACACTGAAATAAATTGTCATCTATTCAAGGACCATTAAGGGACAACAGATCTTAAGAGAGGACTGTTTTCTGACTGACAGTGAGACCAGACAATAATAAGGAAACAAATAACTGGCTCATAATGTTCAAAAGGAAGTTTTTGGGGAGGAGAGAGGAAGAGACAAGCACGCTTCAGCAGCCTGGCGGGGTGCGGTCTTCAGGAAAGAGGCTCTTGAGCCCTAAGGAAACTGCTCCCAATGGCGAAGAATCTGAGACAGACAAAACATGGGGGGTTTATTTGATATGTGCTGGTTTATTTTTCAGTTATTCCGGAGAGACCAGGCAAAGAAGAAGTGGTGGTGTCCTTTTATACTGCAAAGCTGTTAGAACATGGAAGAGTTGTCAGTATGGCAGGAACTGCCACAGCTGTGACAGTGGATGGGGGGGTCCAGAGCCACTCCACCTCACAAACCCAAAATATTGCATCATAGCAATATGAAAAACCTTTAGCATCAGGAGGAAGCAATGAGAAAAGGTTTCTTTCACTTCTCATTTAGTCAAATTCCAGATCAAGATCTACTTTTAAGTTATTTAAACTCAAAATAATTCTGAAAATGTTTAATTTTAGCAAACTTCTACCAGAAAGGAAAAGAAAAGCAAAGAGATGGTGTTACCACTTTGGGGGTTTTTTTCTCTGTGAAGTTATTGTTGTGGCAAAAAAAAACCAACAAAATAATCTATAGCTTTTATTCTGCATGGGTTTTTTGGGTTTTTTTTTTTTTTCCCCCAGAAAAAGAAATATGTCTATGCAGAGAGATTGATCCAGTCTGGTTTTTACTTGAAATGTGCCCAGCAGTTCTCTGCATGCACCATATACCTCAGCAATTTATTACATGATGTGAAAGTCAGTCTCTCAGAAAATAAATAGCTCAGAGCCAGCAGTAGCCAAAGCTGAGGTATCCTAAAATGAACATTAATCTGGAAGGAAAAAGGTAACTAGCTGGAGATTTGAGAGCTGTGTTGCAGAGATGTATGTGGTTCCTAGGGAAGCGCACGCTCAAGTTCTTGTGAAACACGCCATTTAGCACTCACTGCTCTCCAGTCACATTCTTTCACTTCACTGTTTATATTTACTCACCTTTTTCTGCCTTCTGATCTTTACCACAGCTTTATAATTTTCAGTTCACTTCACTAACATTAAGTGCAAACAGAATGCAATTGCATAAGACGTGGTCAGGAAAATGACAAGGAACGTGGTGTCCTAGGCCAGGAGTTACCCTGAGGAGCCAGGAAAGATTTAAATTATTTAATCATCTCCTCTATATCCCTATGGTGCCCCACGCTGAGGACCATGAGAGAGAGCTGAGGCCTTTCCCTGTTAGCGTATTACCAGATAGGAAACATCTGCCCTACCTGGGAACATGGGACTGGAAGGGGACACCCAAGTCATCCAGAGTGATCCCTGCAATGGTGCGGGAGATACCCAATGACACGAGGTTCCTTGGAATGATGACTCCACATCCTTAGCCAAGGAAATGCTTCCTAACATTTCCCAGGAAAAATAAGAGTTCTAGTTAAAAAAAAAAGAAAGGCTATTTATGATTTATTGCAGACAAAAAAGAAGGGGATCAGAGGTACCATGAATACCCTGTGTCACCGCAGTAGCAGAGCACTTACTGAATAAAACTTCCCAACCATTATAGAGAGCAACTGTGCTCCATGTTACAGAAAAAAGCAAAGGAAAAGCCAGTTTTAAATGGAAGAAAAAATTCTTATCACCCTGAAAACTAGTGATCAGTTTAATTCTGAGGATGTGAGCAGGACACATTGACTGGATACCTTAAAGAATGTAATGCCAGCCATGTCCTGGACCCACTGACTTCTCCTCTGATCCAAACACGTCTGCTATGAGAGAAGGGCAAGGGCAAGCTATCCCATGTGATATGAAATAACCTGTCCCTTGCCTCAAGAAAGGGAGGGTGAAATAGGGTAACTATACAATGAAATGGTGCTCCATCTGCCCGTCTTTTGTCTTGCAGTGTGAGGTCTGTTGCCGTTACTCCATCAAAATTAGAAAACAAAGGTCTAGGTGCCAGTAGCATTAAAAATATGCTTCTCTCACAAATTATAGGTTGCAGATGTGGCTGCAGTGCTCATTAGTGGTCTTCAGCTCTGTCAGTGACACCTATGCTCAACCAACTGTAGCTGCCCGTTATCCTCTAAGAGCTGTTGAAGTCCTGTTCATATTTACAAGCTTCCAGTAACAAAACTACGCCTTGCAGTTGGGGATCAGCTGCGTGCTGGAGCTGCTCATTCATGGCACGTAACCCTCTGCGGCGTGGTGGGGTTTGCGACTGGCCCTCTCTGTCACCCTTCTGAGCAGGGGTCAAGCTGTTGCCGAATTGCCACATTTCTTCCAAAAGATACGGATGAACAGACGAGGGTGAACATGCTGTTTTATAAATCCCACACTGATTATTTTAATGACCATGGGCCCTTCTGGAAACCTCGTGGGGGGTACAGAACATCACAGATGTGGCAGGAGCCCAGCAGCTGACTAAAAACAGTCCTGGGGGACCCACTTATTCATGGACAGATGCATAAGCTAACAACAGACATCCCATCATCCTTACTGCCATCACAAGTTGTAACTATGAGGACTCAAGGTAAACCCCTGCAGTATTCAGCCGTAATTCCCAGTCAATGGGAATTGTCCCCATTAAACTGAGAGTGCAGCTGATCGAATATTTGAAACTCCACTTAAAAGTAAATATTGACATGGTTTAAAGGGATTAACTAAGATGACTGGATTCTTGTTAAAAACTTTCTGAGATAAAAAAGAGCCTTTCACAAAGTCTTCACAGTGTTTTGAGATGTTATTTCCTGTGATAAAATGGGAAAAGGGGAAAACTTGCTCTAAAAGTATATGAAAATCTCATGTTCCTAAACACTTATCTTTAAATGACCAGCTCTTAAAATAATAGTTCTCATAAAGCCACACATCAAATAGCTCTGTGTATGATTTATTAATGGACAGTAGATGATGTCACACTGGCAGCAAAGAGGTAAATAGATTAAATTTCACAAACTCATATTCTTTAGCATTAGCAACATGAAGTTGTCGGTCCTGAATTTTAATTCCTTTTATTTCTGCTAAGTGCAGCTTACGCATTTTGCTTCTCTGCATCAGTCCCCCCATGCGTGCAATGGGAATAATACCTGTAACATCAGCCACAGACGAGTTTTATGGGGAGGAAGGGATGGATGGATGGATGGATGGATGGATGGATTAATCAGGACCTTGCCGCATGTTCCCGCTCTCAGCAGGAAGACCAAGTTGCCACCCCAGAGCCCGTGACTCAGCTAAAAGCTGGGGGTGGCCTTCCCCCGGCTGCATAGTGGGATAACTATGGTCAGCTCTGTGCCTGACCCCGTGCTTATCTCCCACCAGAGCTGGAGCCTGCTGTCTCCCCACAGCCGTCTGCGCATGACAGCGGGTATCAACTTCGCCCAGGCAATGCGATAGCCGGAGTGGGGCAGAAAGAGCATCCCTTGCACAGCCTCACCTCAGGGGCAGCCAGGCACAGCCAGGGCGAAGCTGGCCCTGCCAGCTCCAGACCCATACGCAATAAACCACAGCACACTCTGGTTGCTGGGGCTCGGGGAGAAGCCTGGGCTGTTAAAGAAAGAAAGAACGTGGAGATAATAATAGATAGATATCAATATTACGAAAGTCTTTGAAATCAAAACAACCTTAAAAAAAGCTCCCAGTTTTCTCTCCGCAAAAAGCCTGGAATTAAATCTTTGGCTTAGTAAACTGTTTCTTTTAGCAAAGCAAATTTAAAAATGCCACAGTGATGAACAATGTAATAAAAAAAGCCATCATATTATTCTTGAATGAGGTTTAATAAAAATCAAATAAAAGCAATTATCTGAATTTTCAAGAGGATCACCTCTTCCTTCCCTGAGGTATGGAAGAGAATGAATTCAGGAAATCATTAGAATCAGAAACTGGTGCTGCACAACAGAACCAGTGTTTGCTGTACAAAGACAAACAGAAATCTCCTCCCAGGCTAACAGGCTCCTTGCTAAAGCTGTTGGAGTGGAAATTCCACCTATAGGTGAAGAAGGGTAATTAAAGAGGCACAAGAATTTCTTTGTAGTATGGCTGGCTTTTCTGCTCCAGAGCAGGCTTCAGCTTTTCAAGTATTCATATTCTTCATTAGTCATACAGAAAGAAATTGGAAATATTATGATATTCAGAGCTGCCCATGGATCTCTGTAAGCAGGTACATGTGAATTAACACCCATTAACACATACCGTATAGCACTTTCTGCTCTTACTTACTCCTGTGTAAATCCAGAGGGCCCGATTTATCGTTTCCTTCTACTTCCTGCAGCTGTTTAGGTTGATGGAGAGCGTACACTTTTCAGTTGGAAAATGCACTTTGAGTAAAATCCAAATCTTCTTTGAGAATGTGTTGATTTCAATGACCTTTTCAAAGGCAGAGAGCAGAAATGCATTATTTTAACATGCTCATTTATTTTGCTAAGAGGAAAACATTTCAAGCTGACTCACTTCAACTGCTTTTGTTTCCAATGTTATGGTATACTAAGTATTGCAATATCGATATTACTGTTTAATATTTTGATGACAGGCATGGTTTTTCAAATTTTCACAAGAAATCTTCAAAGTGCCAGCTTTTTTTCTTCAGATTCTGAAGGAAAACAAATTCTGAAGTAGAAATCTTACCGTCAAACTAAAATGTATGGCTAGATTAGACTTATACCACTCAGCAGTCAGACTCAGAGCAACTCCACTGACTTCAGAGGAGTAGCTTTAGCTTGCAGCATTGTTCCAGGAGAGCAGAAGTATGTCCTCTGTGTTAGCAAGCACTTGTGGATGGTAACAGACTGCTTAAAAGGGGCAGATCGTACTCCACTTGGCTGATATTCATAAACTCTCTGACCTCTGTGGAAGGAGGATGGCTGAAGCTGGATGCCACATTTTCACCGTGAATGTCTCATGGCTTTGCTGTACTCTTGGTCAAATCATTTAGGGCTTGATTGAGTCTTGCAGAACTGTGTCCTTAAATAGCTCATATAATATTGTCACTTTTTTTATGAGCCTGAATCTTGCTCTGAAGTCAAACACTCCATGGCTGATCTTTTGCAGCCCAAAAATTAGCAGAGCAGACACTGATTTAAAATGTGCCCACAATTTTTGCTTTACTTCAGTCAAAACCATTTAAGAAGAAAAACATAACAATGGAAAAATAAGACCCAAGGAGGCAGATAGACAGGGAGAAAAGAGCCTCTGATCCTAATCTTGCAACAAATTGTATGTAAATGGTGCCTTAGGGAAGCCACTGGGCTGCACGAGTTTCCCTGTTGAGCATTTTGTAGAATTTGGGCCTTAACTTCATGTCACAAAAGCAGACAAAAACCCACTGAAATGGAGGGAGGTTTGACTCTGCTCCCATTGGTGCCCTGTGGGATTCATTGTTCAGCTTCTCTGAAAAAAGAAGCAGCAGCCTTCTTGTTACGTATGTTTTATAATACTTGGAATATAAGTATCGTTGGGCCAGACTGCCAGGTTTTTTAGCATACGTTTTCCCCAGAGAAATAGCTAAGTTCTTCAGTAGTCTCAACAGCAAAAAGACTGAGAAATGCAGGCTCTTCAAATTAAAACAGGAAAAATAATCTCACTACAGGTGTCTAAATATTACATGAATTACATGAATCCAGCTCTGGCAAGATGTGTCTTCCACATGCCTATAAAATAGCAAAAAGATTGTTCATATATTTTGAAAAGATCAGAGTCACTTCCCTCTACCCTTTCCTCCAGATCAATTTAAAACAAGATAGGAGAGATGTTTAATATCAGGCTAAGGGAATGTTTTTATCGCTCTTCTGCTTTTTTCCGTCTCCATCATTTGAGAGGCTGGTTGTTCTGCTTGTGTCTTCCCCACTCTGTAGGGCCAGACAAAGTCTCCCTCCAGTCCCTGAGGACTGATTCTCAAATACCATACAAGGAGGCAATGCTGACGAGAGGACAGGCTGCGTTAGCGCAGATTGCCTGTAACTGGGACTTCTCTCACCTCTGAAAATGATAGAGCAGTACAGGCAGCATGAGAATTCGTACTTTCTTCTAAGATTGCTTTCAGCAAAGGTGTCTTGTGATTTCAGGACATTGATGAGGGTACCTTTCTTCCACTCATCTGATCTCCAAGTCCTACCAAGCCAGTGTAGGACACAATGTTGGAGGTGTTACTGATAACCTCTGCACTCCCCATCACATGAGATTATGGAGTCTGACCAGAAACAATTTTAGTTGCTAGCTTCCATCTACAAGTTTTATTCAGTATTTAAACAAAACCCAATTTTAGTAGCCATACATCGTATGCTGTATATGCTTCCAGATGGGTTTGGGGATTTTCCAGGATTTTTAAAGGTGAAGTCTCTGTAGTAATAAGTGGCCTTAAAGCCACTTCTACATATTGGGACTACTTTGGCCCCTACCTGCCAAATAGGGTCTAACTGCTGCATGCCAGCTGCCAAAAGAACAGAAAAAAATCCAGAAAGGAAATATGGAAAAGTAGCATTCCAAAAAAAAAAAATTCATTAAAAGTCAGGAAGCCATTAATTCAAGTCAAACTTGCTGCATAAGCCTCTGTTTAAAACAAAACACTCACAAGAAATGTAGAATCATTAACAATAACAGGAAATCAAATGGCTGCTGTTTCAGCATGTATACTGGAAAAACCTGTATGTGTAGATATTAAATAAAATAAAACCCCACAGCTAAAGAAATGGATTAAATGATTACTTTTCTGCTTTTAAATTTTTGAGGGCAATGGAAAATGGAACAAGTGTAATTCTGCTTGGAACGATAGCATTATTATTCTTTAAAAGAACAAGCACAGCAAACAAACAACTGTTAGTATGCTTCCCTTCATAGCCACATACTGTGATACAGCAACTAGGAAATAACTGCCTGGCTTTGGGTCAGGCTAGGGATGAATTTACGGGGCTGCACCTGCTCCACAAAGGGAAAACTCCACAGACAGTTTGTAGCAGGTTAGTAAGGATGACACGCTCAGGTGGTTTAAGTTCCATTTAAATGACGGTGACTCAACACAGCGATTTAAAATATGCAGACACTGTTGCCGACTTGTTGGAACAAGGCACTTGACAATGCAGTTTCCCTGTCAGGGACAGGTTCAGGTACAGGTTCTGGTCACGCATCTGCCACTGATTTTTAAGTAAATCATGATGCCTAGATTTGCAAGAATATCTTCTGTTGCCTGTGTTGAAGTTGCAAATATTCAGTAAAGGACGCCTTCACCACAGACAGGCTTGGAACAGCCACAGTTCGTATAGTCCAACGGTCCCTACGAAATAACCTGCTGTGTCAGCATTTCTCGTGCGAGGATCTCAGAGCAACCAGTTTGTTTCACAACCACCACCTGTGATGTACATTGATATGCATATATTTGTATTTGCTTAGACCTACTTGTATTTAACAACATTTATTTGTATTTTTCATGCAGGCTAAAAGAATCCCACAGATGTTCAATTTCTAAATCAACTGTTTGCTAACTGCAGGTATTTTCATGTCCAAGCTATCAATTTGAGACACTGTGGACATGATTTTCAGACAAGTTAACAGTCCAACTCTTTTTGTGAAGGAATGTGAACGTCAGCTGTACCAGCAACCTGCTTTTGCTAGCCTGATTAACCAAAACTGTTTTCATAAATTAGGCACTGGCCAGAGGGATGCTTCACAAAAGAAGGTGCTTGCACTGGAGCAGTAAAGAGGGAGCAGGACTAGCACTGAAATATCTACACTGCCTTCTTCTATTGGTCTTCTAGGTGACTGTGGTCATTTCACCTTTTGATGATAGAGTTTTCCTCCTGTGAAATGGAGATGCTGGTGCTGACCTCACTGGTAAAAAGATTTTTGAAACATACTGGAAAAGCAACAGTGACTTTTAGGCAATATGAAGAGAACAGCTCTGTGTTTGCACCAGGCCTGGCATCACTAGCATTGCAGCTCACAGCTGGAGTATGAGATACTAAAAAGATATATATGAATAACATTAGTAGATATCACAAATGCCTTCAATTCACTAGTCCTTTAAAAAAACCCTAGGGCCCAGACAAATTCATTTTTCTCCTGATGACCTGTAAATCTTCCCCAAACAGAGGTATTAGCTTTTTCCTGCCTATGCAAATGTATTTGGGCAGCATGAGGAGGAGCATCAGGTCCAAGGGGCCTTACTGGATTGCAGGCTTACTCGGCTTGGGTAGTCCTGATGCTGGAAGCAAGTGTTTATCATATAAGTTGCCGCTAGACATAAACATCCGAAAGACCTTTGGTCCTGCATTAACACAAGTTAAAGCTCTAACTTAGCCTCACAATGCTGCTGTACAACAAAGACAAGCTGAAATAAATTCCCTACAGACACATAGAAAATGTGCTCCAGCTGTAACACAACTCGCCTGCTCTCCATTCATGCCCACAAACCCCATATTCTGTGGTTTTAGACATCCACCATCCACTATCTGAAGAACAGATGGATTTACTGAAAAATTAAAGGAAATAAATTAATACAACAGATCACTGTTGTAGAAATACTTCCCTTTTCTCAGAAAGACTGCATTTGTGTGAAATCCTCTGTACTCCTACAAGATTCTCAATTAAAAAACACTTTACTGCAAATTGAAAAATTTAAAATGACACCTTACATATGTTTTAAGTAAGTGAAGAAACATTTATTAGTCCTATTCTCAGAAGTAGGGGTTTGGACATCTGGGGGGAGAAGGGTTTGTTGGGTTTAGGCTGGTTTTTGGCTTGTCGGGGGGTTTTTTTAAAGACAGAAAACAACTGGCAGATTGTACATTCAAAAATAAGTTTAAAAAGCAGCAACAAAAAAAAAAGAGCCCCTGACAACTCCTCCAGCCCAGGAAGTATTAAAGAGAAAACTAATTATTGCCCCAGCTGTGGCTGAGTAGCCAATTTGAAACATCTGTACTAAAAACACACCTGAAATTAGCAGTGGGGTACACCATACAGAGCCTTAGGGAAGGGGTTGGAGGCTTGTAGTACAGCCCTATGGGTGTCTCAAGGTTGCAGGTTATAGTTTTGTACCTTCTATTACCCCAGAGTAGCCTGTCTTCAGTCCTACACAAAAGAAGCGTGGCTGGTGGCGTGCTGGGGTGCAGTAAAGGTAGGTGCTATGAACGGAGAGTTTTTTGACCTATGTATGTAGGGTTAGGTTTAAATAAGTAATGATGCGTGCTTATGAATCCTATAAATCTTGTCAAAGCTTTGTTGCAAATCCTAAGGAAGCTCTCTTTTGTGTCTTGGGTTAAGCTATTAGGCCTTGGTAGCTTAAAACTCTTGGTGTTGACTCTCCGTTGAGGTGTCTACGAGTGAAGATGGGTGGCTGCATACAAACAAGTGAGATTGTAGCTGCGCCGTGGGGACCAACAAGCACCCCCAAAATCAAACGGGGGGTGGTGGTGTAAAGAATATTTCTGCATTAAGTACAAGTCAGGTTGATGCTTTCTAAGGGGTTTAAGGCTTATGAATGCAGATAGTTTTCAGTGGCTAAAAAACCAGCACTTGGCTTAAGCAATTAAGATCTCAAACAATGTGTTTTGAAACGGAAAGCTTTTCAGTGTGAAATGCTCAGTAGTGCTCTGAATTCATAGCACCTTCTGTTTCGTTGCTGTGCTTCTTGAATAGCCCCTTGTGATCCTGGCAAAAGGATAACGGGGTTGTTCCAGGGAGCTGCTTGGGTTTGCTGTCGGAGATGACTAAAACTAGCTAAAGAGCTGGATGACGTGTGTCCCTCTGTTGTATTGGTAGGAGGAGACGTACACTGTGTGTTTCTAATGCTGCGATTCCTTTGCACGCCTGAAGTCGTTAAGGAGTAGTTATTTCCCCGAGACCCTAAAGGTCCATGGAGCACAGGAGCAAAGGCTGTGGCGTGCTCAGCCGTGGGCTGGCGGGGAGGAACAGGCGGCTCCTGCCTGCTGTGCTGGGGATGCGTTCGCAGGACGGTCTGGGTGCTCCCCAGAGGGAACCGGCAAGTTCACCCCTGAAGACCTGGGGGGGTGGCTGATGTCTTAGGAGAGGGTAGAAAAGGGGGAAGACCCTGAGGCAAAAGCGACTTGAAACTCCGGTGTACGCCTCCTGCGCTAAGGCAGCACACTGTGCTGGGAGATCGATCCAAATCCAAGCAGTGCCAGGATATTTCCACTGACGTATTCAGTGGAGTGTGATAAGGCCTCTGGGAGAGGAAGCAAACTGGTAATATTAGCAAGTGATCACCACAACAGCAAAAAGAGAGCACAGATTCATTTCTCCTCCTGCCTTTCACTGGCTAAATGGGAAAAGCTGGGACATTAAGTGGAGAAAGTGGGGGAATACATGATCTCTAGTTTTAACCTACCATGAAAAACTCCATGTGTTTGTGGGTTTTTCTAGATTTTTTTTTTTTTTTTTAAGTCTGATAAGAGGCTTTGAAAGAAACTGAGCCTAGGCATGACAGCTGTGTTTGATGATGAAGTAGTGTCCTCTAGCCACTTATTTAAAAATCTGTGTATTTTATTTAAGAAGCATGTCCTCCTGAGCTTCCTCCTCCCCTTTCCCACTAGGTTACATGACTGACACTTTTGCCATGACAAATCCATGAGTGTCTTAAAAATATACCATGAAAACCCTGGAGCTTTAATTATTGTGCATTTACATAATTAGTGCAAATACATGCAATTACCATGTGTACCTACACAATTACCAGCTACAATGATGTACTAACAATCCTTATTAAACTTCAGTAGGGGAGGGATGCATTGATTGTATGCACATGCAACATCTGTAGTTTTGTCCTTCTTTTTCTTGCACTTATTTGAAATAGCCGTGAGTGTTTGGGGATGGGGGGTTTAACATGCTGAAAGCAGTGGCATACTGTAAGTAGGTCAATAAGCTGTCCAAATTAGAGTTTTAGTGAGATGAAAATACAAGATAGATATTCCCAGCAATGTTTCCAGGATGTAGTAGCTTCTGCAGCTAGCGCAATACTGTCAATTCTTGATTACCCGTGGGTTAATTATCCAAATTGTGAGGTAACTGTGCTGCATCAGTATCTACATCCTCTATTGCATCTGTAGTTCACCTGAATGGAATTCCCAAATTTCTATCACACCTGCACTTTTCCTCCAGTTACAAGTGTTTGCAAAACTGGAGTCCTTGTGACATGCCCCTTGGCTGCCATGTTTAGCTGAATGTCTGCTACCGGGGAAAAACAAGTGTTTCCAAATTACTTAATTATTTATCTTCTTAACTCAGAGATTAATTGGGGGTGTGGGGAGAAGTTTCAGCTCACAAATGCTCTCTTAGAAAGTGTTTAATGTAAAAAATCCAAACAAACCAACCCCCAAAACCAAACACACAACACCCCCCACCCCCAAACAAGCATTAGGAAGCCTGCTAATTCAGTAGTTCTCCAGTCTCTTCTGTTCTCTAGGGATTTCAGTGGCCTTCTACTTCTCTTGGCTCATGGACAATAAAATACAGCAAATGATGCATTAGGGACCACACCTCTTCCTGTTGTCTTCAGTTTTGCACTTATTCTCCTATTCAGCTGTAAAGAATTTGTTGCCTGTGGTACTTCTGTGAGAGAGCCTTATTACAAAATTCTTCACTGCTCCCTCTGTCCTACATAGTCCCCCAGAATAGAAAGGAAAACTGTCTGCTGCTTTTTGTTTCCTACACTGCACAGATCACAGTTCAAGCCTTGATAGTCTTTTGTGCCACTCGCACATATGCCTGTGGAGTGTACAGCCACACGGAAGAGCCTTGGTTTTGTTTGGGATTTTTACCTCTTCTTAGAGAGTAGAAAACCATACTATTTAAGGCAGTGAAAAATTGAGAGGCTAATTGTTGCTGCTAAATGCAATAAAGTAATACTTTGGGCTCTCAGGCATGTTTTATGACCAATATGGCAATTACTGAATAAAATCCCATGCCCCAGAATGTTTATTTGTGTAAACAACTTATGGTTATTTATTCATATTTTATGAATTTATTTTTTCTTTTTCCAAAATTGTATTAACCATCCCTTGTGGTACAAAATACAGTTGGTTAGGAAAAAAAAAAAAAAAAATGCTCCATGCTAAATGGGAGGCCCTGTTGAGAATCCTAGTCCTAAGTGTGTTTAAGGCTACATTTCATTTAGCATGATTAGCTGTGTTAAGAAGCATTACAATGTTCTGGCAAGCTCTGTCTGATATGAAGCAGCCCTTGCTGTCCTTATAATAACATCTTATTTTACTGTTGTTTGCTGTCCTTTCACGTTGTCAGGCTGGCTAGTTTAGACTAAAATCTCTCATGGAAACTCAGACCAGAGTTCAACCTAGGAGTTCTCTGCTTGGTGCTAGTGTTACTGGTTATCTCTGTCTCCTGACTGGGTCAGATAAGAGCTGAAGACAAGGGGAGAAACAGAAGTAGAACTCGGACTTCAACATTCATGCTCTACACATGGCTTCATTTGTTGTTCTTTAAATCTCATTACTTTTCTCCATTAAAATTCAGTGAGGCTAAAAGAAGACCTGTTTACTGTCAAAATCTGGCAGTAGGTAGTCAAGTGATAGAAAGACAGAGTAGTATTTCCTCTACCATCTATGAAACAGGAATCCACACCACAGACATCTCTGCTAACATACCAAGTGAAATGCTCTCAAGTCTGGTTTTACATAAGGTTACCCAACTGCATTAGCAGATTAAAAATAAGGTCCTGATGTTTGCGGTCATTCAAAATCTTTGGGTATGTTTTTGTAAAAGCATGATGTTGCACATAGCACTCTGGCCATCTTCCAGCTTTGCTAATTATATTCTGCCTGAATACATTCCCCTGAGTTTAAACTTGGGTAAGGTTTTGTTTTCTTTTTCACTTTTTCCCCCTGAAACTGTATGGTGTAGCTAGAAAAGAGTTTAATGGCAACAGAAATGACTAAAGTCCCTATTTGCAAATCTCGGTTGCAATGTTTGGGAGTTATTTGCTTTATGGGCAAGGTTTGCACGAGTCAAGTGACTTTACCTGACCAAATTTTGATTTGAGATTTCTCAAAGTTGAGATGTGCTTGGTTCTTGAATTCGGACTTTGGTTTAGCTGTGACAGGGTAGAGTCTTTATCTTCTAAAGAAGGAAAGTTTGTATGCACTGGGGTGACTAATGTTTATGTCCCCATAAAAGTATACTTTCGGCACTATATAAATACCATGTTTACAATGCTGCATTTCCTCAGCTCACGTATTTTAAGTTCCTTTTCAGTATGTTATAAGCACATGGCATGCCTTCTTTTCCTATCCTTTCAGCTCTTCTTTGTTTTGGTTTTTAAGCTGTATCCTTGATTCTTGAAGGCATACATCCTGGATTTCAGTGCTATCTTCCTACACCATGTTTTTAAAAGCTTTATTCTTTTTGCCAGACTAATCAAATCACCTTGCTTAATCCAGCATGGTGTGCACGTGAAGGCTGAGTACAATGCTGTAAACTACAGGTCTGATCCTTCTCAGAGTATACCCCATGCTTAACTGAGCCACGGGCGCAAAGTTGCTCGGTGGTTACTCAAGAGTCATGGTTACTCAGGTCTTGTGTTTGCAAGACTAGAGGCTTGTTGAGTGTATATGTTGCCTTACTGTGGCACCCCAAACAGCCCCTAGTAGAGTTTTAGACTTCTGAGTACATAGAACAACTTGCAGAAGACTGGCACAAGTAGCAGCTTGGTTCAGAAAGACTGACTGTAAAAGGAGGTGTGAGTGTAAATTCCCATAAAAGACATGTTTCCTTAGTGACTAAAAGATGCCTTGCTGCTGCTGCTTTCCTTCCCTGTCATGCTGAAGCTTCCTTGGAGGAATCCAGTCCCTCATTTTAGTCACAAATGACTATGTGACTTAGGCAGTATAGGTTGAGGAGGACCGAAGAGGAA
>JAVJGG010000094.1:15495483-15506337 GCA_035590195.1 Aviceda cuculoides | reverse complement strand
CAGGCAGGAGGAAGGAGCAGCCGTCCCCGTCCCTGCCTCCCTCCCTCTCTCTCCCCCCTCCCTCCCCCCGGTGCATCTGTCCAGGAAGCCGTCGGGGCGGCGGGGAGGGGGCGCGGGGGCAGAGGGCCGGGGCGGGGGGGACACAGCCCTGCCCGGCCGCCGCTCGCCGCCCGCCTTTGTGCGAGGGGAGCGGGGGAGCGCTTCCAGGGGCGGCTGGCGGAGCTGCTCTCGGGGAGAGGGGGAATGGCAGTCAGTTAAAAGACACTTCAGGAATGTAAACATAAAAATAGGAGCCATCCAGCCACGCTTTATTCCCCCCCCCGTGCCGCTCGGGATAGCGCTGCGGGCTGGCTCGCGAGAGGGAAGGAGTAAGGCAGCCTGAGGCGGGGGGAGGAAGTTGTTACTATAGTGGGGTTTTTAGACTGTAAACTTTGTTTTGCACGTGTGAAGTTTAATTTCGGTGCTACCTCGGAGGCGGCGATGAGGGGCACGGGAGCGGGGAGGCGTCTCGCGTTTTCTTCTCCAAGTGCAACCCCCGTCACCATGTTTATTGAAGGGGAAATGTGCCCGGCGGTGCAAGCGTGACCCCCGCATCGCGGCGAAACGGCTTTTGTCTGGGGTTGTCGGGGTCCCGCTAAACAGTTACGGCAGCTGCACAAATGGTTACAAATTGCAGCCGTATAGGCAGTTTATTTGAGAATGAAGCTAACTTAAGGAATAGCTCTGCGTTGCCGTCTGACTGTGCGCGGTGTATGTTTTTGTGCTTCAGTTAATAATCTGCAAACGGCTTAATGGCTCTGTAGTGCCAGAGGAATTGGTTTTCTCCATTTACTTCAGCAGGCCTGAGTGAAGCTGGTGTTCTGACTGCTTTTTTCAATGCATTGACATGAGAGAAGAGGATTTAACTTGGCAGCCTGAACAAATGCTCTATCAAAGGTTTCCTAAGAGACAGTAGGGGAGTGGGGGAGATGAATGACCTGGGGTAGTTTTAGGGTGCTACCTATGCAAGCTGTCTTTTAAATATGAAATGGCCATTTAGGACTCTGAATAAAACTGTGCGCATCAGAAAGGCGACAGGCTTATAAAATTTAAAAGCGCAAAAGCCCATTAATGCTGTGGCAAAGCTTTGGCTCCCAGCTCTGGTTGAGTAGTCCTGACTGCCTTGAAGTGCCAAAGCTTTTAAGGAATCTTTAGCAGCAGCTTCTCTCTAGCTGCAGTATGGACCTTGGCCTTGCGCACTGGAAGGTTAATGGTGCAGCCTCTCCTCTCCAGGCAGGGGAGCCAAGGTGAGGGCGGCAGGCCTAAGGGCACCAGGGGTAACCCAGAGGTGAAGCAAAACTGGGACGGCGGGGGGGAGCTTCTTGCTGGGATGTACGGCCAAAACCTCTTACTGGCAGGAACCTGTTCGGGTCGTGATACTGGGGCAGTAACGTGGCACGGCGGCGGAACTCATAACTCAAAAGTATTACCAGCGCCAGCAGAAAAGTTTCACAGAGGAACAGAGCAAAACTAAACAGCGCTGACTCTTTGGGAGAAGGATTCCTCTAACAAACATAGTTGGTCTCGGATTCAAACCCCCACTTTCTTCTCTGGATTGGGGGAAGTGTACGGTGGCATCGATCTTCTCTTGGTGGGGCCTGGTGCAGATCTGTGAATGCCAGAAGACTTGCTCTGACCTTTTTCTGTAGAAGTTGAGGATGTTGAAACACCAGCCATCAAACAAAAGACACATTGAAAGCAAGATCTGCAGTGGAGCACGTGTGACTTTGAGGCTAGCTGAGTGCATTTGGCGACTGTTTTCCTCAGAGTTTGGGGTGGGGGGGAAGGAGAAAGGAAAGGCTGCTCATTTTTAAAATGAGGCTATGGAAAACATGACTTGAAATCCTCTAAATATCGCAGAGTCAAGGACCTTTCTTCTTTTTATCTTTAAATGTTGTCTTAAAATGTCTTGATTTCTGTTTTTTTACATGTGTATCTGTAACTGTCAAATTACAAGAGTATTATTTTTTCCCCATGGGTTCGAGGAGGACCAGGAATTTTGCAGAATCTCCCACATTTAAAAAAAAGACACCACCACCACCCCCCAAGTGTCTTTAGGATTATGTTTTAAAACAATGAAAAATTTCCTGGAATTTAATTGACAGATTATGATTTTTATCTACTCAAGGTAACACTACCTCCAAAAGCAGCTGATTTAAAGATTATTCTGTAAATTGTAATGTAAAATTACTTTGGGCTTTCAGAATTCAAAAAGAACGCCCTCAGGACCAGTCAATATAGGTATCTAACCTGCCAATGACATTCATGTCAACATGGACAGATGCTTTTATTGTTTACATTGTTTACAGTCCACAATACCTTAAATAAATGTTGATCATGATTAGAAACAATAATTGAGTCTGTGGCAAAGGATCAATGAAAACTTTGTTTCGGGAAAGAAGTGAGTTGCTCTGTATATATACAGAGAGTGTTTTGTGCTGTCTGAGATAAAATATTCCAAAACCAGAATTGTATGCCACATTAAGATTGCAGTTTTATTTCAAAAACCCACAAAAGATAGTAGATCAGTTTCTGCAGCCTCTGAGAGATTTGTCCTGATCAGCAGCGGTTACAAGGGGTGGAAGGGAGAGGAGGCTGTGTAGCACGTTTCCATTCATAACTTTTCTTGGGAGTTGCTTGCCCTTTACTGGGGATCTTCTCCATTTTTATAGGCTCCAAAGGTCTTGTCTCTACAAAAACCCAAAATGAAACAAATCCCAAACCCTCAGGGATGGCAGTTACATCGCTGATACTACAGTTGGAGACAACGTTGCCTGTTTTTTAGCAACTTGATGTTTGTACTAGTAGCCTGGAAAGCCTGGTTTCTCTCCTGAAAAGGAAGAAAAAGAGATCCCAGAAGGGAAACAAAGCTGGAATTCCTTTTACCTTCCGCAGTGTTGTTGATAGGCTTCAGGACAAGGGGCATCCAGCCTTCTTCCAGTCGCGCAAGAGATAATGTGACGATGAGAGATGGCTGTAGTGGCTGGCCAGGCGCTCGGGGTGCCTGCTGTGCTGCTGTAACAACGTGGGGGATCAAATGCTGCGGAGGGAGAAAGCTGGGATTGTTATGGCTTTACCTGGGAAGCCTGTTTCCCATAAATAAGTAGGACTGCAGTTAATGCCTGTGGTAACAAATTTGACCACTATGCAATTGGCTGATTTGTTCACTCCTAGTTAGACCAATTTTTGTGAAATCCTATCCTGTATTACGGCAAAGCGGCAAGAGAATATTGCTGAAGAGTTTAGAGTTGGTTTATGCTTGTTCTTGTCAACTGACTGTTGTGGGATGAAGACAAGCGCTCTTTATCCATTTAGGTGTGTTTTATGGGAAAGCACAGTGAACAGTGCATCAATACAGATCACCACAGATGGGCACTTATACATCCCTGCTCAGATATTGTATGTTTTCCTTTCACTGAATTTAGGTGTATGCAGGCTTTCCTGATGATGGTAGGCTGAGGCTGTCAGTGGTATTAGAAATAATTTCTGCTTTAAAACAGTGTCTTTGGCTTAAAAGAAAAGGTTTGTAAATTGAAATGTTGCTTTGTCATATTGATTTATTTTTCCCCCACTTCTTTTTCTAAAAGCAAAAACTTCTTATGTAGCAATTTTCAATTTCTTTATTTCCATTGGGTTTCACGTGATCATTAGCATTCAGCTTGATTAATGTTAGAATATTTTGAAAGTGATTCAGGCTGCAAGAGAAATGTCCAGGCATTGGGTTGTAATGGATCTCCACAGCTCGACTGCTGGAGGCAGTAGTGTATTATGAGAGTAGGAGATGGTCTTACACTTGTTACATGTTATTTTTGGTTCTAATAGTTTAAGATACACTGAAGTTTATATTGCCTGCAAAGGTGAGGTTTGCCAGCTTCAGTATAGTGCCTCTACCCTTCCCTTTATGGAGCAGAGCAAATTTGTATGGGTATTATATATCTAGTAGAAAAAATAAAGTTGTTCTTAGGCAGACAAAATCACTTGCCATCTAATTTCTTCTTTAAGTGTCAACAGGAGTCAAGTTACTCCACAGGGGATGACTCATTCTTAAAAGAACCTGCCTTTCTGAAGGCCCACATAGGTGATTGTTTGATCCGGGCCACCTATAGTTTTTCAGTTGCTTATACTTTTCAGACCTGTAGCAGAGGATAGAAGTAATTTGTACTCCTCTATTGAATCCTGGAACAGCCAAGCACAATCCCTTCCAATGGGGAAGGGGTGATGGTTTGCACTTATTTAAAAAAAGGTTTAGGATCTAATGAAATATCTAAGCTCAAAAAGAGTCTTCAGTCCTTTCTACAGATAACTCAATAAATTGAGCTGTCTTGTGTTTTGTCTAGTGTATTAATATCGAGGTAGTCGCATACGGGCAATCGCGTTAACATTCCATTAAGATAAATGTGGGAAGCATATCCCTTGGTTGGTAGTCCAGCGTTTGTTTTGACTCTACAGAGCAATGTTTGAATTGATTCCCAAACTATTGGCTCAACACGGCAGAGAGGGAGGAAAAGAAATGGTTCAAAATCCATTAATATGCATGATGATACAAACCTGTGGAAGTTTCGTAAAATTGTGGATTTGGATTGCCTCTACTGCTCATTGTTTGTCTTCATAAGGAGTTTGTTATTTGATTTTTTTTATTATTATTTTTTTTTTTTTTATTCTCTTATTTTTTTTTTTTCCTGACTTTATATGTCAGTGGATGGTGGAGAGCTGATTTATAAAACTGATGTCCTCATGCTAAGACATCCTTCTTGAGTCCTGTGAAACCTACCCAGGCGATCCTCTGGCTGCTTGATCCATAGGTAGTGGTGTTGTCCTCTCCCTGCAGAGCCATATTCCAGTTTCTTGGTAGTCAGTATTAGCTGTGAGCACAGACAGACTGTGGTTGCTGTAAGCCTTTTTTTGCTGGAGAAAAGCAGCACTGCTGGTGGGTCTGACTTCAGAAAGAGGAACAACTCTAGCCTATAGATGATACGTATGTGTTTTCAAAAATAGCACGAGAATGAAAGCCACAGACTTTGTGCATCTGATAGCATCATGCAAAACCAGAATGGGAATTGTTTGTTGTCTTTATTTGGTCATCTCAAATCTTTCTTGTTCTGATGTTCTCAGCTCTTTGTCTGGTAACTGGTACACTCTTCTGTTGACTTATTTTAGTAGTCCGCTTGGTTAGGATAGTGTTAACTAGAGAATACTAACTGATTGATCTGGTGCGCAAATATGGATAAACTGCCCCGTTTGTATTGCAGATCTTTGTACCTGTGAAATATCATTTGCCATCTTTGCTGATTGGGTAAAAACATACATGTTTGAGGAGTAAGAGAAAAAACAGTGTGTCCACAACAAGTTTGTGTTGTCTTTTGGGATTTGGTTTTTGTTGTTGTTGGCTTTTTTTTTTATTCCTTTGAGACTTCAGGGCTGCCATGCCTGACTGACTGGCAAAGTGAATTGTATCTGTCTCTTGGAGGTTTCTACATAGTCTCATAACTAATCAGAAGGGTTTATTTATTGGGGCTGCAGTGACATAGATATATGGCAGAATAGTAGAGGCTTCAGTTGGCCATTTAGTAGCGAAAACAGTTCCCTTGATGAGTATCTGCTTGTTTATTGGCTGTATTCCTCATTCCTTCTGAGAACAGCAGAGCCTTTTAGGCTGCCCTGAAATACATACCTCCTGTATCTCCATCAGTGAATTCTGAAGTGCAGGTTTCTCTTCCTCTCTTGTTTTTGAACATCCATTCCAAGAACAGATGAACTGATCGAATACAGGCTTACTGTGTAAATGAGGGCATCATGGGATGGGGGAGCAGCGCAGGGCAATGCTGAGGCTGACTTACTGCTGTGCAGCTGGTGCCTGAAAAGGTTTGAAATTGGACTTCCCTGGAAACTGCTTGGTCTCACACCAATGCTGAGAAGGGGGGTTTCCCCTAGTCTGGTCATGATTTCTACCTCGCCAAAGGTAGAAATCGTCTTAAGCTTGTAAGGTGTTTTTACAATTTTTCTTTTGCATATCACCGAAGCTGAGACCGTTCCCCTATCTTGTTGGCATGGCTGTTGTCCAACACCCACCCGGTAGATGGGCATCCTCCAGCTCAAAGGTTACCATCTGCTTTGGGTTATTTTAGAGGTGTGAGAGTGTGATGGGGGCTGGGGGAAAAGAGTTGAGTGACAGTGAGGAAATGCTGGTGTCTTCAGTTGCAGGATCCCCACCCCTCTAACTACAGCCACTTTCTCAAGGAAGCAAGAGAAACTCGCCAGCCTGCTGCCGCTGTGCCCAGTTTGAGTGGTACTTCTGTTTGTGCAGCCAGAAGATGGGATGCCCCCATAGATGGTTTGAAAATAAGAAATACCTTACATATCATGGCTTTAACATAAACCTGAGTCTTCCTTAGCATTGCACATATTTCTAAGATTTTGTCTGTTGTAAATGACAAAAAAAGCCTTATAAACAGGAAAATTTTCTTGGAGAATGTTTTTGCTTAAAATACATTGTAAAAATACAAGTTCCTGCAGCTACAGTAGTTTGACAAAAAGCACTGTCACTTTTTCATTTTAAAACTATAACGTATTCGTAGGTCAACAGAAGACCCATTTGGTTATGTCCCTTCCCCCCCAAAAAAAAAGCAGGAGAAAAGCTTTAAAAAGCAGTTTTAGAGACTTTGTTGACATTGAATTCTCGGAAGAGCAGTTTGTTTATATATCTATCTATATATATGAGAGAGAAGGGTTTATTATCCTGCAGGTTTGCAGGACGGAAGAAGAATGATGTGGCTGTCAGGCAGTCTACCCAGTCTTTTGGTGTCCTGCTTGTAAATTCTGTGTTTAATGCTCTTATAACCCTTTTCCCAGCAGTGGGATCACAGAAGTTAAGTTGTTTACAGCTGGCGTATAGCTTATGTTGGCCTCCCTTACATCAACCCAATGCTTCCCCCAAGCCTTTTCAAAGAAAGCTTTTCTTCCCTCTTCTACTCAGCACAGGTTGATGCACTTTACATTTGATTAAACAATTTTTTTTTAAAGACTGGAATGCTTGTGCTAAAAAGACTCCAGGCCAGTGAACTCTTGTCCTGCACATGCTCTTGGGGTCCTGACTATCTGCATGTTCAGTTGGCTGTTCTTCGAGTGCTTTACAAAACCACGAAGTCCCGCCTTGACACTGAGATACAGGTTCTCTATTTCACAGAAAATGAAGACACTAAGTTGCAGTGGGCACATACATGCAAATGTGGGTAGCAGTTCTGTGACTGAAAACGTGAACTCGGTGTGTGTCACGTTAGCAAGGCTGTTTCTCTACAAAGCAGTGTTCAACTTCATCCCATTCACAGATCCCTTGCTTCTGGGAGATCTACTCTGATAGGTCTCACCTGGTGAGACTTAAAGCAGCTATCAGTCCTTCTTTAAGAAATTTGTTTTGGGAACCATACTTCAGTCCTTTCCTGTCCTCCTCTAAAGTATGAGATTTCTCCCAGAATTTACATCACTGTTTTAGAAAGTATTGGGTTCCAGTCCAGCTGGAGTTTGATACCATTCAACATGGGAGCCTACTAGCTTTCCAACTGAATGCATAGCTTTGGCTTTTGGCACTGTAAAACTGACATCTCGCGCATTAAAATCATAACAGTATTATGTAAGGAGAAGTTATTCTGGGTCACTAGCGGAGCCTTCTAAGACTTGGTTAAAGCAGCCTTGTGAGTTAGAACAGTTGGGCTCACGTCCTCTTCCCACAGCATTTTGACCATGTAAGCGTGCGGGTGGCATGTCCTTTCCCGGTCATCTGCCCTCGATACTGCTCAGGCTGCGGCGCCGGCTCCGAACCCTCTTCTGCTGCAGCAGTTCACGCTGCTGCGGGGGCCCCTCCAGGAAGGCTCAGCCTTGCTCGGCGCTGGCTTTCACCACCCCGGCTGCTGTGGGGTGGGACTGGAAGGAGGATCTGAGGGGCTCTCTGGCCCAGCTGCTCTGGGCTCTGCAGCAGCGGGGGGACAGGAGTTGCATGGGAAGGTGGATACCCAGAAGGGCTTCAGAATCCGAGTAAACAAAGTCCCACCTCTGCAGCGGGTACCAGCTTGTTTATGTGTAACTCGAGAGTCGCTGTTTCAGTTGGCCTTGTTATTCTTTACTAAAGGACAAGCGAAACTATGGCAGCAGCTGCTGGCGACCAGCAAGTGATAGAATGCAGAATAAATCTGGGGGAACCTTTGAAATGTTTGTTAATAACAAATACTTTATCCTGGTGTTTAACAAAGATATAGCTTACATGTGAAGGATGGCATACTCGGACATGTCTGAGTGGTACAAATGCTTCCCTTCAAGACCAAACTTTGCATACTGTGTGATCCTCAGGTATGAATTACAAATAAAGGGAAGGCCATTCAGACCTTGTTTGTACTTCAGAAGGAATCAGCAAGGGGACACAAGATAAATATTTTAAAACACTCGCATGAATTTGCCCTGTCCTCCGACATCTGTGCGGAAGGGAGTGCAGAGGTGATAGGGACCGCGGCTGGTGGCACTGACTGGAGCAGTGCCAGTTGCGAGAGCAGACGGGCCCCCCCCGGCGCAGAGCAGATGGTGCTCGGCGCTGCACAGGCTTGGGCGAAGCGGCGGTGCTTTCTGCAAAGTCTTGGCAAAGGACAGTGCTGTGGATGGTTAGCAGTACAGGCGCTTTTTGATTAAAATAGGTCCTGAAAATATTTGCAATAATTTTTATTCTAGCTGTATTCGTGGCAGATTGTTATTTGTAAAGTAGTGGGTTGGCAGGCGCCTGGGAGGTGTTGGGTCTGCCGGGCAGTGGAGGAGGCGGTGGCTGGGGGGCTCAGAGCCTGGGTTTGAGGAATTGGTTGGGGTGGGAAGCAGATGGGCCCCTTAAATTCAGGACCATGCTTGTCTTACCCTTAAGCAAAATATCAAGGTCATTTTGTCTCTAAATAAATACAAAAAATGTGTTAAATTTAGGATTTATCTGAAGTTTCCGTGTTAAATAATCGCTATGTTGAATGTCCATTTTGAAGAGTTTGGCATGTTTCCTCTTGGCTAACCCAGAGCAGGACCGCTCCCGCTGAGCGGCGGTTAGTACGCTGGTTTGGCGCAGTAGTTTGTAACCTTTGGCTATCCGGCTTCAGCGCCAGGCTTGGCTGTGGTGGGTCTTCACTAGCCCTCTGTGCCACCAGACTGGTACACCTCGCACACCTCATACAGCTCTCCTGTCCGTTCGTCCTATAGCTGGGAGCACTAGACGCGTGCAGGTGAACATATTAACGAGCTGAAACGAGGAGTAAAGCAGACGATAGGCTACTGTTGTGCGGTGCCCAGGCTCTGCCGTGGTGACGAAGACGGCGAGATAGTTTCCTTACTGGCCGCCATCTGTCCGCTCCTTGCCGGCGCCTCTGGGCCGGCGCTCGGCCTTCGGGAGCAGGGACCAGCGCAGCACCCCACGGGGGGCGGGGGGGGGGGCTCCGGCGAGGACGGAGGACCGGAGGGTGCCGCGGAGGTTTCTGGTCACCGCTGCATGAGAGTTCTGTCATTAGATTTGTTTAATCACTTTAAAAAATAAAAATTCTGAGACGGCGTTCTCCTAAAAGAGTTTGCGTCCTAAATGCACGTATAAATTATTTATTCAACGCATGAACTTTTTGCAAAACCTTTTGTGAAAGAAAGTCTTGTACCAGTGCCTATTTTTAGAATATTAGTGTTTTGAAAATTTCGGTGAAACTTCTAATGTTTCTGGGAGTTTTTTGGTGTCATACAGTTTGAAATTCGGATTTAAAACTTTGAATTTGGTTACCCAAAAAGAAACAGCATGTCAGTGTAGAGTCTTAGTCCTTTGTCTGAAATTGCAGCTATGGCCCTAAATGCCACCTCCTCAATAAAGAGAGTTGTAAATCAAAAATACTTGTAATGTTGCCAGCATCTTGTCCTAGCAATATCTCAGCATATTAAATCATAACATGAAGAAATATAATACGTATCTCCTGTCATATGAAAAATATATTTTTAAGTATATCTTTGCTCTAGTCACACTACTAAGTGTTCATGAATTTATGCTTTATTTTGCTGTAGGAATTGGTAGCCAACTTTACCTGATAAACTGTTTATAGAAGAAACAAAAGATTGGGGAGTCAAGCTCCCCTTTTCACTATTACACCTGATTTAAGGATAAATTGTAGGAAATGAAAGATAAATGCACATACGCTAGCCTCTCTTAAAGATTGCCTGGCTTCTTTGTTTAATAAGGATAAACCCCCCAAAAGAAACACGAAGAGGCAGGAATTCTCTGGCAGTTGATCTATTTGTGTTTTTAATGTAGAATATTTTTAGCCTGCGATATGAAAATACATACTTTTGTATCCAAAGAGACTGTTGTTTCCATTTATTTTAAAACCCTGGATGGGAAACAAGACGTTAGACCTATTATAATGCAACCCGGTAATTAACATACGTTGGCCTGCCTCTGCCAAGGATTTCCTATGAGTAATGCAAGTTGCACAAGTAGAGGAGTCAGGTTGTTTGTCAGTGTAGAACCATACATATATGCATGGGTGATCAGATGCTAAAGAGATCATCCAAGGATAGGATGTAAGTCTGTGTTTTAATCTAAGAGCAATTATAGTTTAAGTGTCCTCTCAGCTGTATTAGGTTTTCAAAAAAAAAAAAAAAAAAAAAAAGGCTTCCCCCCCTTGTTGCCAGTAAAATATTTTCTTGTCCAGTATTAAGAAAAATGAGATAATGATTGATGGAGGAAGTTTCAAGGTTTTGGTTGTATGGGATTTTTGTGTGTGGTGGTTGTGGGGGGTCTTTGGTTGGTTGGTTGGGTTGGGG
>JAVJGG010000094.1:15479810-15495459 GCA_035590195.1 Aviceda cuculoides | reverse complement strand
TTTTTTTTTTTTTTTTTTTTTTTTTAATTCCCCAATTTCTGAGTGACTGGAGTGAGGAATCTCAGGGATGCTTTCAACAGTAAGGATCCTCTGTCTCTGATTTTCAGAGACATCTGTGCATTGCAGTCAGATCAGGTGAGTGCCAGGTAGTTGGATCTAACTTTTCCATTTGGATGGACCTTTCACAGCAGAGGAGTGGAATGATTTAGTTAAAATGTTTTCTCTGTGATCAAAGCTAATATATGTAAAGCATACTGCATGTACTCTTTATAGTTACGTTACTTCCACTGAAATATACACATTCTGCAGTTACATATAGGAAGGGGTTCAGGGGGTAGAGTAAAAGCTGAAATAAAAAAATAATTTGAAAAAAGTATAAAACCAGAGGTGAGTTCAGCTTTTGCATGGTGGATTTCTTTTTTATTTTTTTTTTCCTAACGAAGTGTATATGACCAATTCAGACCTATTTTCCTAATAAATGTTATGGAAAGACAAATGGTATATTGTGTATTTGAATGACTGAAATGCATCGTCAGAATAGTCTGAAGGTCATATAGTCTTGAACTCTGAAATGTGCTCCAATTAGTGTTCTATTTAAAAGCAGATTTTATTTTTTAAGCTGAAAGCAGGCTGTTGCACACAAACTAATGGTTTAATGTGGGCTCACAATTAGTGACTGCTCACTTCTGTGTACTTCTCTCAATGTGACCCCATCATCTTGGTTGAAGGGACTGGAACATGGAGAGATAACAGGATTAATCAATATCTGTATACATTGCAAGTTTTAACAGCTTTCAAACACCAGAGGTTCTTTGGTACTTTATCACAATGGAGTAAAATGCATCATCATTTTTTCCACTTAGAGAGTTATGTGTTTAATTTGTAGTTTGTATTTTGACACTATCTGTTCAGCTACAAATAAAGCTTGACTACGACAGTGATGCCCTTCAGGCTACCTTTTGACGGTAAATTCACGATTGTTGTTTTTGCCTTGAGTGGCATTTTCAAGCTGTACAGTGTGGATGGTGTTGAAGAAAGGAACTTAAAATACAGAAAGGGAGTTTTGGTGCTTAGAGTACTGATTAGACTAATTTAAGACTGCCAGCCTTAAAATATTCGTCCATCAGAAGCCAGGCCTATAGAACAATTGGAAATAATAATAAACTTGCATTCTTTTGCAAGATCTGCCTTCTGGGGGCTTGTTTAGGGTTCATATTTTCAAGTTTCATTCTGAATCACGAGCACTAGAAACTCATTAAATAAACAGAGATGCTGTTATAATCAGTTGACTTAACGAGTTGGAGCTTTAGAGTACACATGAAAGTAGTATTAGGCTTGGCTCCTTTTTTACTTTCTGTTGCACTTTCATGCCATGTTCTGTGGTGGTAGGTCCAATTCCCATCCAGAGGCTGTTAGCCACCCTCTCTCAAAGCAGGGTGGTACAGTTGGTTATCATGCTTAGTAACACTGCTTGCTTGTTTTTCAAATCATCGAGCATCTTTGGCTCCTTAAAAAGTTAAGTAAGGACTGCAGTGGGTCAGAACTTTTTGATTTACAAAGTTTTAATGTCTAGAAAACACACTGAGATCTTTTAAAAGTGAAGTTGCTGGATGTAAAATCTGCTTCCCCCTCCACTACTGTTATTCTAAAATGGGCAGATTCAGCAGATTTTTAGGAGATGCTGGAAAGCCTGGCTAGTCTAAGCCAGGAAAGCTTTTCCCTGGCTGGGAAAAATATGTGGTGAGAAAGGTGTAGCTGGATTTGCCACCTTACTGACATTTTGGTCATAGTGAAATTGCCGAATTTATGTTAATATATCTATTGTGTGTTCAAATACCTGTCGGAAGGATTTGTGATCGATGGGTACTATTTTTATCTTCATTTACAAATCAGCAGTTGTTCGCAGGCCTGTTGGACATCCGTCCTTTTGAGGCATTAGTGAGTAAACGTTTCTGGCTGTCATAATTTTGATTGGTCAAGTCCACATTAATTGCTGAGTTCTGTGCCGTTGTTCTAACATTTAAATACTGCCTGCAAGTAGGTTTGATTAAAATTGCATCTCTAGGTGCACGCTAAATACCTTTGATACCTCACCTACAAACAACTGTAGAATTGTTGGTGAGAATGACAGCTGCAGGCAATAAACAAGGACAGTAATAGAAGTCTCAGTGCTGGAGAGAGCATCATAAATCATGAGGCGAGAGCAGTGTGTGTGCGCTGACAAATCGGTGAGCAGCTGCAAACAGCCGTTTCCAGGTAAGAATTATTGCACTCACTCCTGATAACTGCTCAGAAACCACCTCTTCCTTGTATGTGGGCGACGTCGCCCCAGCACGGGTAGTCATGGTGGTATAAGCCTTTGAACTCTAGTATTTTGACTGGGAATGGTAAGCGTTTTGCATGGTGTAAGCTACTATTGTACGCTGGACCTTGGTTTTTATCCAAGGTGTATTCAAGTGCAAGTTTCCTCTTTCTGGGAGGAAAATCCCCATGCTTTTTGCAGCTGACAAGTTATTTAGTTTTTCTCAGAGACTTTGGAGAAGCGTTCTTGACAGGTGGAGAGAAGGGGATGTATTTGGCTGGTTTTAAAGTAGCTTGCTTTGTTAGCCCTTGCTGAGGGGGGTGGGAGGAGGTGCGCATGCCTCTTTAATAAATAAATAAATAAGCTGGAATGATGCCCTTTAAGTAAAGGAGATGACAGTCTAGTCACGCAGAAAACAAACTTACTCTTCTACTGTGAGAGAAATGAAAACTATTTTAATGAAATAATGATAGGAAACAGTTGGCAAAGAGGTAGCAACTGAAATATTTTTTGAACACTAAAAAATAAGTGTCAAACACATGTCCTGAACAGTAATTATAGCTAAAAGCATAACATGACAGAATATGTTTTAAAATGTTGAAGTCTTTTATATGTATAATTCAACCTTAATCTCTTGGGTTTTGGTTAATTGACTTTAATCTTGATAAATTAAAGGCTTAGAAGTTTTGACGACCAGAAGTTACTGCCACTTTCCTGAGGCAAGTGAGTGTGAGACCAATGCCACGCTCCAGAAAGCTACTGCAGTTGGCAGGCATGTATAGCTTTAATATGCGATCTTGGAAGACTACCTGTTTGAATTCATATGCTTTCAGATTGTCTGGGACAGGAGAAAAGCTGCTAACCCATGTGAGCTTGTTAGGATTGCAGTGTGGGCAGGGCAGCCCCAGCTGTGGGGAGCTGGGTGGCTGGTGGAGATGCAAGGCTCCACCTCACTCGCTGCCTTGGGGAGCACGCGGGTTCAAAATGCAATGGTCTTGTGTACACAAGATGTGACAAGCATTGCCACTTCTGCAACTGTAGATGTGATGGCAGTGAAGTGTGCCCGTCAGTGGTGCCCCGTCCCGGCTGTAAAAGCTGTACTTGAATATCTACAAGGAGCTGAGATGATGCTTTCAGTTTTGCTATACTATGCTTATGGTTAGACTGCAGTTGTCTTCCTCTGGTACGTTAAACTGTTTACTTAAATCATACAAATAAAACATTCCTAAGAAATGGTCCTTTAAACAGAATTATTTAAATATGGGTTAATTACAGCTCCTAATTTACATATACACCCCCACTGGGCAGCAGGATCAGGTCACTGATTGAGGAAAGGCTTTTGGGGTTTTCGGATGTTTTTAGTTTTCTTTTGTGTGGCTGGATTTTTTTGTTTTGTTTTGTTTGTTTGTTTTCTTGTTAAGGTTCATTTTCAGCTGAGTTAGCTATGACCAATACCACTGTCTGTGTGACTGCCTGGTCTCTGTATCGATGAAAGGCACTGTTGGGAACAGCCCAGCTAGGCTGGTGGGAGGGCCAGGACCTCCCCTTGGGCTCAGCTCAACAGGCTTCAGGCTGTCACACTTCCCCCAGGGTCTCCAGCCACCTTGCAGTTTCTCCAAACAGCAGTGAGCATTTGCAAGCATCTCACAACAGTACACCAGCCTGGTTTTCCAGGAATGCTTTTTTTTTTTTTTTTTTTTCTTCTATAGAATATTCTTCTGAAGTTGACAAGTGTCCGAGAGAAGTTATTTTTATGTGTTTTTATGTAACAAACATAATGTGTTCAAACACACGTTTGTGCGCATTTTTGTCTAAGTCCTGTTGAACAGAATACCTCTTTCCAGCCTCACTTGATTTAATACTGAAATCACTGAAGGGTACCATTCATCAGCTGGTGGCATGGTGATTTTTAGAAAATAAGCTGGAGTACATGCAACTGCTCAAGCTTTGCTGCTAGCAGCACAGGGTTTTGACTGTGGTGTCCTTGGTGTGGCCATGGTCCTGCCCTTTCCCCATCACCTCTGCTGACAGGAGCTGCAGAGGGAAGGTGTGTGGGTGTGCCGGGTCCCATCTGTGCCACTTGGCTTTTCTTTGGAAGATGGTGAGAACTTGTGTGTCTTGGAGATGGTGCTGGCCATGCCACCAGCACAGGTTCGATGGGCACTGGGAAAGGTAGGGCAACATGGGAGCAAGGGGCCATCACTACGCCAGGCTGGGTAGCTTGAGTATGGGGCAGCATCTCTTATGGTTTTCCTTATTCACTTTTCCTGGCCAGGAATAGAAAATACTATTAATACTCTGGGAGCTGTACCATGATGCCCAGTATAAACATGCTAGTCTGTGAGAAAGATGGACAATCCCTGTTTCCATCCTCAGGCTGTGGTTTTGCACTGTCAGGACTACTTAAGCATCTCGGTTCCTGGCTGCGTGTTATTCCCACCCTTGTGTTTTGTCAGCATCCATGTTTGTGCAGGTGCACAATAAATCAGACTGGTGAACTGATGAAGATGAAAACAAAAAACCTTTTTGTGTCTCTGTATAGGTTCTTCCTTCTTGCCCCCAGCCCCTTGGATCAGTTCCCCACTCTGCTTCCCCGTGTGGCCACACAAATCACCATCCAAGTACTATGTGGGTAGCAGCAGGCTGGGAAGCCGAGCTGTGTGGCAGGTGTGGAGGTGGGAAGGAGTGCTTTAACTGGCACTCCTGCCTAGGAGAGTCAGATGGATCCGCAGCCTCACAATTAGCAGAAAATAATAAACCCAGCTCGTAAATAGATTGGATCAAGTGATTAAAACCACAATATTTTGATTTGCATAAACTTGTTTTCCTATTAGTACCAGAGCATCTGTTGCTGGGGGCAGGTAGATTCTGACTAAATTAAAACATAAATTGCATGTAACCTTCCCTACGTCGGGCACCACTTGTCATCTGTTAGTACAGCCCCTGGAACTGGTCAGGAGTCCTGAAAACAAGAACCAAACCAAGAGAGCTCTGCAGGACTGTGCCCCTGCCTGGCTCCAGCTGGTTCCTGCCTGAAGCCCTTCATCGAGTGCATGGGCTTGGGAGGCTGGAGGCTTCTGCCATCTCCAGCAACGTGACCTGGAGAAGTGAAGTGATGCTGGAAGGGCTCGGGCTCCAGCTGTATTGTTGGTCTGCAGTTGAGGGCACCGGGGAAGCGTGTCAGGGCCAGGGCTACCCACCACAGAGAGCAGTCCCCCAGCAGCTTTTGATGCTCCCCCGTACCTCCTGCGAGGTGGGAGGTGGTGTGGGAGCTGGCATTGAAACCAGCTGTGGTCCGACGCATTGGTTAGTTCTTCCAGTTCAGATAAAGTCCCCCACACCATGCGGCTCTTACAAATGTTTGCAGAAGGTGGCTCTGGTTTCCGCAGACTGGAAGCCCTGATGTGGATCTTACGGGATCTTACATTGTGGGGTTTTTTTGTTTGGGTTTTTTTTTTGGTTGGTTGGGGTTTTTTTTGTTTTTGACAAACTGTGTTTCAAGTGAAATGGGTTATTTCCTTTTCTGTCAACCCGGGTCATGAGAACTTTACACTGTACAATCTGGCAGGAGGTAGCACTAAGCTTGAAGCCCATCCTCCCCTATGGTTGGTGTGGCTAGAGGATACCTCTAGCACGCCCATTGGTGGTGGAAACAGCAGCAATGTATTGTCACAAAGTGCACAGTGAGATGGAAGGCTAAGACCTGGAAGGGGGAGCCAGGCTCCCGTTTGCAGGGCTGAAGTATTCCTGCTAGCATCTGCTCTTCCCACCCTTCCCGCGGGGAGCCAGCGGCTGGTGGGCGATGTCCTCGTGGTGCCCGCGTGGGGCAGACGGTCCAGCGCAGGCGGCAACTTTCCGGGAGCCGCGGCTTCCGCTGAGACCAGCTGGCAGCGGCCCCTGGCTCCCTGCCTCTCCCGCTCCCTGCTCAGTTTTTGCAGCTTCAGAGCCTCGTTTGGGGGCTGAAGTGCCGCAGAAGCAGCTGTGCCGAAATGGTGCCTTTTGCACGTTGTGCAGCGCCTGGCGCGATGGCAGCCCTGGTTGGCGGCTGGAGCTCCTGAGCACCGTGGTGATACAAATAACCCTTATTATTAAACAATGTGTGTTGTCTAAACGCTGGTTGTGATTTTAAAGTATTTTTCCTTATGTTCCCTAAGGACCGTGGCATGCTGTGTTTCTTTGCTCTCTGTTTTTAGTTTGTTCTGTTGCGCTGAGTGCGGGGGCTTGAGCTAGCAGATCAGCCCACAAGTGGCTGTATCGCCTTGGGGATTGTAGAGTAAGTTGCTCTGGCCGGCTTGTGGGTGTAGATGAGTTATATCTGTGGGGTGCCTTATGCTGCTATGGAATTAAATGTCCTCCCTGGTTATTTGGCACATGTTAGTTATTGAAGGATGTTCTCTATGCCATGTGTGAATGAGGTGCCGCAGAACTGTTGAACAGAAACGCGTAAAATAGTCATCTTCAGCTTTCAGAGAAAATTTCCCCAAATAAAAGCAAGTGAGAACCTTAAACTGGACAGTATTTGTGTGCATTTAACTGTGGACACTTCAAGCATTCTCAGTGAAGTATTCTGAAACATTCATAATACCTGAAGTTAACAAGTACATACATAGATGGGTGACCTGGGTCTAGGCTTTGTCCCTGTGTTGTAAACAGATTTTTAGTAGATTGCTGTTTGGGGTACAACACAGCATAAAGATTTTGATTAAGAAAATCATGTTCTAATTGGAATACAGCTGATCAATTTGTATGCGGATGTTCTGTACTGCCAACCTTTATTGTAAAATAACTTTTAACAGCTCCAGTTACTCATTTAAATTTTTTTTTTTTTTTTTTTTTTTAGATCAAAATCATTCTCAGACCTCAGCAAAAAATAAAGTTACTTATGGTTGAAAACAGAAATTGTGAGTGTCTTCATGCCTTGCCTTCATTTTCTGTCAAAATTTTGTTTTTATATAAAACCCGAATTCTTGAAAAATGCTTATTTTTATAAAGCAACTGATTCTCGAAAATACCTGAAACAGGCCCTTATTCCATTAAGTGCAATGCATGCTATTTCTGAAAATTTGATGTTTTCAAATAATATGAACTGAGGCATCTAAACATCTCCAAATTCTTTGAAGTTTTTCAAATTTATAGACCATTTCTGAAAATCAAGGGCACAGATTCATTTTTGCAAATGTTTTGCTTTTTCCTTTTGTGTTTGGTACCTTTAATTATATTCCAAACAAATCACCATACTGAAATCTTTCTGTGTGTCAAGATATTAAAAGTAACAAAGCATAAGCCCCTCCCATTATTATTCATGGTGATATTTTGTAACTGTATCTGTTGAGCAGCACTGATTGAATTTAGTGAAACTCTATTGTTTAAAATAATTTTCATTAATATATTAAACTCTTATAGCATACTATTGAAATCACTTTGTGTACAGACATTTGATTTTTTTTCCTTCTCTAGCCTTATCCAAGGCAAGAGATTGTTTGCATGCATTAATGTCATGTTTGGGAAATTTGGGCTAGAACTTGACGGGATGCTGTGTACTGGTAGCTGCAAGAACTGTACGGATTTCAGAAATTAATGGTGAGACTTCAGTGTATTACAAATTAATAAAAAGTTCTAAAAGACATTATTTATATTCAAGCACAAAATAAATATTGAATTTGCTTTTAAAGAGAAAATTGTTTGGGGGATTTTGACTGTTGGTGAATCACTCTGCCAGGCTTTGTGGTTTTAAAGCTAGTATGCATATACTTTAAAGCATTTAATTTTTTTTCTGTCTTATTTCACTATCAAAGGCTCTGCACAAACAGAGGAAACTGGCAGATGAGCTGGTCTATGGGAGTAAATAGTTAAAAGTAGCTAAGCACAAGTGCTATCAAATGCATAAACAAACCTTTAAAAGTAACATTCATATTAACATCATTAACTTACTATTTCTAATTGTTTCTTATGACTGATGCTGAAGAAGGAAGAGGCCAGAAATAGAAAGTATGGTGTTTAAACTGAGCCTTGTTTCAACACTGGAAAGTTGAGTTGCATACATTAATTTTTTTTTTATTTTTTTTTTCTCCCTTCCTTTTTCCCCCTCTGTATTTGATGAGTTGGTGGGGAAGGTGAAGAGCAGGCTCAGCCCAGCTTTCTGGGAATGAAGTGCTGTGCCCTACTCTGGGAATCCAGGAAGGGTATGCTGCTGCCTGTGCTCCCAAAACTTCTTTTTGTATCTTTCCAAGTTTTAATCATTGTGAATAAAACTTAGATTACACTATTTAAAAGTTTTGTGTTTTTTTTTTTTTAAACTTTTTTTAAAAAGGGTTTTTTTGGGGTGGGTTGGTTTTGTTTGTTTTTTAATCCTGAAACTCATTTAAACCCCCCTGCCTGTAGAGGTCAAGGGTTTATCTGTGTGCACACCAGGGAAATGGCCGCTGAGGCACATGGGCTGCCTTGTTGCTAACTCCTGTGTAAGTAACTCCTATGTAAGTTTTTGTAGGAAGAGAGTAAAGAGGTTTTACAGCATCCATTTAGTACCCTGCTCCAGTTAATCTGTGTGAGATTTCAAAATACGTATGGCTATTCACGTTTCAGTCTAGTTCTTTGACAGTGGTTTTGCAGAACACTAACCACTTAAAAGCAGCTTGGGCTTTTAGGTTTTGGATTTCCATGTTGCTCCTCCTCTGTTTGCAAGCCAGGCAATGCAGGATAGGGATAATGTGTGAAACTGAGAAAGCAGCTCTTTTCGTTGACACCAGTCACCCAAGAACCAGGTGATGTACTGAGCACAAGGGAAGAAAATCAAAGTCACAATCCTGTAAATATTTATGTACTTAGTTAAGGTTAGACATAAAAATGGTTTTTTGAACTTAGTTGAGCTCCTTGTGCATAAAGTTAAGAATGTATGTAAATATTTGCAGTCTGGAACCTATTTCAGGTTTTTTAAATATTTAAAGTACTTTCAAAAATACTTTTTTTTTTTTTTAAAATACTGCAAGGCCCCGTGCCGCAACAAGATACATTCAGAGAATGCAAAACCGTCCACATGGGTAGCTCCTCCCGGCAGCAGCTGGCAAGGTAACAGCTGGCTTACCGACCTGCGGGAGTCTTTTGTCTACATGTTCGGGCTCTCTCTGGCAAGAGTTAAGTGTTCAGTTAGAGGGCAGGAGGCTTGGCTTTGGGTCACTGAACTCGGGGCTGTGGTTGTCTGATTCAGCTAATTCTTCCCCTCCAGACTTCTCAAGTAACTTTGAACAGATTGCTTAGACTCTTGAGAGTGCCTGCATGTCCCAGTAATAAAATGGGGTTAATTATGCAATCTTCTATGTCTTGCCTGGACTTCCCCAGTTCTTGTGCAGAAGGTAGTTTCACAGTGCTACTATACGTAATTTGTGAGCTCCCTGGAAGTACAGGTGTTGGGCTACCTGGAATTCAGAAGGATTGCATTTTTGAAGGATCTCAAAAGCTCAGCATATATCAGTCTTTGTCTTGAGAGCTGTGGTTTTTACTTATTTTATTAGCTCCTGGTGCAAAGGAAGCGACGTTATCCTAGCAACCTGCTGTCTTCATTTGGCCTTTCAGAGTATTTTTTGTGTGTGTGTGTATATGTAACTATTTTCTTGGTAGTGAGGGACTGAAAACATGTGCAAGCCAGCCATGTGCTGATGTTGCGCCGACTCCTGCTCTCACCCACCCGCCCACTTTCCTTCCTTCCTTCCTTGGAGAGCTGGCAAACAAATTACAGCCTCAACGCGTGTGCTGCTCAGGCAACGGCCCGCTGGGGAAACGGATAGGGAGAACATTTGGATGCCAGATCAGTGTCTCATTAGGCATTTCTTACTGTTATTTTACAAGTCTGTGGACAAACAGTAGTTAAGAGTCAGATGGAGAAAAATTTATATGCTCCCTGCAGGAAAAGGGGGGCTGGGGAGTCTGCTGGGGATGGGGAGGGGTGTTGCTGCCGCACCCAGGCGGAACCCACGTGGCCATTCAAAGGTGCAGTAGTGTGCCCTAAAAGCTGATGGGCAGGAGGGGGTGGGTGGCTCTCGATGACAAGCTTCAAAATGCCAGATTAATTCATTGCTTTCTGCTTAGAGATGAGGTTTAACAACAGATCCTGCACAAAATACTGGGGTACGCGTGTGGTGCAAGTGGGAAATTGGGCTGAATCTACCCAAAACCTTCTCAATGAATGGTAATTTGCAAAGTCATGTGGCTGAATCAGATGACTTCAAATGTGTTTTTAAGCAAGGGTTAAAGGAAACATTAAGCTTATGTTTCCTTGTTGCTGTCATTGCTGTTTTGCCATATTAGAGTCTTAATGGTAATGTTTTCCTTTCTTTTTCACAAACAAGATGACCTTGGCAGTTAATGACCTGCTTACAGTCCTTGGCATGGCTCTGGTGGGGAGAGGGCATTCATCATGTTTATTCAGTAATTCCACATTATGGGAGGAGATGCTCGACACTGGCTGCGAGGAGGCAGCGAGTGAAGCGGTATAAAGGGACCTTGCATCCAGGAGGAGCAGGGTGCCTCCATTGTAGGGGGAGCTTTCCCCCCTCAGTTCACACGATGGACAAGCGGGGGGGGGGGCGGGAGGGCATGACGTGAGCTGATTTCAGGTGGGTCTGCGCACCGTGGCAGCAACGCAGCTGCCTGGTGCTGTGGAGGCAGGGAAGAGCAGCTGGTCCCTCGCCAGCGCACTCGGGTGCTTTTTTGCTGCGCAGCTGAATGGCTTCACTTCGTGGGGGGACAACTCGCCCCTCGGCACCCATGTAACTGCACTGTGCAGACCACCGCACAGCAAAGGGGGGCCTGATAGGTGGGATGGGGTGGGGGTGGGGGGGATGTGGGCCGGCAGCCCTGCCTCTGCTTCAGCTGCCCTTCAGTGAAGAAACAGTTAAACGTGGCTGTGCATTTTCTATATGTAAAAAAAACCCCATAAATAAGTAGTACCAGGCCTTCCTGACCCATGTTGCGCTTACTGGCTGGAGAAAGGTTTAGCGTGCTTGGTCTGCAAATACTTGGCGCCATGCTCTGCCTCTGCATACTGCAGCTGTGGTGTACAGTTGGGAACTTAATGAATAAAACCAAAGCTCAAAACTCTTGGGTATGAGGTTTTTTCATTGTTATTTTTGTGGGGGGAGAGAGGGATAATGAGTTGTCCTTTTTTTCTAATCCAGGATTACCGTACAAAGAGGTGTTACGTGTGAATTGCTGCACTGGTAATCAAGAAGCTGGTGCCTTGGAAAGAATGTCTGACTTTGGACAAGTAGTTTGCTTTTTAAGTTGCTTGGTCGTTTTTTCCTTGGTGTTGGCTGTGAGGGAGGCCCGGCTAGGTGAAAAAAAATCAGGCAGGTTGGTGGAGGGCTCCTGTTGTTGGTGCTGCTGGCCACTGAGGGGGCGGCGGGGAGGCTGCGATCATGTGATCAGTAATTTTATTTATGTTGGTCTCCTTTCAAACTGTCACAGTAAATCTATTTTCCTTGTCACTTTGTAAATCATTACATAGGATTAGGCCTTTTACCAGCATTTAAGAATTCTGCAGTCATTTTAAGGACTTTCTCCCTCCCTGGCGCAGCCAAGCGATTCCTATTCTTGCTGGTATTCCTTGCTATTTAAATAGTGCTGGGCCTGATTAGGAGGAAATGGTCTCTGGAAGGCAACCGACATTTTCAAAAGCGCTGTTCCACGAAGGAGACTTTGAACTGTGCTAAGACTTTAAAAGTTAAATAATATTTTGAATGTTATAGTTCTAATGTTTTCCTATTGTCATGGGAGACTTGGATCGAGTCCCAGGATTGTGGTTAACTTTTGCCTCCATGCTTAGGCCTTATTTATTACCACTGAGGAGATGAACGTCACTTCTTTTTTTTAACCCTTAAAATTGAGATACACACTACCTCCTTCACCCCCCCTTTTTTTTTTTTTTTTTTTTTATTTGAAAGGGCTTAAAGTTTGCATATTTTTTCATGGAGGGATGAGGAAGATGAGCCGTCTCTTGGGGGGGTGGCAGGGGCTGCAGCATGGCTGATGGTGCCCCAGGCACCTCGCACCCCTCTGAGCTGTGTGGCGAGGGTGTGAGGCTCCCTGCAGCAATGGAGGTAATTAAAAAAAGTTGTGTGGAAGGCTCAGACGCCTCATGCGGAGGTCAAAATTAGGCCCACGTACATGAAAACTGAGAAGTGTGCTCTCCTGAGGCACGGGCTGCTGGGCTGCACTCGCCCTCCCGCCGGCGGCAGGGTTTCAGCGCTGTCCTGCCCAAGGCCTCAATCCTGCGCACAGCCAGCTGTGCTGAACTGGGCCCATAACATTTGTGGGGTGTCGAGGGCTTGGGATGCCTCAGCCCCGCAGGTGCAAATGGCCCTGCGTTCGCCTCACCAAATGAAACAGCAGAAACCTTGAAGCTCTGGCAGGGGGGAGGCCGGCAGGGCCTTCCAAGGGACACATGACAGGTACGCAGCTCGGCTTTGTGGTTCTCACAGACAAGTCCATTTTCATCCACGGGCCCACTGGAGACGTAGTTGAAGGAGCAGTTTCGATGGAACAAGATTTTTTTAGGAGAAAAAGTTAATACTTTTTATGCTCTTACTAAGCACTCGGAAAGCTGGATGAACTATGATAATAAAATTCACCATGCCGGTCAAATCATGGCCTTCATTGTTAGGCATGGGTTTTTCCTGTCGTCATCCCCCCACCCCGGGGGTTTATTTGGCATAAAGTATGATTTATTTGGCATCTCGTAATCTGCGTGCGGTAGTCATGAACCCTTGCTTTGAGGACACAGCGTCTAGGGCTGCTGTTGGTCGGTGCAGTCTCCCAGGGCCCATCTGCCATTAGTATGTACTTCCTGCCTGTTCCCAGGAGCCTAATTATTAATATAATAATATGTAATAATGGCTTATCAGACCACAGTATGTTAGTGTAACTTGCTTTTACCATAAGTGTTTGTTTGTTTAAGTTGAAAGCTGGGTATGTTTCTCTGCTGAATAAGTGTTCCTTTCCAGCTTCCAAAAGGACAGAAATCCCTTTCTATTTAACAACGTTCAGTGTCTGCTCAATGCAAAATAAAGGTGGTTTCAGAGTTGCATTTTTGGCCCAGGTAAAAATGTAATAAATGAAGCATGAGGCAGAGGAAGGGGAAGAACCTAATCAGATGGTAAAGAGACTTCATGAATATTAAGTACTTTCCCCTTAAGCAGTTTTTTTAATAATCTGAAACTTTAATAGCTGTATGACTGCCTGCATCTACACCAGCTGTATAAGAGAGATAAAAGTCCCAGTTTAACGTGATTTTTATCAGTTTGCTCATGCTAGTGTTTGACCTACAGAAGTTAATTTGTATGTTGGAAACAGCTTTCTAACAAACAGGACGGGCTGTATGTGCAAATAAACAGTGTAAGTGTCACTTGGTTTTTGACCTAGGAAATAATGGAGTAACTGATGGTAGTTGAAATACTTCAGGGTTTTTGTCTGCTCCTGCCAAGGTATTCAGCCTTAGTGCCTAGAGTTGTACTTAGTGATTCAAGAATAAACCTGTAAATGCATGTTGAGTATTTTCTGATAACTAATTATAGGAATTGTTTGTTCCCAAGCTAATGAATTCCCCATTAGAGTTGCCTGCATTCAGTCTGTTACATGTATTGCAAAATAATGATTGTGTTGTCTTGGCTTTTTTTAATGTGTGTGTTGTAAATGTAAGATGTGCCAGTAAAGTAAAAAATGTTTTGTTGTGACCGTCCTCTAAACTGTCTGTGGATGTTTAAATTAATGCTCATTGCCACCAGGAAGATACTTGGAAAGTTCTGTTTCCTCAAACCAATTGTGTTTTCCTGCCTGATTTCCTTGTTCTTTTGGGTACCCCAAAAAGAAATGCTAACGAAGTACCTATTACATTTGATGCTAGATAAAAGTATGGGTGAAAGTTTTATATGTGCTTAAGTGGATAACTAGATCGTGTTTAAAAATGAAAAAAACCCCACCACCACAACAACAAAAACCCAACCAATACTACACCTCCCGCTTTGGGCTTGTCTGTTCGATTTCCTGCTCAGAAAGGCCCGTCTGCTCTGCCCCTTCCTCCGACATTTCTGCTCCTGTTCGGGAGCTGCTGAACTGTTTGCTGTACTGAAGTGAACCAGGGCACGTTTCGTTTGGCCTTCGTGTTTGCAGGCTGTGATCTGTAAGGGATTAATAGCAGCTGAACTGTCCCTGTGGCATGCATCAGGTGAGCAGTCTGGAGCAGAGCTCTACCGCTAAACTTGTGATTCGGAGCACAGTTAGGACTGGGATCCATTTTAGATGATACCATAATTAATACAGGTAATTCTTCTGTCCAGATATGTTCGCTTTTTGCTTGGGGAGCAGAGCCTGGGAGTAGGATGCAGAGGTGATTATGTTGCATGCCTGTAAAATAGCAGACTACAAGAAAACAAGAAAAATGGAGCAGCGTTACCTACCACTTATTCGTGTAAGGTCTGGGCTGCATTACACATCTAGAAGCAGCTTGCTACTCTTGGTGCATTCGCTAGCGATTAGGGTTTGGTTTTTTTTCTGTAGTGCTTGTAATTTGAGATCTCACTGTGGAGTTAGGAGTTTCTATAGAGGTAGAGCACAGTACTTTCTTCTGTAGCAGGTTTTTTAAAGCATTCATATTGATCCGTTTGAAAATCTGTCCCTTCTAATAACTCAAATTAATTTCTTACAAAACTCAAAATCACTAAATTGATGTTGTCAAGTAAAAAGAAGAAAAAAGTAAATGGGAAAGCATCTCATTCTACTTCTGCAGTAGTTCTTGTTCCATCTGATGTATTCTTCTTGTCACTATGTTGCAGACCTTGTCTATCAAAATAAGTGAGTAAACCACTGTCAATGCAAGTGCTTGAAAATATTTTGTTTATGACCTTTGGAAAAGTTGAAGCTAAGAGATTAAAAATAGAGAAGGAAAATTCTCTATGTATTTCTCTTGCTTTTTTGGGGAGATAGGGAGCCTTAAAATAACTTTTCTTAAAACTATGACAGAATTTTTTTGTTCTCTTTCAAACCTAAAATGTGACAGGAATAGTTCTCTGTTAGGTGTCATTGCCAGGCTTGCTGAAAGGAAAAAAAGATATAGTAACTTTGGGGACTTCTGTCAATAGATGCTGGATATTTCATCAAGATCCTTTTCCAACTGATACTGGAAATTTCAACTTAACATGTGTATTTAAAATATTTGGTTATGATTCAAAAAAATCCCTACAAGCTTTATTTGTTGTATTGCATTATTGTGTCTTTTTAGTAGCAGTGACAGTCGTGTGTTTGGGTTTTTTAAATGAAGAAAGCCTTCTAGGATGAAAAGGACAGACTGAAGTTGGCTAT
>JAVJGG010000094.1:15457103-15473686 GCA_035590195.1 Aviceda cuculoides | reverse complement strand
TGCTGGTGAAAATATCGGATCACTGTACAATTCAATATTGAAGTTTTGAAGAGCACTATAAAAATATATTCTTTCTTTCTAAAGGTGCTACTTGCTATAGTTTTTTTTTTCTCAAATGTTTGTGCAGCTGTTCTGTGGAAGATCCAAAGGTTTAAATTGTAATTGAAAGCCCTTTCCAAACTTGTTGCATTTTTTTAAAACCTCCAGTGCATTTTACACTGCAAATGCTTTGTTTTCCTCTGATCTGTGCAAGTTCTACGTGTTAGTAATAAATTATTATTTACTTTTTCTAACCTGACACAGTTTTGCCTTTGGGCTTAAGTGTGAGAAGAGGAAGGAAGCTAGAATATTAATTTCGTTAGCTTAGCCAAATAGAAGATTAAGGTACAGAAAGCTAAGTGCAAACAGCTGCTGACTATGACAAGGGGTACTTGGTGAATGCTGTTTTAATGATGTTGAAGTTAGAAAATATATTGATGAGTATCTTGAGCAAGATTAATTTATATAACTTGTTATAACTTGCAAGAGGGCTTGAGATTTATAGCTAATAAATATTGATGGTTTGTAACTGAGTTTGTTGTGCAGATAAATGCCATCTGACTGTTATTATCAAGCATGTTCTAACCTTCAGAGAAAACTTTTTAGGAGTGAAACGTACTGCAAAAGCTATCTGGCAGAAAGTCAAGAATTGGAATCTGGTGGTCTACTTACAAATGCTACTCGTTTTGTTTGGGGGTTTGTTTTTTAAATTAATATATATAGTTCTTTAGCTGTTGTTCCACCCAGCAAAGCATTTCCATGAATGCTTAATTCTGCAGGGAATGCTTGATTTCAAGGAATACCATCATGGCAGAACACTTCTCTATATTGTTCATCCAGAGTCATCTGAAATCATACGTAGTACTTCTGTTTAAGTAAGCTAGCTTTTCTTTGGGACCCACAACCTGTTTACTGGTGCTGAAGTGCTGTAACATAACATCCGTAGGTGTTTCTAGGCAGGCTTAAAAAGTCTTTTGAAAAGTATATTCTTTAATTAATACATTACAATGTTTTCTTGAATGTAGGCTAGGGACAAACACCCGTATTAAACAGAGTGTGGGGAACACGCAGGTAGTACAAAAGGATTTTTACCCTGGAGCATCCTTCTTGCTTCTACAAGATGTGCTGCTACTGGTTTCTGCCCTTCTCCCTAGCCCCGATTCAGTTATGGTTATCTGAGCATCTGCTTTCAGGAAAATCTGAAAAGCAGTGGACGTTACCTGAGTCATGGGTTATGTGCCTCAAAATGCAGTATTTACATCCAAGAGATTATTACATTCTGTCTGGGAGAGTATAAAATGTAGCACTGGATTCTGACAGAGCCATTAATATGTATTCTTCCATTAGCATTGCACAGATGAGTGCAATATGAAGGGAAACAGTGTAGGCAGGACAATAAAGTATGTGCTTGGTTCTGCTACTGACTTCTGGGGTGGCTATTGCAAGTCATGATGATTAGGTCTCTCCTTCCTTTCTCTGCCTCTCTTTCAATTGAAATCTCTTCAAGAAAGATGCAGTCGCTTGATAGGTTGTGGAATACTGTGAATTAAGGCCTTTATAAAATTATGATGTGACCTGCTTTCATCAATGGTAGTTCGCAGGTACATGATGAGACTTTTCAGAAAGTATTTTCTGATTTGACTATTTGACAATTAGATTAACATTTTCACTTGCTAAAATTAACAGTTTCTATTTTATCTTAAAGTCAGGAATGTCAGGACATCTTACTTGTGCCTTAAAAGAATGGTATAAGAAAAAAAAAGAGCCTCTGAAAACTATTGATCTGATGCAGCCAACACTTGCAATCTGGGTTCTAGTGAAATCAATGCCAAAAATGTGATTCACTCTCCAGTACAGCAGGGATTTTGCTTGTGATTTGATATATTAATTTAAGTGTCTGTGTATTCAACAATGTCAACAGAGTTTTCTTGCAGGGAAAATAAAGCTTGTTTGCATCATCAGGTGCTAAACTATTTTTAATTAAAGTTTTTCTCAGGAATGTAAAGTCTTTGTCATTTGAAAGCAAAATGCTTTAGATCAACAGTTAGGAGATAAATAGAACTGGGAAAGCATGATAAAGGTTCCAGGTATTTATTACTAGGCTCACATTTTCAAAATTATACATTCTGAAACTAGTTTTTAGGGTTGCTAGTCCAGTTACCTTCTGGCTGGTGAGCAAAGTAAGCTTTGCTCACCTTTCTGGATGAGTGGCTATGAATTGTAGCTTGCGTATAGAAGCTGTGCTTTGGCTTTAGCATTCTTGCAGTGAGGTGCTGATAAGAGTTGTGAGCTTGGTTTTTCTTTGGCATGTGTGAGGCTCTTAGGTTGGAAACATCTTGGAATAAACAGCTGATCTACTGATTTTCTTTTTAATTATTTCTTTTAAAATTAATTTTAAAAAGTGTGACTGCAAAATTGACTTTTATATTTTGAGCATGAAACGGAAAGGAAGGACCTAGGAGTTGTAAGAAAGAATACAATTCCTTAAATCTTCTCTATTTTAACCAACCTAATGTTTGCAGAACCTGGTTAGGAACTCTTGATTACTGTAATTACATACAATAATAAAACTGAAGTCCTTTGGAGAAACCCAAGGCAATTTCCAGTGGTGTTTGTGGATGGACTAATTATTTTAATACATTTGCAGTAATGCCTCTTCGCTTTCTTTTCTTTTTTTCTTTTTTCTTTTTTTTTTTTCCTTCAGCATCACTGTAAACAAAAACTTTCCTTGCAAAAGACTTAATTGGATGTAATTTGTTGGATGGATAGAAGCCATTGGGAAACGGACAACAGAGCCCTATTGGATACAGGTTCTGTCTGGTTTTGATTTACTTAGGCATTTTGGGCTTTCTCCCAGGGTGTTGCTGAAGTTTTAACTTCTGAAAATTTGATCAAGGAAATAGTCCATCTTGTATCTGACTTTAAAATAGTATTAGTAATAAAAAGGGCTGGAGCGAGACCACTCCTCCTAGGGAACTGAAAACAGTTTCAGAGGCATGGATCCTTCAGAGAGATATCAATGCTTACTCTCTGTTTGCGCAGCTAATGTTGCAAGGAGTAGAGGTAGCTTATGAGGCTTCAAGACTGATGGATTAATGGACAGCTGTTAGCATTTGGGATGCTGGGAGCTGACATGAAGGAAAAATGCTCTTGACTTTCTGTTAGTAGGTTATTACATCTAGTAATTTCCATTGCAAGTTCCCCTTTCTCTTGTTTCTGTGTACATGAACAAAACTTAAATTGATGATAGCTCCTCGATACAATGATTTTACAGACTGACATTGGTGGTATTAGAATGAGTGAAAAGTCTTATTCTGATTTTAATTGCAGCTGATGGAGCCAACCTACTGGGATGTGCATACACTCAGAATCACTGTATTCATAATGCAGTGACACCTGTTACGTCATATTAAATCAATACACTTCTGTGCTTTTCGTCACTGTTCGGGATCTTTGGCCTAGAGTCTTTGAACCTTGGATTTTGTGCTAGGGGTCCTTAAGAAATGGCCAAATACAAAGCTAAAACACAAAAAAAAATAACAGCAATCTGATAATATAAATCCACTGGTAATAGGAGTGAGGATACCAGCTAGGAGTACTGTGTCTTGTTAGCAATTTTAATACTCTTCTAAATAAGGTCATTTAAGGTAGAAGTAAAAATGTGCTGCTAGAACTAGAGGCTGAGGACCTGTGGGAGATTTTAAAAAAAAAAAAAAAAAAGGTCAAAGGTAGGTATCAGCAGAATTTGTCTTGGCTCTGTTAGTTCATGTAGAAACAAAATTTTTGATGTCTTCATTAACTGTAGAATTAGTACATCACTATACAGCAGATTGATAATGTCATGTCAATTTTTGGAAGAAAAAATAGTCTGAATTTAGTAGTCTACAGTTTAGCTTCCTATTCCTTTTAGTTATCTGCAGGTGTACTTGTTTGAAGCCCCCAAGCAAAACTTTGCCCACCTTTGCCAGAAGGTTCTTGTACCATTCAGGCAAGTCCCTAAAAGTGCTTTTTTGGCAGAGTTTTGGTTGAAGTTCAGGTGTTTGCACAGTAAGCTCAAAAGGAAATGTCAGTGTGTGGAACCATATATACATAAAAATAAAAAAAAAAAAAAAGGGAAAAAAAAGGGGGTGGGGGGGGAGTTGTAAACCACGATTTGACACAGCTCCAGTCATTACCTACTGCTCATCAGCTCTAATCTGTGCATAGCAGCTTGTTTCCTCTCTTCTCTTGAGGTTAAACTTGTATCAGTGGGGGAATGTGTTAACATTTGAGATCAGAAGGCTTCCAGAGACTCGCTCGGCAGAGCTGCTGGTGTGAAAAGGCTCGCAGTCTGGGTCTAGAGGGCAGCCACTTTAAATGTGGGTACAGGGATTGAAACCGCTTTGTTTGCGTTCTTTTTTCCATCTTTGCTGATCTAGAAATTATTTTATTTGGTGATTGGGAAGATAAAAGCTGATGGGAGAATGGGCTCTGTCAAACAGAGGCTTTTCTCTCCCTTGTCTTCACAGAGACCTGGGTCAGGAAGATGCTCAGGAAGCTCATGGATGGCTTTGGCGAAAGGTCCACTGTGCAGATAGGCTCCTGTTGTGAGACAGCAGCAGTTGCACATGTGGAAGCAAGCATAGCCTTCCCAGCACTCGTGAGCGGTGAATGTAGCTAAAAAGCTGGATAGTGGGTCTGCCTTCCGAGAAATGATTGGCAGGGCTGGAACATAACTCATTACAGAAGCAGCAGAAGATTGGGAAACGTTCGTTTATGCCAATTCAAATTGCTCTGGTCCCTAGAGACTTGGCAGTGTGATTCACCACTATGAAATATTCAGGTTTTAATCATCATTGCCTAGTGCAAAAACTGTAACTTGGTCGTTTCTAAAATGTTGAGCTTTTATTCTGCATAAACAAGCATGAATGTATATGGAAAGTGCACGTAAATAGGTACAAAGTATAGCTGTATATTAAGCCTTTAAAAAACATGGGTATCTCTAAAATGGATACACATTTATATTCACTTGTCTGCAGACTTAAAAGGGCTATGGAAGAAATGACCTGTCTGCTGGGAATGATTTCTGTATGTTTTGGTGCATGAAGGGTAGGGCACAGAACTAAGCATCGAGTGTGCTAGCAGATTAGCAGTGGCTCAGCATAAAGGATTTAATGTCTGGACATATATTTTTCACAGTAACTGAAATATATGTCTGAATCGTTCTTAAGCTTTATTTAAAATACAAAAATCCTGGTTTTGTCAGTGTGTCAAACTGCTGGGTCTGAAGGTGAGTTTCTGTGAAAGCTGATATTTTTGTTTCAGATTTGCCCAACTATTCCTCATTGCCAGACTTACTGCTGCAGAACAGTCCACAGCTACAGGTCACCCTTTTCCTTCAGCTATTTTCTAGGAATCCCAAACCCTAGTACTCTTCCTTCTGAATCTGGCTACTCATACAGCCTGAAGTCATTATGCTTCCTGTTATCCAAACGAGCTGTCCCCTGATAAACACAGACAAGCCTTTCTGTTCTACTGGATCATTGCATTGTCCCATTTCTGCCCTATCATCAAAGTGTGTGGCACTCCTGGAAACACTGTGTTCCCAGCTCTCCCTCTCCACCAAGTCAACATGGCTTGCCTGCCAATTTATTCTCTCTGAATGTGGGTTTGGTCATTCCTGTACAGCTATGCCAAGAATTACTTAGTAATTGCATCAGGATTTGGAGTGCCCCTATAACAGAGGGGAAAACAGATTTGTGTACTTTCTGCTTCTTAAAGACCAGATGAGTGAGGACTCACAGGATTGTTAAAACACAACTTGAATGCTGGGTCTTAACAGATGCCAAAGGCCCTCTGGTCTGCTTGATGATCTGAAGATTTCTGTTTTAATATGATACCAAAGGAGGTATAAGACATGGGCTTTAACTGAACAAAAGGGACATTTAAAAACCTAACCTAAATGTCTTTTGTGTGTTTTGTTGTTGTTTTTTTTTTTTTTCCTAAGCACCCTAAAGGTTTGACACTCTGCTTTCCCCATGTATACTGTCATAGCTATGTAATTCATACCTCTTAAGAATCCCTGAACTCACTCTGAAAGATAAGCATAGTAGGAAAAAGTGAAATTCCTGATGTTATTAATGCAGAAGTTGTGTGTGTGAGGATGACCTGTGTTTTGCTCTAAAATACATTGCTTGTATTTTAATTCCTGTCCCACGAGCTTGTGTTAAGGTCTTTTCTGTGCAGATGAAGTGTGAAGTAACAAATAGATGATATTAGACCCAAGTTGTTTGTATGTATGTATTTTTCTTCTCATAATTTCATTGAAAAGGTGAGCTTTGTGTTTTGGCATTTAGGAAGAAGCATAGGGTATATTTTAAATCCCAGGTAAAACTGATTTTCCAAAATTGCAGTGTCTGAGGTGTCTTTGTTGGACCATAAGGCCTCAGAGCCCTGCTTGTTGCAGTAGGAAGGATTCAAATGCTGTCTGATTTTTCTTACAAGGCTTTAGCTTGTTGATTAGTATTGATTGCTGAAGGAATTGGCCACTTGAGTAGATGCTGAATCAAATAATCCCCTCAGTTCTTGCTTTGCAAATCCATTGTCATGGAACAAGCTGCTGAGAAGCTTTGCATACGTGCCACAGTGTGATGGGAAATTCTCTCACAGTCTGACTGGTAAAAATTGCACCTTTTTTCTTCTTCTTAAAGTACTATTGACAAGGGATATTTGTGCATAAATTTTAGGGTAATAGTATGCAGTTACATCTAACAGAATAACAACAAAAGCCCAGGAGTAGCTTTTTGATATATCTAAATGATTTAGATACAGTGAGATTTAGACTTCTAAATCATATAAGTAGCATTGAAAAATTTTCCTACATCTTTTTGTCTAAAAACTCTCTACTGCTGATTCAGCTCCTGACACATAGGCAGCATAAATGGAGCACCTGTAGCTAATGCAGCTTTTAAATTTTGTATTCTAAACTGGTCTCTGAGATGTTGATGACAAACACATCAACTGTCCCTGCCCCACTGGCTCAAGACCTTTGCAGTAGTGTGGGGTGTGTGACAGGTATGTCAGGATGCTGGCTGGGGGAGCAGGGAGCAAGCGATACCATAGAAAACAGCCAAGGATTTTGTATGCAAGTTTCAGAGAAATGCAATGGTTCTGGTCTGTGTTAATTGGAATTCTTATGAGTATGAACTCCAGCTGATACTTGTAAGAGATTACTGCTGACATGTGAAAGTAAGGATGAACCAAATGGGAGATGCAGGATCATCCGTGTAAGCCTTGTTTCTGCTAACTGACTTGTACAGAGCCCAGGGAAGTCAAGCGATTCCTACTGTGGTGCTATTTACAAACTTGGAGCCTCTGGCTGAAAGACGACGGTTGGTTACCTGTTACACGCTTTTGGGCCTGGCTGCTCTGTTGGTTACCTGTTTCTGTTGTTGATCCTGAATTTCCTCTCTCGACTACTGCGTTTTTGGTTATTGTTCACAGAAGAAGCTCAGCTGAAATCTTCCTACTGGAATCCTAGTTCTGTGTTTCACATTAGCTATAGCTGTAATTATTGTGAAAATACTTGCTTTAGTTGATAACTTGGGCTAGCCAGTTACTACATACTTCTCACTCAACTTATTCCTATTCTATTTTTAAGTATTTAAAATTCTTTGATTAGAGGAGGAAATAATTCACGTGGGAAATAGGAGCTGTGGTAAAGCCTCTGAACTTGGAGGGGGGAGGGTGAGTATATACTTTAAGTCATGAATTGCATCATATTGTATCAGGCATCCACATAGTACAGCTATACTTTTGTGTTAGGAATAGCAGAATTGTCAGTAATAAGAGTTTCATTCAGGAGATGATCCTTGTAAAGGGTCCTTTGGAGACAGTCAGTTTGCCTTCTGCTTTGGTTTCTGATTAAATTCCTGAGGCTGAATTTCTTGTAACGAGAAATTAGCTCTTGGATGAATTTCCAGAAGAAGAGTATTGATTAAGAGCTATTTGTGACCATCTGAGCTTCAAGACAAGTGGATGTGCTACAGGTGGGAAATACAGCCAAATATATATGCACACTCAGATTATTATTCACTGATTTCTTTCTTCATCCTCTGGGAAGCTAATATTCAGAGTGTCAACCATTGACTACTGATAGCAGAAGCCTATCACAAAGGAAAGAAACATCAGAACTGCTGAACAGACCAAGAGAATTCATTTTTTTAAGATGCAAAGAAAATATCAGAAGTAGTTAAAATGTAGGTTATTATTAAAAAATAATATGAAGCATTAATATAATAAATACCTGAAAACACGTGTAATGTAGAAAATAATAATGATGTTCCTAGCACTGTCTTTGAACATGGCGCATGAACAATTTTTCAACTAACAGATGAATGTCTTCCATTTTTAGAGGTCTCTGAACTTACTAGACCCTTGGGATCATTAGCAAGTCTTCTGAAAAATGATTGAAATTACTTTCCTAGCAAAAGAAGCAAGTTAATACCCACCACTAATGCTCTAGTCTCTTCCTCACACCCACCATGCACTGGTTTGGGGGAAGTGGATGACCAAGCACCTGAAGCAGAACTGGTTGTCTTTTGCTGATTTTGCAAACCTAGAGCTAATCCATTGGTTTTAAACAGCTCTTCTGTACTACATATGCAATGCATTGAAATCATAATGCCACTGCACAAGTCTTTACTAGTAGCAATATTGTTGCCAAATGATCTCTGCACATTGATAATTAATTTTCTCTGTTATGCATGTAACTTTCCCTGGGGTGGTGCGAAACTAGATCACCAAAATGATTTATGAAATGGAAACCTGTTTGAAAGCTCGTATTAGTGGTGGTTTGACAGTTGTTTGGCTTTGTCATTTTAAGTGACCTTTATCATGGAATCAGTTTATAAAAATAAAGGGGGGTAGGTGGTGTGTATGTCCAGATACTGCTGTGTAAGACCCAAACATCCAGTACAGAAAGGTCCTGTCTCTGAAACTTAACAGAAGTCAAATAGTTAAGCATCAAGAGTGGATATGTGATAGTTCAGTTAAACATGCAATGCTATACTAGAAGATGCATCTCTTCCGTGGTAACGTATCCCTTATGAACACTGATGAGAATTTGAAAGGCTTTAACTATTAGTTCAGAGTTGCTTTCCATTAGATTTAGCTGCGATTGTCATGAGACACATTTGGGGATCTGAGAAAGTTTGTTTTGCAGCCTTTGCTTATGTCGTCTTATACAAGCCTTGATTTTGGTTAGGGAGGGGAAGTGCTAGGGACTTGTACACTCCCACCACACCTTTGGCTAGCAATCCAGATTGTGGTGTCAAAATAAAAATTCCAGATAATTTACTGGAAGGCTAATGCGCTTTACAGGCTAGGCAAAATTTAATAGCAATTGTAGCTGCTTGGGGGGGGAGGGGGGAGATGTGAACTTGATTGGTTTTAAAAAAGATGGATTAAGTACTTAAAAAGGTTTGGCAAGAAGGATGTATTACAAGTAATTAATTTTTTTTTTTTTTTTTGTCCAAAAGTATATTTCCAACACATTCTACAGGGAGGTGCTTAAAACCAGTGTCAGAACTCCATGGACTTTCCATAAATGTATCTTGAGGAATGAAGAGCACAAACCAAAGCAGACCTTTTTCCTTGTCTCGCCTCAGAGGCTGATGGTGGTGGGGAGGGGATGTCAGCTCTGGCATAGTTGGCTCCTCAGCCTGTGGTTCGTTCAGCTTCGTGCAGGCAGCCATGGACTTGGTCCAAGCACCTCACGTCGGTGCTGTGATTTCCATTTCCCTTACTTTTGCAGTTAGTGCAGTGGTATGCTGCTTATGCCCTGAAGGACAGGCGAGCATCTTCTCTCCAAGGTTGATGCTGGTTCCTGGACCAGTGTGAAAGCTGGTAGTGGTTGTGTGTTACATTAATAATATGGGCTATTACTCTTAGAGTTCTGTATATAGATAAGGATTAATATTACACTGAAATTGGTTGTGAATTACTTAGTTTGTTGATACATCATGAAATCGATTCAGTGATGTAATAGCTTTTGTGTTATTACTTTAAATACTGTATTACCTTCCTTGGGACTCTGTATAATTAGACATAAGGATATCTTAAATGATTTCTTTTTTTTTACATGATATAGATTTGCATTAATGATGGTTGGAAAGAAATATCTTTGTATTTTATAACATAATTTTCTGTAAACAATCAGGCTAGAAAATGTTTTCCAGTGACAGCAGCTCTTCCTGGCTACTTTCATATCAACATTTGGCATTATCTAGTTGCTCAGCTCAGTGCATTCTTGAATCGGTTTCAGGAAAAAAAACCCAAACAACTCCATAGGACTTAGATTTTAGGAGCAGACAAAGATTCTTTCTGTACTTTGTTTCTAAATCTTTAACATTCGTTTTTTTTCTGCATGAATAGAAATGTTCTTTGAAGGAATTCATGCCATCATGCGGAGTGAAACACTTTGGTTATGAGGAGTTTTTCCTGCTAGTACTTTCTAAGTGGACTCTGGGTGTGGGCATGCATCTCTCGAGCAGTCCTCAGCATTGTGTTTAGCTTTGGATGTGTCTGTACTGTGCTCCAGAGCTATTATTACAGCTCATTTAAACAGACACAAGGTAGTTTAAAACAAATTAATTTGGGTTCCAGTAGCAGGGCTGCTGCAGGGCTAAGGTTTCACTGGCTGAACATCTAGCCAGAGCTGGTATTTCTGTGTGTTTAATGTTGATGTTTTTATGGCTATATCTCATCTACAGTAGCTGCTTTAGAGGTAGATCGGGTAGGTCCTTGCATGCTGCAGTCATACCTGGCTTGTCGCTGAAGATTGTGTTCCCACTTTGCTGCATTTTAAACCAGTGAATTTCAATAAAATTGCAGGGAATATAAGTTGAGAGAGCAGCTTTGTAAGACAGATCTTCAGGCTGTGCATAAAATGGACAAAAAATGGGATTTTTACTTCCCCTCACTGGTAGCTGGCATATCACAGCCAGGCAAGGTGCCACCAATTGGCATCTATCTCCAGATTCCCCATATTGACATGAGTCATTCAGAGCTGATAAAAACATTAGGTCTAGTCATAACTTGCCCCAGTAAAGGTTCACAATAGCTTCAAGAGACTATCTCAGCCTCCGTCATTTTTCTGAGCTGAGGCTGTCAGTTTGACAGTTGGGGTTTTCTGTGCATTATCTGTTTTACTGGCTCGCTAGCTGGTGAGCAGCTTGGGGTGAAATCTTTGTCTTGCTCACGTTGCTGGATGTTTTACTAGTGACCTCAGTGCTTCTTCCCCCCCCTGCCCCCATATGCTGTTGAATTGACATCTATTTCAAATAGAGGTCAAATTTGTAAACACTGTCAGGGTGGCCATAACTGCTTTAGGCTGTCAGGTGTTGGAGATGATTGACGACGTTGTTACTGGCCCTTACAGGAGATGAGCAGAAGTGGATGGGCCTCGGTCCCTAAAATTGCTGCTCCCTCATATTGCTACCTGTTTACTGCAAAAGACAGAAGCCTCCTTTCAACTATTCGGCTTCATGTTTTAGCCTCTCTCCTGCTGCCAAGAATATTTTAACTCTGTGTCAAGAGAAAATGAATTCATGCCTTCAGGATTTGTACTCTTTGCTCTGTGCTATATGATAGCAACCCAATGAGATGCGCAAGTGGAAACTGCATTAATGATTGATAAAAGCTGAGAGCTGTTTAAATTTTTTTCCTGTTTAATGACTATCAATAATTTAATGCATTTACTGTATGTTTTTTAAGAAGTAACACCCATATTGGAGGCTTGGGTTTAATAGGCTAAATGATTCAAGCTTCAAAAAATACAGATTTCCAACATGAAGTGTATCCTCTTTTTAATTAAGAACAAGACAGAAAAATATGAAATCAGGCTTGTAAGATAGAGATAGTTCTTGTGAAACAAATGTTTCTGCATGCCCCCTCTCCTCTCCCCTTACCCTTTGGGCTGTTGTCATGCCAGCACATGGCCCACTGGCGGTGGCATGCAGGAGCCCATGCTACCACCCCAGCAGGGAGCCCTGGCAGGGTGCTGCTCTCCAGGATGTGGCCATGCACTTAACTTTCCTGTCCCTGATGTCTGAGGTCCTAAGTCCCACAACAGCACTGTTATTTTAGCTGGTTTGTCAGCATCCTGTCATCAAAGTCACTTGGGGAACATCGAGGAGCATGGCTTTTAGAGAAGGAATTGCTTCCTTCAAGATCTAGCTTAAAAGGGAGAAATAAATGTTTTGAAAAATTATTGCCCCTCTGTTTCTTGGTAAGGGACCAAATTTTTAAAGTGGTGAGCATCTTCCAGTGTGCTTGGATGCATTGGGTTTGGTCCTCAAGGCTTTGCATATAAAATATGGGATATAAAAATCTTACTTCTGGTAGGTATGTACCTTTTTTGGTGGTTAAGAAAAAATTAAATATTTTTTTCATTATTAGTGGTCATTGCAGTTAGACTGGTAAGTAAATGTCATGCTAGGTTGGTTTGTTTTAATAAGCATGTTATCTAAATGCATGCATATGAAATAGTGCTTCTGTAAACTTAGGTTTTCATACAAACAAATGTCATTTTGGGAAGAGCTGTCTTCAGGATCCAAAGAAAGCAGATGGGGAAATACAGATAAGTGTAACATTTAAGTTGCAGAAAAGAATTGTGTAAATGCATCTCAATAAACATACAGAAATATAATACATTTGGCATTTGAATTAAAGGTGGTTCAAATTAATAAAAAATATACTTCTTGTTTAGGAGCTATGTTTCATGTAAGTAAAGCAGAGTCTTATATTTAGACATCTATTGATGGGTAGATCCCATGAGCTCACTAAGACCTGAGCAAATCAAACGAAAATTTATTTAGGAGATCTGTGTTTTGATTCACTCTTAAAATGTTTTCGTCCTTTGTCTGTGCTTCTGCAACAATATTTTGATAACTTTTTCTTGGCTATTTGTAATAGATACTTGAGAAGAGTTTCCTGTCTTTTGTGCAGATACATTTCTGGGAAAATAGTATTTATGTTTAAAGAAGCTTGTTTCTTCACAGATACCTCCAGTACAGGTGTTTATGGTAGAAGTGTTTACCCTGTTCTGTGTGTACAGACATATACACGTGCACACACACATAATATGCATGGATAATAGGGATATGCTTTTAATTAATATTAAATTAAATGACAAATTACTAAATTCTAGCTTGTTCTGTTTATGTTGCTGTAGGAAAGCACTATGTTGTATGCAAGTTTTGTTTTATACTGACTCTGTCCCGACTGTAGATATTAGAAAATAGATTGGAGAAGTAACCTACTGCAGGGGGAGGTGAGGTTCCTGGCTTCAAAACACAGGGTTTAGGGTCCTGCCCTGAGAGTTAAGAGAGAGTGCCCAAAAATACCTGGGAGGTGCCACTGTCATTAGTGGCAGAGACTACAGGCTAATATAATTTAGTAAGGTATGTGAGAGAGATTTCTGGTACTGTTCTAAGAAACATTTTAACAACAGGTTGTACAAGAATATATATGGAAAATGGTCTCTCTCTCTCGCTCTCTGTCTTTTTTTTTTTTTTTTTTTTTTGTCCCCGGTTTTCATCATGATGGTTAAGAGTAGGTGTTTTAATCTTTTTTCTTGACTTGCTTGGTTGTTTTTTTACAATGCGAAATTGAGATTACTACTTCTTTCAATAGATACTAATGGAATAGTTATTTAATTACCTCTCCTAGATCAAGAGGTTGAAGAAAAAAAGGAAAATATTTTTTACTGTGATATAAACTTGACCTATTTCGATCAGTGCACACTGAGTGTGCATATAATTCACCTCAAGAAAAGTAGCCATTTGTTAAATGTAGATTGAAGAACCCTGGTAGTTTTGGTTTTTGTTTGGTTTGTTTTGTTGTTTTTTTGTTTTTTTTTTTAAATTTTATTCCCCCCCCCCCCCCCAACTGTGTGAGGTCATGATGATGTATTTCCTCCCCTTTTAAACCTTGCTTTGCCTTATGTTGTGAACATGGTTTGGGGAGGGGGCTGTTACGTACAGCAGTGCTCTGATCTAATTCCTTTCTCTGGTTCCTGGTGTAATGGAAGTAATAAACGTTATAGGTCTAGAAGAATCCAATAGACTAGAAAATTTTCCAGGTTGGTTGTGTATAATGGAGGCTTCCTTTAACAGAGGAGTTCCCCAAAGGGCTGACGGGGACTCATGGTAGGGGTTAGACAAGATAAGGTGAGCAAGCTCTTTGCCAGTTGTGCAGTGCAGACTGGAAGTGAGGGGAGTTACTTTCCAAAAACTCTTTATTTTCTGAATTTAAAAAGTCTCTGGGTCAATTAAATTCAGAACTAGATCCTGGCAAGCGTCATGAGGATCTTTATGTTTAACTATGGGAAGTGGGTTAAACACCTGGGAAAAAACACTGTATTTTCATTGTGCAGCAGGAGGAATAAATCTGGCACTGATCGTTCAGAAAGAAAGGTTAATTTTTGTTCAAGATCACATTTCAGTATTGCTGGTCCAGGTTTCAATCTTTAGCTCATGTTCTGTCCAGAACAGCATGTGTAGTGTGAGATTTAATGAAACCCCAGCTCTAGCTGGTAGAATTGAGGATTATTTTTATTAAGCTTCATATAGGAAAGCAACTCAGCTAAATCCACTGCAGAAGTTGACTCACACACCATCTGAGGGTGTTTGTCTTAACATATGCCTCTTCATTTATCTAATGTTGATGTCAACGATTTGTTAGGTTTCGATACAGTATTTCCCAGTTTTCTATTTGTTTCCTTCCTGTAATGGCTGTATACTCAAAACATTTTGACATTTTTCTTATACAAATTATCTCTGGCCCTGCCAGAAATTTAGTCAAGTCTTTTGGTATTGTAAGTCATTTCACTAGGTTTCTCCACTTAGAGTTTGACTTTTGGGTAATGCATTATTTCACTTAATTATTTTTTTTTTTTTTCCCTTGCCTGAGGATTTGCAAACAGAGCAATCTCACTTTCTCTGGGGCAAATAATGCTGAGTCAAAGCTACATCCCTAAGTGGTACTTAGGACAGATTTCTGTCTTGAGAATGTTGTTAAAAAACTTTCGGTTTTTTGCACTTAGCCTTCTTTTTTGCCACCTCTTGATTTTGTTTGATTAAAAATATGCTTCCTCCAAATCTTGTACGTCTGCTTTAAATTATTTCTTCTACCAGTAAGAGGATGAAAGTATAAAATTTTTAAGCACTTAAAATGTAACCAGTATATCAAGTCTTAGCAGACTTTACCTGGCATATGTGTGTGTGTGGTTCTCTTAGCAGGGAGAAAAATGCTGTCTAAAGCATCCTTTTGATTTAGTGAAAAATGAAAAAGAAAAGCAAATGATACATTTGATTTAGGGATACAAAACTAGTGTGTGGTTGGGGGGCATACAATTCCCCCCCCCTTGTATTTTGCAACCTGGTCTGTGCTGGGCTGCTCAGTAAGTATTGATTAGCACTTAGCCACAGGATGTACACATGTCAGGAGCAATTCACTGGGGGTCATTTCTTTTCCTGACCCCACAATGAGGGCTGTAGCACTCTTTAAATTAAAAAGTATAACAGTTTGAGTACTCCAGGTGTTGGCTTAAGTTGCTTGGCATCAATTAGTATAAGAGGGCTGAAATCTGACAGAAAGCAGAAATGCGGCTGAGGGTGTAAGATATCGAGGCAGTGGAATTAAACAATGTGGGAAGGTTTGCCTTTAGGGAAGGAGGTTGGGGAGGCAGGTTTTTGAGCAGGTATGGTTTTGTGCCAGGATCTATTCTTTCGCATTGTCAGGTGGCTACGTTCACCCATAAATAGGGCTAGCATAAGGCAGAAAAGGCTTTGAGTCACTCGTTAGTGTACTCTCCTTAGTGCACATTTTGTGTGTCGTCTTCTGTGATCTTTATTTATTTTTTAATTGTTTATTTACACTGCCACTGTTACTTAATGAATTCTTTAAATCATTGCCTATCTAGAGGGGAATCTGGACAGAATTTTTCTTGCAGCTTTAAGTCTTGCTGACAGGAAGGGAGGAGAAGAGAGCTTTTGTCCCCTAGAAAAATGCAGGAACTGTGGCCATTTAGAATTGGACAGACATGGTTGGCTTTGAGGGAGGTGCTGTGATGGGAGTGCTGCCTTTTACTTTGTTTCCTATCTGCTGGGGCTCCTTGTATAAAAAAATCTCTTTCAGGAGACTAGGATTCATATGCAGTCACATGCTGTTAGCAGATGGGGTAATTATCTTTTTGAGGGATGAGAGGTGTGTGGCGAAATGCAAGGTGGCATAGACCTTTTTCCTTATTTTGAGAACTTGTGTTCAGATTTTCCATGGGACAAAAAAGGACAGAGTTTTCTGTATGTATATAAGCCAACAGAATGTGACAGAGAACAGACTGTACGTGTTTCCCTTTGCTCATTCCCCATGGAAAACCTTGATTGCTATTTCCTCAAATATGTTAATGTCTTGCATGCACCCTTTAAAATAATTTTCCACTTGATTTTCCTGCCTTTCATCAGAGGCAGGTACTGGAGGTAGGGAAGGGCCCATTAAATCTG
>JAVJGG010000094.1:15431134-15446994 GCA_035590195.1 Aviceda cuculoides | reverse complement strand
AAATTGTAGGTTCTGATACCTGTCATACCTTGATGATTTAAAAATACCCCCTTCTTCTACCGCTGCAGTGTTCTGAATGAAATGCTTTCTAGTGTTGGAAAGTTAGCACAAAGATTACATGGGAAAATGTTTGCAGCTTTATGAGAAAGTTGAATTAAAATCTCCTCATTTAATGTGAACTAATCATGCAAGACAGCTTTTGCTTTTCTGATGTAAAGAGTGCTAGTTTGTAACATTGTACCACCTCAGTCTTTCCAAGTGGCAAGAGCCTTAAATGTCAGCCTTAAATGCAAATTGGAGTAGAGCCTTTCAGAGAAACTCAGTATCATAATAGAGCTGAAGCATCACTTAAAAATAAGTACATTTTTTTTAACTAGCTACTGATTGTTTAGGTGTAATGACTGTACCATATAGTACTTGAGCCCAGTGCTGCTGTTGGTTGAGGATCCTAGCAATCTACTAGTCTGATTTAGAGACAAGCATAGCATAATCCAGTAATTGCATAAAGAAGTAGCACTGCCCCACCTACTGCTCCATGAGATGGAAATGAGCAAAACTGTGTTGAAAAAATAACTTGTTACATGGCATTATATACATAATACTGTAGCCCTTTCTATAGCTGTGGGTTTTTTTAACTATTACTTTAAAAAAAAGAAATCCGTTTGTTAATTTCTGGCAATAGTTTAGTAAGGGCTAAGAGTATTTACTCAATCTAGACAGCTATGGAGGCTTTAAAAATACCCACAGCCGTTTTCCAGACGGACTGCTTGCCAGTATTGGCATTGGTAAATTCAGAAGGGAAGAAAAAAACCTTTTAGATGAAAGAACAAAGATCATGTAGCTGTCTCCAGAGCAAATACAATGGATGATGAATGTATCTGAATGGTGTAATTGAGAGTGATGGTATCTAGTCATGTGACATTGTGCTGGTTTTTTGGTGACTGCTTGAATTTTTTTGGCTCTTGGGGTTCCCTCAGTGTCTCACACTAGGCCTGGCATAGAAGACTCTAAACATCTGTGGTCAGGACTTAAATTTAAGTTGTTTGATACAGGCTTACACAAGTCCCAAAATTCTTGGTTGAAAAGAAATGAGAATAGTTGCATATGGTGCTTGCAGAATCCAGTTTTGATTATCCCCCCCTCCTGCTTAGTATAAGGAATCTGAAAAAGGGTATTATCTTTCAGACATCAATCGTCCCCATACAGTTAGTGGACCTTAATTAACTGTAGCTACTTTATACCTTATGTCAATAACTTGTTAGCAAGTATCTTTTAATTATTTGTGAAATTACTTTAATTTGAGTTAGTGTGACACCTGCCTAATAACAGATTTCCAAGAAGTAAGTCTTTGCATATGGTTAGTATTTCAGATATAAATTCAAAACTGAAGATTGCTACTGGAACAATAGTGATGATGTGCAGCTGAATTTGGTGGTTCATCTTGATTTTGAAACCATTCCTCACACACAATGTGTATGTTTTTAGTTGTTTGGTGTTGGTGGTTTTTTTGTTTGTTTTTTGTTTTTTATGTGCTGAGAAGTTACTTTATGCACCCATTTATAGAGAGTTTGGTAGCCTCCATTTTCTTGTCAATAGACAAGAAAGTATCTGTGGCAATTTTGGAAATAAGCCAAAATACCATAATATTTGACCAAAATGTCTTGGGAGAAATTAAGTGTTCAAGGCGGCACTTGTGTTGGAAAACGTCTGCTTGACCTTGCATCCTAGTAAGAAGGTTTACCTTCAAACTGGGGACTCCCTTGGGAAGGGTTCAGTACATTTGATTCCCATGCTCCTAATCCAAACAAGCCATAATGGAAGACACTAGAGATTATAAAGTTTGAGAAAATGGTGGTTTGTCCTGATGCTATGTGACCTGTGATCAGAGCACCTCAAACATAATTCCTACATCTTCTTAGAAGATTTGCTAGTGGGCATACACCTTTGTGGGCACTGAACATAGTCCCAGCTGGCAGCTGTTAGTTTAGGTCCTTTTATAGCAGGACACAGTTCTGGAAAAGAATATCAATCTTTACAACCTATTATCAGATGGGGAATTGAGATCTAGGCAGTGGTTCTTCTGAAGGACTGCAGCTTATCATGAGCTCAACCTAGATGCAAACAAAGTCTAGCATTTGCTTCCTGAAAGTGTTCAGCGGATGCCACTGTAAAATGAAAGAGTCTGTTGGGCCACTACAAATGTCAACCCTATATTTCTAGCTGAACACATGGATGCACAGAAAAGCAAAGTTATTTCCCTGCAGTCCCCTGGCAAGAAAATGACATAGCTGGGAATAGAACGGAGATTTCCTGATGTCCATTCCTCTCTTATAATTACCAAAGAGCGCTTTCTTTTTCTTCATTGTAAACATGAATCAAGCCAAATGGCATGCACAATTACCCTTTTTTTCCAGCAAAGCTGAGGGGGGAAGAGGAGGAGGGGACCTGAGCAATGAAGGGGGAGGAGAAAGTCATTCAGGGACAACTGTACCTGCTGGGGGCACAATTTAATAACCACACCGAGTGGAAGGAGCAGCCTGTGCTGCAGATGCATTATCTGCAGAGTCCCCGATCTGGGAGAGTGCTGCAAAAGGTTTAATGCAAATCTGAGACCTCTGCCATTGTGTGAGACAGATTAGGGCTCATTTGCATTCTTTCTCCTATAATAATTACCTAGCAAGGAGTGCCTGTTACCATTAGCTTCATTCTGTTTGCCTGTGATAACGCCATCAGCAATCTCTTCTCCACGGATTACGGACACTGTGAGGAAGGGCAGTGGGCCAAAAAAAATAAAAAAAAAAAAAATAGAAATCTGTTGGAGAGAGTAGTAGAAAAATGTGAATGCTGAAAAATTAAAATGCAGATAATTGTAGTAATAACCATTAAATATAGCTGGAGAAATACTGCGAGCTGAAGAGTAAAAGTCAATATTAATCCATAATATTGATGAGGTGTATGGTTTCAAATATCAGTTTAGAAAAGCCAGCACAGGATTTTAACTGAGATTTATCTATGGTGCTTCAGTAGTTTTGTTCTGTTTTCGGAATTGGCTTGGATTGTTCTAAAATTAGCACAACTAGAGAGCAGTGTTATCGAGATGTAAATGTTAACAGTCTAAAAATTATGTGATGCATCAGAAATTCAGGAACATTCAGCAAACTTAATGCAACTTTGGGTCCTGGAACTCAAGCAAAGCAGTTTCCCTGGCTTACAAATAAAGGCAGATACACGTGTTTTTTCTGTGACTTTTTGTTTGTTTTATTAAGATGGGAGGAGTTAAACAGGAGAAAAGGAATGCAACTAAAATGTGGGAGACCACGGGTGCTAAAAATCAGCTGTTCCCTCCACACACTAATTGCATATAGAAAGAATATGAAATCCTCGTGACCAACAGTTGCTGTTCTTGCCGTTTGCTCTCCTTCCTTTGGTTTGTGCCCTCTGGGTCCTGCCAACGAAGCCGCTGGGGTCATTCCACGAGAGGCAGAGAGCCCTGAGGTCCCCCGTCCAGCTACGGTTCCTTGTGGCAGCCGGGCTCCTGCCTCGAAGCCGCAGCCTGGAGCCTGCACTGCGGCAGCAGATTGCAGCTGCTGGAGACAGAGCTGATGACCCATTTTGGGGCCTTGTTGTGTGTGATGCCGTGGAAGGTCCTCTTTGAATCCTGCTAGCGCAGGATCGAGGGGGGACTCGGTTTGGAAGAAGAAAACATGCCTGATACTCCATATGCACATCAACATCAGGGAGGGAGCAGCGTGTGCCTGGGCAGCCTCCATTTTGGTGCAAATCCCCCCTGACAGTATTTTTACAGTGAGGTAATTCCATCTTTCACGGTGGTGGGGTGGGGAAGCAGGAAGCCAGATCAAAGCAATCCTGGCTTTAATCTGTGAGCAGCCATCTTAAATGTATTTAAATGTATGTAAACTTATTCCTGATCTGGAGCAGGCTACCAAACTGATGAGTCGCATAGTTGTGTGGTTTTGGGTGGTTTTGGTTTTGAAAGTGATTTTTGCGGTTATGCTATCATATTCACCTTGTCACCAACATGGAGGCAGCAGAATGCCAGGGATGCTGCTTGAAAAGTTGGTCATGGGTCTGTGGGGGGAGAGTGGTGTGGGGTTGCAAGGGGTTGCATTGGTGAGCTGTTGGGGAGCTAATGAACTACCAAGAGAAAGCTTTGGTTACTGTGGCTGGCACCATTTCTGCTTGTTACGGATTTGAGAGGGTGCTGTGTTGCCTGTAGAACTTGACACAACTCTGAAGACTTTAGAGTTCCTCGTGTGTGAGCATACTTTGTATACCATGTTTTCTGGTGTTTTCCTCTTGGTGTTGGATTTACATTTTACAAACTAAGGTTTGTTCTTCACCCCCTGCTGCCCTCATGCCTCTGCATCATGATAGGAATACTCTGTTTCTCAATGAGAAAGCAAGAGATAGTTATTTCTCTGTGAAATCTGAACAGCTGAAATACAAAGCTAGGAAGGTCCCTTACTTTATACACAGTTATTCTGCCCATCTTTTTTGGCAGTGGACTCCATATAATAAATATGCGTTGAATAATATAGGAGAATATTCAAGGATGAACAAGGTTGACATTTTGTATGTACCTGGACCTTTCCCAACTAGGGAGGGATTGCAAATGGAGGTGCAGGTCTGCAAACAAGTAGCCAGCCTGGCCTTTTGTGAAATCAGTTTCGCCAGTTTTTTTTTTTTTTTTTTTTTTTTTTTCATTTATTTGAGGATTTTCTTTGGCTGTGGTAGCAAGAGACATTTGGCAACACTTAAAAATGTCAAGATATGTGGATAGGGCTAAATGCTGCCTTAAATGGTATCACTAGATATTTAGTGTTAACCAGAAGTTATATTGCTCTAAATGATTAGAGGGAATGACAGGGAACAGGAAGTGTTGACATATTTCTTAAGTCTGATTTTTTTTTTTCCCCCCTTTTTGTTTTGCCCCCTATAATAATGATAGAGATCACAAACATGACAGGTATACAAACATAAAGGGAAACGAAATTAAAAAAAAAAAAAAAATGTTTGAAAGCACACATTTCGTAAAGAAAACAGGTACTTGTAATTCTAAATACAAACTGAGGGATACCAGTATGTTTTATTTATAAGCAGCAGCTTAAATCTTTTGTTCATCTTCAGACCTTTTTCTAGGAAGAGGAAATACAATTTGGTGCATGGCTAGTTCTATATAAATCATTTACAAGTTGAGCCATCATTACATAGGAATATGATATAATTGGAAAGGTCTAATGTGTATAGTGTGTGGAGAAGGACAGGGAAGTTTTGAAGTGGTATCATGGAAAAAAATGATTATGTACATCTAAGTGTAAGCTGAAACAGATCAACATATTTTACTGTGTGAATAATTGGAGATAATAATTTAAAAATCTGACTACTTAAGAGATGCTGCAGTATGATATGTGAAGCTGTATGTTTATATATAAAATTCGAAACTTAAAAAATGATGTAAAGATAACATAGCTTCTTATGAGGCTTGTATTATTCTTGCAAATTATTTTTCTCCATATGGCCCTCCTTTAATAATTAATTTTCTATAGTCACCATATGTATTTTCAATCTTTTATTTTGATTCTGTAGCGATGCATTCCAACTCATTAGTATGCTAAGCAGTATTTAGCTTTTTTTTCTGTCTTTCTTTAACCCACCATACACATGGGTATGTTACTGATACCGAGGCCTCCATAATCTGGGAGAAGTGCATCAGAAATTAGTTCTCAAATCCCCTTCCTTCCTTACAGCTGAACTTGTGCTTTGGAGCGTTTTGTTCAAGATCCCCATAAAGGCATGTGAACAGATGTGGTTTTGTTGGAGGAAATGTCACCATATTCAGCTTGCTTTGCCCTCAAGTGAAGAGGTGCCGGAAAGCTTTTGGGCTGTGTGAGCCCAGTGGCGCCCAGACTGTGTTGCTCATCTTCCTAATTGGAGGCCATGGCCAGTCACACCCAGCAGCTTGCTCAGGCTACGTGTGCTGAGCTATACGGCTGCTCTGAGTTGTTTTTCAGTACAGCTGCATTTGGATGTAAATTTCAGCTTACCTTATCATTTTGATGAAGTGCCTGTCATGTTCTCTACCCCTCCATGGAAGTCCAAATACCCGTTTGGAGGAAGGCAAACGTTGCTGGGCAGATAAGCCGCTCTAGGATATGGACCTCCCAACTTGGTAACATACTGTATCTGAGACCAGCATATCTCCAAAAAAAAAAAAAAAAAAAGAGCAAAAAAAGTAGAGGGGCTTATTTGTGTCGTACACTGCTTTAGCAAACAAAAGACCCACAAATTTTCAGTATGTTAAGCTGACCATCGCATGTAAATGAATCAAAGGAACCGTTGATAATTCTTTGGTATCATTAGACTGTCTGTGACCGATTGTCAGGTAATCCTTCCTGTTGTAACAGAGTCCAGATGTGAACCACTTTATAGAAAATGCAAGAGAAGTTACCTTTCTAAATCATCAGTAGCAAGGCCACACAGATCTCAGCTGTACTTTCATGCCTCACCATGTCTCCTTCCTCTCTCTTCAGCCAGTTTAATAGCATGAAGGTACTAGCTGATAAACTGGCTTTGTTCACTTTTACCTAGCAAAAAGGTTTCACAAGCTTTACACAATATGGCATAGGGATATTTTTCCTAAATATTGAAACAAAATGTGCACACAGAGAGCATAGATATTCACGAAAGCATGCTTAAACATATGCTTATAAAGTAATGTGGATACTTAAACTTATATAAGCATAACCATACACCCACACAATTTACAAGACTAGACTTATTTTCAGCTGTCTTATTATCAAAATTACAATTTATATAACGCAAATTATATGAGTTAAAGGAATTTATGAAGCAGAATTTCAGAATTGTTTTAACTCTCCTGTTTCTGCAGAAAGTTTCCATCTTGGTCACCGCAAAGATAACTCTTTAGCGGTAGGGTGGGGGTGTGTGTAAAAATATTTTATGAAAAGGGCTGAAACTTGGAAGCATTGCAGAAAGCTATGTTTTAACATTTATTGGAAAGCTAATTGCAAAATATTTCTTTTAGATCCAGTCTATTATAATGCTGGTAGCCGTAATCTACAAAGCAAATTATGAAGAGAAACAAAGGATTTGCACACTGTTGTCCATTGATACCCAAACTAGCATCGAGTGACAGAATCTGGGTAACCAAAGTAAAGTAGCACAGTGTTGTAGGTGCAGGGCTCAGTCAGAGGTAATCGGCTTTCCTGAGTTAAAAAAAAAAAAAAAAAAAAAAAAGTCCATTTCTGGGTGGAGCACCATGCAGATATACCTAAAGACTGCAAACATTAATCTCTTCATGTGGTTTTGTGAACTTGGGTTTGTTTCTTAATTTGTGTACAGCTTTGTTAGGCAAAAACATGGTGTTGCCGCAGAGAGCACGCACGTGGGCGTACATGTTCTTGGCTCAGCCTCCTTGAGGAGGACTGACATGCAGGAGCTGGGACTTGTGGGGTGTTTGTATGTGTTTGAGTGGTACAGACAAGTCCTCATCCTCTTTGGACTAACTGCGATAGTAGATTTTTAAAAAATTTTTTATTTCCCCCCTTGCTCAGACCTAAGGAAGGGTTTTGTATTCAATCCTTGTGACTGGAGTGTGGCTTTGGTCAAAGATCACGATCTTAAACTGTGAAATTTGGATGAGTTACAACTCCAGCTGAATAAAGTATGCTGACTTCCCGTGTTCCAGCAGTGGGAAGTTAGCTGGGTATTCGTGTAGAAAGGAGTTCACCATTATAAAAGCAAGCAATCTGGGGAGAATGAGGAAGCCGAGCACAAGCCTTCGAGCACAGCTTGTGTACATATTTGTTGAAAGCTAATTGGCAACGCAATTGCCTTTCAAAGTTGTTCTTTCACCTATCAGTAGAGCACAACTCTGGTACTTAATGTACTGTAGATTACGTAAACGCTACCCTGAAATATTTGTACAGGCAATTAACTCTTGTTTTTACACTACTTTGAGCTACAAATGGAATCCTGCTGTAGAGCTTGGAATATTTATGTTATGAGATATATTCCATAATTAGATTAAATAATACTTTTGACAAACTGGTTAGTATTAAGATCAGAAAAACAGGATTGTCAGCTTCTCAGAGGATAACCCATCTTTTAAAATTCAGTATCCAAGAAATACAGATGCTGTTTTTGTACCACATTGTGGAGGAAAAACGGTATTTACAAGAATTATATCTGGAACAAATGTATCTGCTCGTCGTTATTATATTTGAAGACTGTAAATGCTTGTATCAGTAACACTGGTCTGCATTTTGTGTGCCAAAATGTGGTTACTAATGACGTTACTCAAGGCATGCGTACAGTGTGGCATCACTGTTACCAGAATGACATCCTCATCCAATGTGGTGTGGGTGACTCTAAGGGTACTTACATAGATGCATATTTATTTTTCTCCTTCTCACTCTTTTCAAACTTATCTTACAAATATTTTGTCCCTGATGAAATTCAGTCACAGCTCTATAATTTGAGCTGAATAGTAAATCTATTAAAATGTAACCAATTGGTAACAATAGTCTTAAAGCCAGTCCTCCATCCTCTAGAGTTTATTCACAAGCATTTGACCTAATACAACCATGAATTTGAATAAAATGTTAATAGATTTTATCGTAATTTGTAGCGTGACTTGCCGCCATGGTAATAAAACAACATTTATAACATCAATGGCTGTGGCACTCTGGTGCTCATCAAACTGCTTTGTGCCTGTGTTTAACAGAAGTGTAGATAATATGTTCCCTAGTGGAGTGGCGAGGGACTGGTTAAATGTGTTCGATAGTATTTTACATATAATCAAATGGGCTAAAAGAGGTAGAAAATAAAACTAATTCAATCGATATCCTTCATACCTTTCATAAATCAAGACATCACAGCTAGATTAGTTTGTAGTTGATTAAAAAATGGTTTCTTTAGAAAGAGAAAAGTGTAATATATTGTACAGTAGTGCAGAAGTGTTAATGCTGATATCAAAAGACACACTGGATGTATATTGATGCCATTTTTTTGCAGATGAGGACAGCTAGACTTGACTGGCATTTCCATTATGAAGGCAGCAGCCCACTTGCAGGTTTTGGATTTGTTCTCTAAACGGTCCACATCAATTGCTTCTGTAGTCAGATATCCATCTGTTTTCTCTTGCATTTCTTTTCCCTTCCCCTAATACGATCTCCTAGATAGAGAATTCTTTAATTATAAATGCAGGAAATTTCAAGCAATTTACCTGAGACTGGTCTTTTCTCAGTCTTTCGTAGATTGTTGTAATAGATTTTACTTCCCTGGTTCCCTAGCAAAATGTCCGTGACACAGGGAATCACATTTGGGCCTGTTTCTATATCCTTTCATTTACTTAAGAGTTCTTCCAGCTTTATCCAACTCTTGCAGGCATGGAGACCAGTTATGTGGAAGGAAAGGGTAGGTATGTGAACTGGTTTTTGAAATGCCTGATGTCACAGACAACCACTCCTCCTATGTGATAGAAGATGCTAATGGTAAACATGGATGAAACCAGAAGACTTACAATTGATGATTTTCAGTAGTGTCTACAAGTTTCTCTTGGATTCCTTCAAAGTCCCCTGTGGTTATAGGAAATGAAGGATGTTTGAAGCGTTACCTTCTTGCCAGATGAAAATAGGCAGGAGCAGTTATAATGCCTCCATCCAGTCACTGTCTTCTTTTGGGGGCTATATTTGTTCATTAAAGTAATGCTAGAAAAAATTAGAAATAAATCACCTTAAGAAACAATTTTGATTTGATGTTTCTCTGCTTTGGAAATTTAAAACTACTACTTAGTGTAAAAATGAATAGGCAGAGGGATTTCTGTTTAATTGGCAGGACAAGATTTTGGAGGTAGAGGGGTTTTATTTAGGTCAGTTGGTGTAGTTGGAAAAATAAACGTTTGTGGATGTGAACATTTCTTCACATTTCATGTTTTGATGGAGCAACTAAGTGTCATTCATTTCAGGTTGACAGTCTAACCTGTGTCAGATTTCTTAATACAAGGTCAAGAGTCATTGGTTCTTAATGAGCATTGCACTGTGTAAAAAGGCCAGAGATTTTGTAATCTGATCTTCCATGACTGCCTAGGAAGGAGGTATAACTTTGAAGGAAGTTGAAGCCTATTGTAAAAGCCTGTTTTTGAATAAGTGAATGTGATTGCATCGTAGTGGGAAATATGACTTTTTTTTTTTTTACATGCTTTTTAATTTGATGTATTATTTAACCATGGCTGCTTCTGAAAATGTTGGCTGTTGCTGTAGAACCCTTTCTTCCTTTCTACAGAATGCCTGTCCTCCTTACCTGGAGAGTTGGCACTGCCTGCCCTAACTTCAGGCTTTTCTCCTAGTCTCTTTACTAGTTTGTGTTAGGGGCTTGGTAAACTACCTTTATTTGAACTTGTAAGACAAATTATATAAATTGATGTGAATCGACTGGAACTTTGATTGTTTATAGTGGCTCTCAATCTGATCTGTAGTTTATCCATTTGAGCTTTCCTTCAGTAGATTATGCTGATTTTCAGGCTGGAGCATCTTTTTGTTGGTTTTCATAATGACTGTGGGTAGGACCTAGTGCAATTTGGTGCAGTATTAGTTCATACACCAAGGCAAGTAACAGTAGCAAATTTTTGTCTGGCAAACTGTCTTCTCACTGCCTGGCTTCCTCTGTCACCAGTGTCACTAATTCTCATTCTCTCATTTACTTGTCACAAACCGTTTGAGCAAGCAGTGAAGCTTAGATGGAGTACCAGCTGGATAAAAAAATAAAGCAAGTAATTCTAGGTGGTGGTGTTTGACCCACTCTCCTCTTAACAAAGTGGTTGCAATAGTCCTAAAGAGTATCTGTGGCAGGACCTGCATGTTTTATGCCCATGTACTGTGCTATCACTGTGCTAAGGGACTTAGTTGTAATAATTAGCAAACTTTAGGTCAAAGACTATCTGTTAATTATTCTTCTAGCTCTTCACAGTGTAGAACTTCCATTAAGCCATAGGAGTTGGCTGAATGAATACTTTTGGAGCTGTGCATGCATGGCTGTTGGGGTGTTTTTCTTACTAATAATTTCGTAATACATACCTACAAGTGAATAGTTAAAAGTTTTACTTTTTTACATTTTTTTCCCCCTTCGTTTTTCCTATAGAGACAAAATATCTAAAGCACATTAATCTGTGCGTCTAACTTCAGGTATGGTGGATTTTAAAAGGTAAACTGTAGGGCTCTGTCCCCCCTCCCCTTCTTTCCACCCCCACATTCAGAGAAAGAAGTAACCTAGTATCTGAAGAATGCGAGTTATGCAGATGTTCAAAAGGCCAAATAAAACAAATAGATGGGCTGCAGCTGCTAAAGCAGCATAAAGCAAAGAACATTTGCTGCTGTGATGAGAATGCTGTATTTCAGCATGCCACTAGCTTTTGCTTGTTTGAAGAAAATAGCAGGGTGAATTAGTTCAACCAGTTTTTATCTTATTTTGATTGTAAATTGTGATTGCTTTCATAATTGTTGAGATTTAAAAAAACCCCCATCTTTTATCTTAATGAGGAAACAGGAGAATAAGAAGCAGTAGTGTCCTTTCATAGTAAGGAAAGGGGAGTTACACAGAAGTACAAATGGTGTGTTTTGTTCCTAATCTTTCAGTGAGAGGTGACTGACATTCAAGGAAGTACTGGGCAGGGGGGGAATCCCACAACTGGAAGAAGTTAGTATGTTGAAGATGCCTTCAAATATCCTGAAATTAAAATGGGAGACCAGACACCCTGCAGTACATTAAAGATCAACTTTTCATCAGAAGTTTTGGGGTTGGGGAACCAAAGGAGGTTCACTGCCCAATATACTCTTCCAAACTGGATAGCATCTGGAGATAAAAAGGTTAAAAAATGATATGAGACTCGATGAGACCAAAACACTTCTCAGATTGGGTAAATCATTGACATGCAGGTTAGTGAAATTGTTCAGCAGTTGATCTGCTATTTTAGGGCATTCCTAAGCAACACAATGGAGTGCCAGAGAGAGATGCCCAAGCAAATACTACCCTCCTCTGGTACATTCACATAGCACAACCTTTTTGTAGAAATATTATTATTGTCCTGGGAGTAACGTGAGCATGTCACAGCAGTGTACCCATATACCTGAGGTCTATAGGAGGAGAACTTGCTTGGCTTCTGACAGCATTTGGCATTGCTACTTCAGCTTTCATAGCATGGGAAAACACACTTCCCTGACAGGGTCTCGTGTACATCTCGTGAACCTGGACATCTTATTCATTGTTCATACGTTTTAAGGATAGCATATAGAACAACAAGCAAGATGTGGCACCTTTGTCCTGAGCCTTTGGAATTTGGTCATACTGAAATGTTGGGTGCTACTGTGGAATTGCATAGAGTTCGCCACCTGCCCCTCTCCTGGTCAGAGATCCTGCTCAGGGTTTTTCATTTCCTTAATGCTACAAAATCCAGTCTGAGAGTAGTTAATAACTTCTGAAAAAAAGATGACAAGGTCATGATTTCAAGCATTCATTTGAGTTAGTATTTTGGACTTGTTACATACATGTGTGGCAAGTACATCATCCAAGAAAATGATCCGCTTCTGTGTATTTGGGAATTTGGTTCTAGGACTGAGCTAGATCCCAATATATTTTTTTTTGTAGGGAACCAACAGGACCCTGAATTACCCAGAGCTTTGAGTTGGATGTGCTTAGACCTTTTCCTGCAGTGAACTCTTCCAGAAACATCTAGAAGCTTTTAATCACTGAAAGCAAGATTTTATTTGAATAAGTACTGGAATAATTAACTTTTTAAATTGAAAAAATGCAAAGCAGCTAGATAAGAAAAATGGAAATAAAAAGTTTATGGGCAGCTTGCTGTTTTTTGCTGTGTTTCTGCAGGTGGGTTTTAACCCGAGAGCAGATTTTATCCAACTTGGTGAATTTCTGAGTTGCATAAAACTCTGTGCAGTCCTGTCTGTCCCTAAAAAAAAAAACTTCCTTCCATTTCCTCTGAGGCTCAGCTGTGTTTGCACTATGTTCCTCATTATAGTCTGTTCTTGAGCTGTAGGCACCAAGCTGCTTGCTATGACTCTTACCTGCTACAAACACAGTACTTAAACTTTCTCTTTCTTAAGTATGCTTAAAAGCTCTCCATGAAAATGAACAGTCTTCTTGCACAGGGGTCCGCTAATCCAGCCACTTCTGAAAGAAACATAATGTGTAACAGAGAAATTAAATACTATCTTGCATGTCTGTAACTTCTTTTGTTCCTGAATTTCTTGACCAAAGAGGCTGTATGATATGTTTTGTGTATTCATGAATACGTGTATATGTATGCGCTTGTACGAATGAATATGGTCTTTATAGAACAGGAATTCCTCTGTTTTTATGGAGAAATGTACCACAGCATGATTATTTCACCAGGCCACTGATACCTGCTTGCAGATACAGAAACCCTGTCTCTAGAGTATAATTAATGTTTAAAAAGAAATTAGCAATGGGATGTAACAGAACACTTTTGCCCACTTAAAATGGTGTTGAGTCATACCATTAAGGCTTTTAACTTGCTTATTTGCATTGCAAACTTGTTATGAAGACTATCATTTTCTCTTGTGGAAGTATCTCTTGGGGAAATTGAACGCTCTTCTTCACTTGATGACATTTGCACAATATGTTCCTCATGTTTGAGGAGTAGTGGGCACGATCTTTGAGCTCTACTAGTATGGTAATAGGAGGAAAAAAAATGATAGTAAAGACATTTGCATCATGTGATAATACCCACTCTTCTGGTTTTATTTTGTGCTTTTTCTCTAAGAATGACTACAAATTGACCCAGAATGGAGGGCAGCTAAACAGATTGGGAGCAAAGCAAACCATTGTGGTGTGCGTGGTCACCTTGTTGCTGAATGGTGCTCTGAATCTCCTTACTTAATGGTAGTGCAGGCAAAGCTTGTGTGCTAAGATCATTTAACCTAATGAAACAGGGGATGTGGGTCATTTGTTTGTTTGTTTTTAAACTTTTATTGTATAACTCATAACTGCCATTATTTAACTGCAATGCAATATCTTATTATGTAGTAAAGTTTCTACTGCTTCGGGTTAGGATTTGGGGAGATTTAGTAATACAGTTATTGGAAGAGGATAAAGTGGATGTCTGATTCTTGTGTGATGTTTTGAGGATTTTTGTACCTGTAATCGCACACGTGTCTGTACTTGTTTGTTCCTGTGAGTCAAATAGTTGCCATTCAGATGCATGCTCTATCTGTTAATCATGTGCAACGCTTCGATGTATGTACTGTCCTGCTTCCAAATGCTGGAACATGTCTGCGCTCTTAGTCGATGTCTGCTGTTTGATGCCCTTATAAACACTGATACTAAAAGCTGTGGAGTTCTGGTACCTATGTTGTTTCCCTCAAAGAGCTGGGACCAGAGTACTTTGTCATATGAAGGACAGATCACAGCTCCAGTGCTTTAGATGACAAGACCCTGTTGTAGTTCGTTCATTACTGGCGGCATTACAACAGTGCTTAATCTTCACCTGAGGGTGGACCCCCACTATGGTAATCACTCTGCTCATCAAAGCACCAGGCAGTCTGTGCCACAAGACTTCATAGTTTGAGTCGACAGTTGTGGAAGGAGAAGCAGGTGCTCACAGGAGACATGATTTGTCCCAAGTTGTGCTGAAGAGAGAAGCGTCAAGGGCAGAAAATAGCTCTTGACTCCTGCTCCAGTGCTCTGTCTATTGTCTGAACCCACCAAGGCACCCACTCCAGGGCGGATTTCTTTCAGGATGAGCTACTTAACTAATAGTTGTGAGTTAAAATGACAGCGAGCTTTTTTGTGGCTCATTATGGTTCTCTCTCTTCCATATTCATGTTAGACTCTTTCCATATTTAGTGTTTGAGATTTTATGGAAATATTGCCAGTCAAGTGCTACACTAGTGAGAAGGTGAAATGAGGACAAAACACAGGGGACAGATCAGAATCTTTAATCTTCGCTGCTGCATGTAATTTCTAAAATATATTAATCTGGTTTCATTCACTTACTGAACCATTTTGCACTCCATGTCTGTACTGTTTTGCCTTCATTTTAACTGGTCCAAAGCCAATTTTGTTTAATGAAAAAGACTCTGTTAGTTAGTATAGCAAGGAGGTTTAGCCCTTGTACCTTTTTGTCTGAGATCTTGAGGGTCTGTCCACTAAAGTTGTGGGGGAGTGTAAGTAGTGCTGTTAGACTTAAACAAATCAATTTCATTGCAGAGCTTTCCCTGTCATAATGATCAGTTTGCAGCACAAATCTCATTGATTTTTCACAGCCCTGTGGAAAAAAAAACCCCACGGTTGATGAATAGCACTAGGAGAGACTCGGGAGACACTAATTTTGTGGCTGGTAATAGTAGCCGTGGCTGTTCCCCACCTTTATTGCTGGCTCCTCTAAGCCTTTTCCATTAAGCCTGGCCTTTAGTTAGAAGAAGCCTGGAAATTCAGTGGTATCCATGAGAGAGTGTGAGCTCTTGAGAAGACAGAGGAAGAGCAGCACTTGTCGTGACAGAGAGAATAATCTTGCAGGGGTGAGCGGTGCCCCGTCAGCCAGGGCGTGATCATTACCAGAGCTGCCAGAGAGCCCTGCGCTCCTGTTCACAGACTGACCCTGATGCTTACCTTTTGTAAACTCAGAGTCAGAAAAACTGGTGCATCACAGACTGCCTTCTCTCCTTTTTTTTTTTTTTTTTCCTTCTTCTTTCTTCCTCCCCTGCTACAGATGTTTATAGTTCTTTCCGGGGGCAGAGGGGGGGATATGAACTATAGGTTTATATAAAACAAAAAAAACAACATGG
>JAVJGG010000094.1:15408069-15418429 GCA_035590195.1 Aviceda cuculoides | reverse complement strand
GGAAATTGTTTTAAGCCTTTTTTTTTTTTTTTTTTTTTTAAATTCAGAACAAGAATTTTTAGGGAAGCTGGCTTGAGCTTTGGAGCAAAGGCTGGAGACTGGAATTCAGATGATTCAGCAGAGGACTGATAGACGAGAAAAGGGAGTTGGTGGAGAAGGCTATGAGATATGTAGAGTACCGTGTCTTTTTTTTATGTCTTAATTACAGGCATGGTATCTCTTCTACTTCTTTTTTTTTTTTTTTTCCTTCTTTTCTCATGAGAGTTAAAAAATTGTCGTAGTTAAGACCATTACATAAATGTGCAGCACCTTTCACAGTTGGTCCTCTATATATTGTATTTAGAACAGTAATTTTTGCTACCGTCCTTTGAATTGTGTAAGAGCATCTTTCCCTTCCTTCCAATTCTTGAGACTAAACCATCCCTAGCACATCCTGATGAGGCAATTCAAAATGCTCATATTCCTGGTATGAGCTGTTTCTTTAATGAGGGCTCATAATGGTATGTCCATACTTGCTCAGAGGAAGAGCATATTTTAAGACACAGGCTTTGGTTTAAAAGCTCTTGGCAGCTGCCTTGAAATAGGTGTATTTATCTCCACTTTCCTAGCTGAAGATTTGTATGAAATGCAACAAGTAAGAAACCAGTTTTCCTGTTCTGGATGCAGTGGGCAGTGCTAGCTGATCTTCGAGCTGGGAAGGTGGAGACGTTGGCTACTAGTTTGCAAGGATAAGAGACTATTGATTTCTGGCAAATACATTATGGTGTAAGGCAAACATTCATAAAATCCATGGAGAGAGCGTAATAATATTCAGCAGTGGAAATGAAAAATGCAATTGATTTACCATGCTGCCATAAAGCAGTACTGCTCCCCTCCCCGCTCGCTCTCCCCCCTCTAGCAGGCTCTTCCCTGCTGCTGTGCCCTCTGTCCAAGCACCCACCAGGGAGACGAGGGTGCCTCTGGCTCTAATTGCCTGGAATTGGCAGCCCGGAGGGGATGCCACTTGCCTTGGCCTGCCTCAACATTTATAACTTGCAGCTGTGCTGTCCAGGCCTGAACTCAATGTGGTAAACCCATCTGGCTGGGGAAAGCCAAGTTCCTCTCCCTGTTCCCGATGGCCCCCTCCCTGCCCCATCCCCTCGCCCCCAGCCCATGTGCACCTTCTGTGCCCTCCCTTGCTCTGGGGAGGCCAGCAAGAAAATGTATCGTCTGCTGGGGCTGAGGCAGCTGGGAAAAATGAAATCAGGATTTTTTAAAAACTTTTTTTATTGTCCTGCATGAAGATTAAACCATTGCCAGCAGTTGCTTGGTGTATCATGTTTATTTTTAAATTCAATTCCATGACCGTTTCATAAGGAACAAGGCAAATATGGCAGCGTTGTGCCAGCGGCATGCTGTTTCAGTTTGCTCTTTGTATACCAGCTAGGGGACTTTCTCCTCCACTTCCATAAGTTTAAGATCAACGTTGCATGATTTTGTGGATGTTGGGTGTGTTTTTCAGGTCTTCTAAATATTTAAGTGCTAGGTCCAATGGGAGGGAAGGGACTTTTTCTTTTTTTTTCTTTTTTTCTTTTTTGTCTTTTTCTTTTTTTCTTTTTTTCTTTTTTTCTTTTTTTTTCCACAGCCTGTCAGTGAAAACACAGAAGCGAATGGATCAGGATATGACTTTGTAAGGTCAGAGGGTCAGAGTTTGAAACACTCACGCTTGAGATTGGGAGGCAATAGGTTTTTCCGTTTTTTGCTTTAAAGTAATGTTGCATCATTGGGTCTTCAGGTATTCTCTTAGACCTTGCCTTTTAGTGGCACAGGCTTTTAAGTCTAAGCAATGGTGCCAGCATACTTTTTTTTTTTTCCTTCCCCTTTTCATAAGCAAGCCAGCCTTTTGTGGTCTATCCTGTAGTAGTCACCAAACCTGCTTCATCTCGTGTGGCATTTCTGTCAGTTTTGGTTTGTCAGCCTGGCCTCCGGATTAGAAGTGGGGAAACCAGGATCGTTATGGGATAAATATCCCTTTCTTCTGTCACAGCCGTACTAAAACTTGAAGCTCTCTTACTAGATCGTGATGGTGCACTGTTGCGATATAATTGTGTAGTAATGCCTCTTAAGAGTTTTTGGCTCAGTCTTAGTTTTTATGCAAACTGCCCTGTTGTGTTGTTGCTCTAGCTGGCTGCGTCAGTGTTTTGCAACCTCAGTTACAGTTCTTGCTTCCTCTTCTCTCACAACTGGAAATTATTCAGCTTTTCAACTAGATCTCATTTATTTTGACTTAGAGTACTAAAAGAGATTGTTCGGTGTGGAATTTTGGGACTGTTGTTTTGTTTTTTAAATATATAACATGATCTAAGAATGGTCAAAGTGTGTGCACAGTAGCTAAAATATTGTATGGCTTCCAATGCACCCTGTTAAAATCTGTGCAGTGTTGCTGTTTGCAGGTAATTAATATTGTGATATTATTCCTTATATTAAGTAAATTACTGTTGAAGTTTTAATCTGTTGAAATACAAAACCAAAGAATTTAATGGTGACCTTTGTTTATGAAATTAAGTATAATTATTAGATTTGTAGAAGACCTTTTGAATTAGTTAACATGTGCTAACTCATGCTCTCACTTCCCAAGGACTGCTGAGTTGATGTTATGTCCAGTAAGCTTGCTGGAAGTGGAAAGAGAACATTTACAAGAGGTTTCTGCCATGTCATTAACATATATTTTTATTTGAAAGTGCTGTCTAAAATAAATCCACACAATTGTGCATAAATGCACATAGAGTATCGGTAAAAAAAGTTTCAGTGCTAATTTATAATGAGTAAAGAACTTCATGCTAGGTCAGAGTATACCATTCTGGAGGTGGCTGTTGGTGTGAGATTATTCTAAGGCTGGGATGGGGAGAGAGACAGCAAAAGCTTTGTATGCTCAGCTGAAAAGACTGGTCTCTCCCTCTTACAATGACCAGCAGCTTCAAGGATGACAGATTACTTTTTGGTTTTCTCGTATAAAATCTGGCAAGTGAGTTAAATCAGTTTTCCTCAGTTTATGAAAAAGTTCTTAGCTGTGCAACACATCATTAAATGAAGATACAGATTGTCTGCACAGAAAGATAGATCTGTGTCTTCTGAAGGAGCAGTTTTTGGTTTTTGTCACTACTTCTAACCCTTAACTTAAGGGTTTTTTTTTTTTTTTTTAAATCTTTTTTTGTGTGTGAGCAATTTGCTATACAAGATCCATTTGCCTTCAACTTGCTTGTTTTGCCAACAGTGTCTGGCAAGTGACTCAAAACAAACAAGTAGTATATTTCTAAAGGCTGTGTGGCCAAAAGCTAGAGCTCTCTCCCTCTTCTTATAAAAAAATTACAAAAGCACTTGTTTTGCACTTTTATGTCTGTTCTGGTTTTCCAGCTGAATTGTGTCTCTGGCTGCCATGCCTGCTGTGTTGCAGCAGTAGTGCTGAGCTCCTGGATTACAAGGAAGAGGGAAGCATTTGCTCCGTTCTGGAATGCCATGCCGAGCCTGGCCACGTTTCAGGGCAGAGTCCCTCTGTCCCATTCAGGGTCTGGTTCAGGAGCATCTTTAGTCTAGACTTTCATTCCTGCTACACTTTTGGAAAGCTTACCTTTGCCTTCACACTTACGGCTTGTAAAGACAGCTGTATCAAGGCGAGGGCTGGTACTAACCTTGCCTCTTGCGCACACGTGGAGCGAGTTGCAAGCTGTTGTCTGCAGAGAGCTTTGACTGCATAAAGCGCTGCCTGCAGCAGTGAGATGTGGTCGTGTGAACTGGGCCATGGGCAAGGCAAGGGGGGAATGGATGAGCACTGATATTGCTACAGAGTCTGGGCACTGCAGAGGCTTGAGCAGTTCCTCTGAGGTCCTCTGGAAATCAGCTGGTGCTGAGAGGACTTGGCACATTGCTGCAGAGGTTCACTATTTTGAACTGAACTGGGTAAGAGGACAGCAGCAGTGCCGAGACTCAGTGAGAGCAGAGGACTTGTATGATGTGCTTTATGTTCTGGGTCCTTCTCAGTTCACTGGATGAGACCTTTATTCATTTTACCTTCTTTGTATTTCTGTTATCTTCTCTATTTAGGGATTTGCAGTAGTGGCTGTTGCTGTATTGCTGCAGGTGTAGCGGCACTGGAGCCTCCTGTAGAAGTTGTGCTGCTATCCCTGCCCTCATTTCAGACAGGACAGCTTTAAGAGAATAAAAAAATGTGTATGCTAAGAATCTTCTCAGCAGTCACAAATTTCATAATGTGCCCAGGTCTCTTCTTCCACGTGGCCTCCTCAGATATAATGAGGGTTGCAGATAGTTCCATGTTGTCAGGTGCACAGGTAGATGTTTATGGCAGAAGGTTTTCTAGATCACCTCTTGCTTTCTCCCAGTATAGAGGAAAGAGGCTAGAAAGCCAGTGTTTGGTAACACTTCTGCCAATAGTAAGTTTGGGGCACACTTGGCCTCTGTTAGTTATTTGGATTTGCTGGTCTGATCTGGAAAATGGAATTTCCAATGGAATTTGGAACTGAATTTCCATTGTCTTCACTGAGAAACAGAGTTATGTTGAGTAAGATCACCTCAAGGGAGATGGCAGTTGTAGGACTTAGCCCATCGGTCCTCTTGTTCATTTGCTTCAGGAAGCAATTTTATAATTTTTACCTCATCTTAATCAATTTCGCTTGGAATGGATTTAGGTACTAAGTGCTTTGTGTTGGTTGCTTGAATTTGGAAATGGAAATCTTACAATAGGACTATCTTGAACATTTGATGTGCGGGAAAGCAGTACTTGCTTCTGATTTTTAGGATATCTTTGCAGATACAGCTGAGCTGGTTTGGTGTGAACGAATGCAGGTTTAGAAATAAAATGTAGCATGGTACAGAGACAGCTGTCTTGGTGCTCTGCAAGCTCGAGCCAGCGGTTAGTATTGCTGTACGCCACAGCTATCTTGTTTTCAGATCTAAGCTGATGGCTTTAATGCAGTTAGCTGCTGGCCAGCATGGCACACCCTTGGAAGGGGGAGACAAAGATGGACCTTCGTTGTGGACAGTGGGGTGGTACAGGCATTAGAGGTTTTGGGAAGCTTTTCCTGCCATGTCAATGACTTACATTCAGTAATCCTAAGAGTATATTCGAATATGCGGTTTCCCACTCAGCATTGTCTCTGTTTTCCCACAATATCCCTTTTCCAAACATATGTACATAAAGTCGCTGCTTTCTTCAGTTTCAAACAGCCTAAGAATAATTAATCTGATAGCTCTCATCCAAAGAAAAATACAAAGCTTGCAACAACTTCACCAAAACCCATCTGTTGGTTTACTTCTGGCCATTCATATTTTTATAAGTAGCCTTAAAAAAAATGCTATGGGTCTTTTCTCTTTATTCATTGAATTACAAGCTTTTTAAAATAAAGGTCGTTTCATGTTCATGCATTTGCACAGTGTGTAGCACAACGGACTTGCAGACTTAGCTGGGCCTATAGTTTTTACTGCAACACAATTCCTCTTCCGCCCCCCGCCAAGCTCTAGTTACGTCCTTTTGCCCCAAAATCCAGCATCCCCTTTAGAGTGTGTATTGTCTTCAGGGTACAGAATGAGGCTAGCATAGAAGAAACTTTCAGAAACACGTGCCCTCTCTGTGCCCTCCACGGTGAAAGCGTAGTCTCTCTGACCTGGGTCAATACTGCATGTGAGCTGCATTCTCTTGAGTATAAATACACTGTGTTGAAAAAGGAAAAGCACTGTGCACAGCTTGCTTTCTGGTGTGTTGATGCTCTTCTTGGAACTGATGGGGCAATTCCTTTCTCCTGAGCTCATTGCTCCTGGGTGAGCCCGAGGACAATGTGCCTCCTTCCCACCCTTCTCTGCCAGTTTGAGAAATCTGTCTGTGGCACAACAAGCTGACCCCGTGGGAGGATCTGCTCCGCCAGGAGGGAGATTCTGGTGAGGTTTGTCATGTTACTTACTGTACATCTTACCTGTCTTATCTACTTCGAGAGATTTGAGCCTTCCTCCCTCTCACTCTAAAGGAACTTCGTTTGTGATTTCTGCAATTTGATGTAGCAGCAGAATGGGTACAAGTCTCAGGAGGTGGGAAGGAAGATGACCTTAATTTGTTCAATGCCATGGAAAACCTGTGGGATATGCACATCTCACATGCATAACGTCAAATATTTTTTGGATGCGACAATTTGCATGAAATATTTTAAATCTGGTAGTTGTGAGCAACCTTTAACGGAGGAGCAACATTTAACTTGACAATTTAGGTCACTAGTGCAGTTGTTGGAATAATGTCACGCACACTTTTTCCCTAATGGATGCTAGAGTAAATGCGATGGGGTTATTTTCCAGCTAGTTCTCTTATCTTTATGGTATTTTATTGCCTTTCATCATAGTTAGCATTGGTTAGCAAGTGTCATCAGCTTTGTAAGCTGGCCGTCTCCTTCCTACTCCAAAAAAACGCATATGTGGAGATGACATTGGTATTCATGTGCTTAGTCAAAATAGAGTATTCTGGTTTGTTTTGCTTTTTGTTCTTCTTTTAAAAAAATAATTTTTTTTTTAAGAGAAAAAAATACTTCTAGAACTAGTGGGTTTTTGGACAGAGAAAGTAAAACTGGCATGATTTACAAGTGTTCAACAAATGTTATCTACCAAATTTTCAACAAATGCAAGGAAATTAATTTCTATGTATATATTTTTTTAATGCCGTTCAGCTCAAACAGCGTGAAACACCATTTGCTTGTTCTCTTTCTTACTGACATAAAACCCCAAAGAAGCTCAATTTGATAAGAAAACATGTCTTGGACACTTACACTGCTTAAAGATTTTTCTTTTTAATGGCATAGAAATATAAAAATGTTGATTCCTAAAGTACAGATCCACAAAACTGGGGAGGAATGTGCCTGTGGACAATCTCTTGGTGAATGCAGTAGTCCTGTGGTAAGCAGAAAGCCTGCAATCTTTGTTTGCCATGTCTCAGAAGAGCTCCTTATTCTGTAGGCTCCAGGATAGTCTGCAGAGCATCTTCCTTGATTCCTACTCTTGGGGCTTGTGTTTGGGGCACTTTGGGAAATAAATCATTTGGCTTATAGCCATTTCACTTAAGTTCTTTCATATGAGCAGGAAACATGGCAATCAGAGAAATCAAGTATTTACTCTGAATGTCCTAGAGCATGTTAACTAAGGTAGCATCTATTTCAACATCATAATTTCGTAGTATCCAGTGCCCCTTTTCATGTGCATCTCTGATGTTTATCATTCCAAGACACAGAATAAATCTTGTTGTTGCTGGTTTTACTTTGTTTTACTAGATACTACTTTATAGTACCCCCAAAACACAGCAGATATATCTACGGGAAATGTACAAAAATACTTGTGTTAGGTCAGAAAGTCGGTCAGAAGAAACTTTTGTGTTCCATTTTTGTTAACAAAGATTTCAATTAATTTTTTTCTCTTGATTGATTATTTTTCTTTCAGAGTCACTGTTCCCTGGGATGGACTTTTTGAAGTGTTTTCAGTAGAGGAAGGTAGAGATAGCACCGAGTTGCCATCTAAGTGTTGAAACCCAGTTCTAGTCAGAAACTGCAATGAGTGGCTGCCTGCACCTGAAGGCAGCTTAATCCTCTTTTTTTTTTCTTCTTTTTTTTTTTTTTTCTTTTCTTTAAATTATGGACTTTGTCACTTGGTTTGAAAAGCAAAAATACGAAAACAATTATGATGTAAACCACCCCACTGGTTTTACGACATGGGTTTAAGGTTGTGGTTGAGTGACCTGAGGAAAAGACTGGATTAGTTATAAAAGGTGATCAAACAGGGTTGTTGCCGCAAGACCAAAACATATTTGTCTGATATAAGGAAGAAGTGAGAAATCAATAAGTGAATGGAATCTTTCTGGATTCCCTCTGAAATCTGGCATAAACTGAATTTATGTTCTCCATCATGTGTTGTAGGAAATTTCCATCTTGGGATTGTAATAATGCATTTCTTATGTATGTGTTTTGACTTGAATATTTGGAGATGGAACACATTTGGGTAGTTTATATTTAATGTGCTGTTATCACTGTTTTCGTTATTACTATTTTATTAGTAATACTGTGTGGTGTGACTTAGTTAATGATTGCAATGTGATTCTTCATCACTATCACAAATAGTCTGTATCCCTAAAGAGATGGGAATGAAACGTCATAGCGACAGATGGGTGTTCCTGAAAACCTTAAGAATAATACGTTCTCTAAGAAAGAAAACTTCAAGAAAAACAGAAATCCTGGTTCTACTGAAATTGGGCTATTCTTTCATGTAGAGTCAGAAGGCCTATGTTAAATGGGTAGCCCAGGGCCGTGCACCAGTGTTTTCAGTGCAGTTAATTTATAACAAGAAGCTGTAGAGCACCAACCTGTGCTGGGTCTCATGGCTACAATCCACACATTGTATTGCCAAAGATTGTTTGTTTATATGCAGAAATCTCAGTGATAGCGGTGTCTCTTGGCAGCCATTGGAAACTGCTGTTATTAAAAACCCTACGTTTCTCATTAGAACAACTCCATTGTACATATTGTTTAAATATAGATTACTAATGAAATGCCTTTTTATTGCTTTACCAGTGAATACTTTCAGTGTAAAGTTAATTTGCAGTGTTATGTAAATTCTGTTTAACTTCAATCAAGTTTTTAATTATGTTTTTACCACAGTAATTCCCATTTGATTTGTCATCTCCTGTTAGGTATTTAACACATTGTGCGGGCTGTTTTTTTTCTTTCCCCCCCTTCTCCCCCTCCTCCCCTGCCTTGTAGTCTTTGATGTCACCTGGAATAGAGCCTCACTCTAAAGCCAGGTGAGTTTGATTTCCTTTCATGCAAGTATGATTTAATGAAGAATTACACAAACCCAATATTGTAAATGCTTTATTGTTATGGTATCGATTAGCAAAAATAAAATTAAACAGACAGAACTGCCACTGAGAAGTCATCCAGCTATTTCCTTTGCTCCTTTCCTGTCGCCTTTCTTTCAGTTGCTCCGGTTCAGTGAACATTTGATGCTGACAGCCCTTGGATTTCATTTAAAATGTCAGTTGCTATTTAACACCTGATGACCACTCAGTCTGTGGCCTCCTTGCGTAGATACCAATTGTCCTCGCAAATGTTTGCTTGCCCATTGAGTGGATAAACGGACCCTTTTTTGGCAAATTGTCAGCACATTAATCACTTTTGAGATAGGACTTGTCAGGCAGCATCTCAGCTCTAGATAGATATTTTCAACTCTAGATATATATTTTTCAAATCTTTTTCTGATGAAATGGAAATCGTTGAAGTTGAGTCTATCTTCAGAGGTCATGGTAAAAAGCCTTCTCCAAAACGTTGTATGATATTTTGTGTCTCTATGTAGAAATCTTATTAAATACATGTGAAAAAATGGGGATTGGTTTTGTACAATCGTATTTTTTTTTCATTAAAATACACAGTCTTTTTTTGCTGAAATGGGGACTTCCTTGAACTCAGTAGTGATTTTTTGCTCAAAAATGGTGCGTGCCCAAGTAGAAACTGTATAAAGGATTTGTGGCACATTGTGAATTCAGGTACACAAATACTGTTCATAGTATGCTTGTACACTTTTCATCCTCAGTTTGTGCTAGTACTCCAGCGTTGTTCTGATAATACTATCTCTTTGTCAGGTGTCCTTTAGGAATGAAAGGGGAAGAAATCATCAACTCTCCCTCCTCCAAAATCACATTTTATATGTAACTATTACAAAGCATTTGATTGAGATGGGAATTGTGTTAGTTTCTCATGGGAATTGTTTGAATTTCCACTGTTTAAAAATCAATTCAACTTGATGAGCAGTGGATTCAAGCAGTGGAACCCATTAGGATGATTTCATATCACCAGTTGCTCCCTATTTAATCTTTCTGTTGGGGGGTAATCAAATTGAACTCATTAATTTGCACAGATGTTGAGTGTTTCCATCAAACTTGCCTTTCTCCACCCTCACCTGGCCTTTCTGGGGCCAGGTGCAGGTGACTGATCTCCTTGCATGGGGTATAAACTTAAACTCTTCCTGTAGCCAAGGCCAAGCAGAAATCTTGGGCTCTGAACTTTGTGTTAGGCGGGCAGGCATAAAGATGACTTTTTTTTCTAATTGCCTGAGCTAGAATGGCTCAATCTTTAACAGCATACCTATATGTGGTAGTTCTCTGAGGGTGTTTGTTTTGGTTTCTTTCAACAAGTGTCTGTAAACCCTCAACCTGCTAGATAGATTTCTACGGGCTCTGAATACATTTGGTGCTTTATTGATACAGAATCATAGAATCATAGAATCATTTAGGTTGGAAAGGACCTACAAGATCATCGAGTCCAACCATCATCTATGCCCACTAGAC
>JAVJGG010000094.1:15389519-15401459 GCA_035590195.1 Aviceda cuculoides | reverse complement strand
GCATTTTTTGGGTTCATTCCCCATCCCTCCCCCCAGCAAAAATAATGTGCATGTATTACATTCAGCTCTAAGCCATTTGCTGTGCTACTGTGCTTAAGTAGTAATGCCATAAAGATTTTAAAAAATATTCTACTGCCAAATAGAAGACATTTGTTAGTCTCAGAGATGATGGCTTAATTCTTAGTATTCCTTGATGTTTTCTATCTTGACGCTTCTTACGACCTACAACTAAAATTACTTTAGCAAAGTCTAAACTTATATCCAGTATGCTGAGTGTGGTTGAGTGTCTCCCGGGTGAGTGTTGAACTGCTCACTAAATCAATTGGTTCTTTTCTCAAAACAGATTAAATATGTTTTACCACTTTAAATTAAAAAGTAAATAACCACATATGACATAACTGCTACATGTAAAATTAAAAATGTGCTCTGCATGTTTTGAAGGGTAGTAATTTTGATGCCAATGCTGCGCTGATAGTATTCCACCAGAGAGAGGAATGAATGGTTAAAAACAAGCATGTCTAATCCTGTCTCGCTGTTCTACTGGTCTCATTTGAGAATTAAATTGATAGCACACAACTTGGGTGGGTGCTAACTGCTAGATGTGGCAATAGTCGTCTTTATCAGATCCTGAGACACTCCTGAGACACTCTGCCTCCACTGCACTGCCTCCCTGGAGTTAGATCTATCTATCTATTTATTTATTTATTTAAAATTAATCTTGTCCATGGATACTGCTTTCTTTTCAGGTCAGCCTTCTCCTACCTATTCCTTTAGCAAGATTAGCTGCAGAACTTGCTTGTGACTCACCTGTACCTCGTTGATGCTTCAAGTATAATTTTCAGTAGATGACTCCTGCCAACAGTTTATTTTGTATCCAACACATCGGAGAAGCAGAAGGGAAATCAGTAGCTTCTGATGCTTTGCAAATCTAGGGAGAATATGCAGGCAGCTGTACATAGGGAGAGTCAGATGCACTGGCTATGCCAGAAGCAGCCTTTGTTCCTTCATATCACTTCCATGGCTGTGCTTGAGTTGGGTTATTGTTTAAGGCTGTGTAAGTACAATAGGATATAAGGGAAAGGGAAGGGGAAAATTTTTCTAAAATACAACAAAACAAACTAAAAAAGTTGCTACGGAAATAGATGGCAAATGGTCTCTAATAATGGGATTTTACAAGAGATGTCCAATTTCCAGAAAAATGGCTCAGTTTAAGCCAAGGTTAATAGTGCTCGTTATCCTACGCCTGTGAGTTGGCAACTCGGTCTTCTGCTATAAATACATGCAGTCTAATATGCTGCTGTCTGCTGCGGACTAGGTAGGAGCTGTTCTTATGATGGTTGCTTGTGAAATGATAACGAATTGCAGACTTTAATCGTTTCGGATTCATCTGCTCCTGGGCTGATCTGTGCTATTGCTGGCTGCAGTGCTGCTAGGCTGGAGCAAGCACTGGAGGAGGAGCAGGCAGGCTGGCAGGGGCGCAGAGCTCCGCTGGGCTGACGCCCTTGCACAGAGTAGACACACCAAATCTTTCGTATTTCAGCTTGGGCCAAAGCCACCTGCATCTGGTTATTGTTTCACAGCAAAGCTGTGGCATGTGTCTTCACAAAGATGCGCCGGAGTGCCCGTCCTCCCAGTCCTGTTTCCTTGTGTCTGCTTACACCCCTTCCTCCCTCCTGGTGCTGGATCCCTGGTCCAGCCTACTGACTCGATGTGCAGCCCCTTAAATCTGGAGCGTGGGACTGGGAGGGAGGCAGGGTGCAGCACTGCCCTAGGAGCTTGAGGGTTTCCAGGGTTGTGGCAGGAGAGCAGAGACATGGACAGCAGGGATGTTGGGCTGGTGGCTTTACATGCACGGAGCCTGTCTTAAGTTTACATGCAGAGTGGAGAAGAGAGCCAGACCGAAAAAGCAGTTGTTCTAGCAATGAGGTGTTTGTGGAACAAGCTGGGAGAAGGGAACGATTTTTGTGGTGTTGTAAACTGAAGATCATGATATTGCTTACTGCTCCTGTTAGGTCTTATATATGGAGGGTATGACACAAGCCTAATGTTCCCTTCCATCTCAAAGTAAGGAAATTACAACTTCATGGCTTCCTACATCCAAGAAAAAGTGTACTCCAGTGACGGTTGTGTTTCGTTTATTTGTTTTTTAAATAATGTGCAATAGAATTTCGAGATGGATTAATTTCTGTTTGTGCAGAGAAAAAATTAAAGGTAACTTTTTGTTAAAAATCAGGAAAACTAACCGAGGAGATGGTGACTGAATAAACAAAACGTTTGCTTCTACCCCAGTGAAAAATGGGGGTGGGGGGGTGGGGGGGGGCAGGCAAAAATGGAAAATGTCCCAGGAGGTCACAATGTGATACAGCAACTACAGGTTTGATGGTGTGTCTAAGTGGCTGTGGCGTTCAGCATGGTGAGCTTCACCATCACAGCCCCCATGATCTGCCCTGCAAGAACCTGTTTTGGGAACAAACTGCATTGGGAAGAAATGCTGTAGCGCGGGAGAGCTGGCCAAGGGTTTGCCTGGGACTTTGGGGGGCGCGGGGAGCCCCGGTGGGATGCAGGCAGGGGGCTGATGCCAAGGCTTGCTGGGGCAGGGGGGAGGATGTGTTTGGTGGTGCCAGGTGAGGAACAGAGGTTTTCAGTACAGTGTGGCCGCTTTTTGTGGCTTTCTGTTGCTTGCGTTTGGAAGGAGTGTTCATCCTTTCTGTTCCATCAGAGGAATGTCTGTGTTTTTACAGCCTTGTGGCTGCTGCATTTTGGTGGGATGTGTTTGTGTGCTTTTGGTTCTCGTTTTAATAAGGATTACTGAGGACCAAGTCTAGGTGTAGGGAAAGTTGAAAGTTGTCAGTTTGAAGCTGCAGTCCCTCTGCCCCTCTTCCTTCTGCTTTCTTTCCCCCAGATCTTTTCTTTCCAACTTTACTCTACTTCCTTACCCTGTGTGTGGTGTCTGCCCAGGAAAGGAGCACACCAATCTGCTTTGAGCTTAGTCTCTCTCTCTTTCTTCCCCTGCCACCACAAAACCCTCACCTATTTTGCATTGCTTACTTTAGCAACGTTTTATTCTTCTCTTTCATATAAAACTAGCAGTCTACCCCTTTTTTTTGGCAGAGGACAGCATCCAGTGCTTGTCAGGCATACACTCAGTGTTGATTCTGAGTTGCTTTAGAATTTAAAAAAAGCCCAAGTTTCTAAAAACTCTCAAGTTGTTAGAAGGCTATGATACCTAACAAGGACTGCATATAATATTTAAACACTCTGTAGAAGTTTGTAAATTTTCCCGCGTAGCAGAAGTATGCTTGTTGACCAGGAAGCTTATTTAGGAAGTGCAGCACTCTCTGTTTTTCACTTATGGACCCAGTTACCTCTGGATAAATGAGAAGTTGGGATCGCTGACACACTGTGGTTTTACAGGAATTTTGGGTATGAACATATTCTGCAGTTCAGGGAGAACAATGCTGGAACTTGGAAATAACTTGTAAAAGTAGAAAAATACCCTGAAGCGCACCTGCCTTATGTATTTCCGTAAGAAAAGTATACAACATACTTAACTGTCTATCTCTGCAGTATTTCTGTTTTCCAAGAATTTCTGTGTGTCTGTGCTTTGTATTTGCTATCTCTTCCTTTCTGTTTGGGTATGTAGAGGCCAAGTGGTATTTTGTATATGGAAACCGAAGGTTTTGCTCTTGGTTACCCTTAGAATTTTATTTATTTACTGTCATTTAAGTCCAGCACAGGCTGAGTGCTGAGGTGTAGACAGTGAGATACCCTGGGGTCCCTCTTGCTTTCCTCAGAGGCTGAGGCTGAGGAAGATCTGTGATAGTCCAGGAAGATCTGTAATAAACCCATCTCTAAGAACTGGCAGTCACCAGGTGGGACCAGGATGTGATGAGAAACCAAGGAAAGTTGTTTATGCTTGACCCAAGTCCATTGCAATGATAGGGCTGAGACATAGGAGGCCTAAAGATGAACTCTGTTGCTTCCCTGTTGGGACTTCTTCCAGTTCCTCCCTTCAGTGTTTCTTACGTGCTTTAATTTTAAGACTTGCGGTGGTGCACAGTTTGCTCTGGGTGTTTCCCTTACATACTTTGACCTTTTCCATTGATTCATCTTGGCAAAGTCACTAAGAACCAGAGTGCCATGTTAAAAGAAAAATGTTGAAACTGTGTGGTATACTGGGCCTAAACTGCTGTGTCTGGTGGCAAGGGCTGCAGGGGTGGAGGGCATCACCTGGACTGTGCTTCAGGAATGTCCCGGAGGGACTGTGGCTGCCCCAGACTGGAGTGAGGGCACCCCTGAAGGACTGCAGCCACCCCAGGCCAGAGCGAAGACATCCTTGAGGGACTGGGACCAGTGGAGGAGGAGTCCAGGCTGGGACAGGGGAAATCGAGAGAAGCAGCAAGGAGCAGTGGAAGGACACATGAGAAGTGAGGAAGAGCAGACAGAAATCGTTGCACCCACAACCCACAGCCTCCTGGGCTGCCTGTTGCCTCACCAAAGGCATTGGGCTGGACCCAGTGTGAGGCACGGCAGAAACAAGGGAGGTTAGAGTAGCGAAGGGGGGGAGAAAAGGTGTTCGGCTGAAGTTGAGCCTTGGGGGTGGTAGAAGAAAAGTTTCCCTCAGTGTTTGCTGAACTGTTTAGTCTCCTTTTTTCCCCTCAACTCCTGAAACAGTAATTAAAAGTGTGTTAATTGGCAATAAATAAAGTAAAATAAAGCAAAATTCCCTGAGTTGAGATTGTTTTGCCCATGATGTACAGACAACAAATTTGGGGGATTCTCATACTTATATTCCAGTTCTTGAGTCTTTGGGGCTTACCTTAATCACCTTTACAACTTTGCTTTTGAACTTTGGAAGCCTAGGGATACATCCTTCAAAACAAACAAACAAAAATCTGAAAGCTGGAATTTTTATGTGATGATGAGACTTTGGAGAGCTGACTTTAGGAAAAATTCCTAGTATGGCAGGGGACACAATAAAATCACCAGAGCTGGCAGCCCTGCTGTGCTGCCTCTCCTTCCTCAACTTATGCAGCCTTCCCCGCTTGCATTGGTCGTCTCCTTCACCATATTGATTTTTATGGTGTAATCTACTAGGAGCAAGGGTTTTGTCTATTATGCGCTTGTAATGCACCACATATGCATTATTATAGGAATAATCTTGTACAAAGTGCCTGGGATTTCAAGCATCGAGCGGTTCATAGCCAAAATGCATTTGGCCAAAAAACCTGCGTTTTTGTGCTCCCTCTGCTGGATCTGGAAGAGCAGGAAATATTCACCGGCCGGAGTGCTGCCCGCTCCCTTCCTCCCTCTTCCCCAACTCCCACCCAGCAGCTCCCTTATCGGGCACTGGTGGGCATTTGTGGGAAGGACTGGGTGCTTTCCAGTGTCCGCTCATGCGGCTGTGTCACGGGACGTGAACCGGGTACAAATGTGAAAAGCATGGAGATTGTGTGGCATCCAGTTGTGTCACAGCGGGGCCATGGGTTCGCAGCTGGAAAGGGTGGCTGATGCCAGGTTTAAGGTGTTTCCAGTTGTCTCCTCTTCCGCACCTATCTATTCTCATGTTCAGGTGTAGCCCACCACCCCCATACTGTGCCAGTGAGGGATCTTCCTAGAAATAGAATGAGAGAACGGATCAGGCTTTAATAAAGAGCTAATTTTATTTTTAGAAACCGATTCCAGTTCAGAGCAAAGCCCTGTGCAGCGTGCTGGCAGGGGCTGGGGCTGGCGTGAGGGCACAGGAAGAGGCTGGGACGGCGCTGGGGGAGATGGTGCAGCCCTGAGCAGGTTGCATGGTGAAACCAGGGAGCAGATGCTGGTGGGGACAGTGCCAGTGTCCTTAGAATAAGCTTGGACCTGATTTGCCAAAGGGGTGGGTGGTCCGTAATGTGAATTCACAGCAGTGTTAATGAGATAGCCCTTTTAAGAGGTGCTTTCTAAAACAAAGCGGGGATTGTGGTGCCAGTTTTACAGATGGGCAGAACTAAAGCACAGAGGAGGGGAGGGAAGCTTTGGCTTCATGTGTTGCAGCAGTGCAGTTTAAGCTGGTTTAAGCAGCCTCCGTTCCTACCCTCTGCCATCACGGCTGAGCACTCCTGCCCTGTGCCCACTCCCTGTGTTGCGTTGGCACAGGTATTTATGAGACCATGCAGCTGCGCAAACGCAGGGTTGGAAGCAAGCAGCCAGGAGAGAGAAGCGAGAGGTAAAGTTCAAGCTGCCAAGTAAACGCTACAGCCCAATTTGCCAAAGTCCCATCCTGTGGCACCTGGACTGGTATCCAGCTCCTGGGGCGGACAGAACAAAAGTTTATCCTTTGAAGGAACAAACTTAGAAGTTGGATAAATAACTAATTCTAACTTCATTAAAGACCCAGTCTGCATTAGCTGAGAAAGTCATGTTAACACATACTAAATCTGAATCAATTAACATGTTTTTCCTGGCTTGTATAAGCAGAACAAAAGCACTGGGGAAAACTTCTGGATGAGAATAAATACGTTCTGGGGGAAAACATTCACAGTTCAATGAGGCCTTAAAAGCCAATCATTCACCCAGGGTGCCTGTCAATATGTAACTTCTCTAAAATTGTCGTTTGTTGTAAGACAAGGAAACCAGCAGAGTTCCCGTCTGAAGTAGACGGCCCCTTGGTGGCACTGTATGTGTCAGGGTGGGATGACTGTTTCCAACATATGGTTTTCAGGCATGTTTTTACTCTTTGTGAATTATCAGTGAACAGAATAAATATGACTGCAAAACAAATATTGAATGTGACTAACAAGTTACTTGTAATAACTTGGGGTTTTTCTTCTGTGTTTAAGTCACTTGTGACTTTTGCATCATACGAGTTGTTATGGAAGTGTCTGCTCCCACAGCTGGTCCTTGGGGAGCAACCTGGACTGGCCGCAAACTGTGTGCCTTATTTTTTTCCGTAATAGTTGCTTTTTCATGTTTGATGGAAAATTCTTTTGCATGACAGTTATTTGGAAGTTAGTCAAAGAGAATCAAAATGTAGTCATAGTGCTCTATTCTTCAATATTTGCTGAGTTTTGGAGCCTAGTAGTATAAGGCTGTAAGGACACCGTGTCTGCCTGCTAAAACAGCGTGTAACAAAATACACTCTGCCCATAAACATTCCTCTGTCTCCCTTTGCAGTCTTTCTTTATAATTAAAAAGCATTTCCTAGAAGTCACAGTGCTGTGCCAACGTAATCCATAAACTTGCTTTGGTTTGCTACAGACAGGATGGTGGTTTTGAGATATTTTGGTGTATGCGCTTAAGCTGAGTTTGAGGTTGGTTTATTTTTTTTAATGGCATTAGCTCAAATAGTCAGTGAATACCCTTTATAAAGAGAATAAAAGAGACTTAACCATGACCTTTAACTGAAAAAAAAATTACCATTTGGCTCAGGAAATTTTGATATATACCTCAATAGAATTCTTATTCGCTTTTCTTCATCTCATTGTTACAGGCAAGAAAACCTGTGAGACTTAAAGTGCTGGAGTGAGTCTCAAAAGCTTGGAGGTGGCCGAGCTGGGCTTGAACCGCAATCCAGCCTCAGATCTGGTCCTTCAGCCTTGGTCCTGGGACTTGTAAATGCTCTTCATTCATTTCAGATCTGCTCAGTGAGCTTCTTCAAATGCTGCCATGTTATGCAGGAGAACAGAAGCATGATGCGTCTGTATTTTTATTGCAGGAAAATGAATCTTGTTATGTGAGGGCACTGAGGAAACAGTCCCCAGCTACCAAGAGGAAGACAGGCCGGTGGGAAATATACAGGTAGGAAAGCTTTAAGGACCATCAGGTGGTAAAAACACTTGTGGGCCTTCAGTCTTTTTCTACACACTGCATCGTGTTTTATGCTTTAAGGGCTGATCTGGTCACTATCAAAGTTTATTTGTTGTTTTAAGAAGCAGTCCTGTTTGGTCAATTGATTGCAACAACAAAACACTGCAAGCAAAGCCCTCAGCATAAACATTCCTCAGGCTATCCCTGGTACAATATCGATCCTGATACAGAACACAAACAAATTACTCGTTGCATGAGCCATTCAAGCTATAAAACAGAGCAATAATATGTTCTACTTGCTGCCAATAAATATGCATTTATAATAAACAAAGTAGAAATGCTTGAGTAGAAATGAACAGTAGTTTCAATAATGTGTTCAATAGCTCATGTCCAGCTGTTGTACAGAATTAAAAAAAACGGAGTGGACACTCCAGGGTTTCTGTCGCCTCCTTAAGAAAAATAATTTTTGCAAACTTGTTCTGTTGCTGCTTTTGCTTTATTTTGGTGGGTTTTTTAAAAATATTTTAAGTATTTTATAAAGCAATAGGTAATCTCATCTTTGCATTATATCCAGTGTAGTTCAGAGCGTCTCAAGAATCTGGTCTACATATTAATTTTCTTGTGGACCACCTGCCTTTCCCAACACCGTTATGTGTGTCATTTCCACTTTCACTCCTTGTCATATCCCTGTAGCATTTCCTCATATTGGGAAATAGCATTAAAGACACTCTCATGTATTTGTAGTTATTTTCAATGCAGCTGAAATTAGGGGTGGAGGAGTCAGTACCCTTGTGCCCATCACCAGTGGGGATGCACGGATGATAACTGAACCCATTTCCTAAAGGCAAAAAGTTAATGATCATCAGAACATAGATTTTGTTGTTGTTGTTGTTCTTTTTTTAACCCGCTCTACCATGCTCATATACCTCCTCCTCATCCATATTTTCAGTGCTGCACTTTGATGAGCTACAGACAGTTGACCTGAAGGCATTTCTTGATGAACATTTCTGTCTGCTCTCAGCCTTGAAAAACTCAACCTTTTCAAGAGCTGTATGGGAGAAAAATCTGTAAGACTAATATTTATAGGCTGAAAGAGAGGAGAGAGGCGAGACTAAAGTGTAAAACTTGCTTCCAGCAGAAATGCCATCCCTCTTTTACCTCTGATAATTAGAAGCATTTCTGACATGGCTACGAAAGCAAGTTAGTGGTGTGTGCCTGCCATTTGCTGTGCTTTTGTACTGCAGGACTGTTTTCCTTTTTGTATGGTGATGCTTTCTTATTTTCTTTTAAGACAAAACACAGATTTCAACTGATGATCAACTTTTACATTATGATTCATCCACACTCCTACATTTTAAATAATTACTTCCAAGTACTTACACATGATTTTTTGTAAAAATGGAAGGTTGTTATTCACTTTGAGTACTTTTCCATAATGTTTAGCAAAGTTCATGTGTATAAATCCTTTCATTAATAGTTCTAACTGAAATCATACTGGAATACTAGAAGGAGGAGAGGTTTTAACTGCCATAATTTTCACTGGGAAAAGATCTTGGCTATATTAAGAAATACAACAGTACTGATTGTAACTCTATAGGAGATTTAGAGGACATTGCAAATAGTTTTTAGTGGTACTTTAAAGAGGATACTGTATTTTATGCCCCCTGAATATAGGCCTAAGACTTTGGTCTTTTGTTATAAAAATAATGTGTGCAGGCATAGAAATGCAACAAATAATTAAAAAAACAAAACAAAACAAAAAAAACCAAAAAACCAAAACCCCAAAACCCCCACACCAAGAAACCACCCTGTTTTAAAACTGCGTTCCTGAAAATTTCCTGGAGATGTCCCTAGACTTGGATCCTGGTTTAAAAAAATAAAATAAAAATCACTTTTCTGTTCCATGAAGAAACTTGGGAAAGAAGTTCCTTGCTGTGCCTTCGGGTCATGTGGCCTCACTGCTGTAGAGCTGGAATGTTTGCCATGGTATTTCCGGAGGCTTCATAAACACACAGAAAGAACAGGGTGGTTAGGAGGATTTTTTTTTTTTTTTTTTTTTTTTTAATTATTATTAAATCTCTACCACCCCCCCTTCTTTGGCAGCCTAAATTCATTACACTTTAGGTGTGGGGGTGTTTTAGGAATTCAAAAGAGTTTTTATCTGATCAGCCCAAAGAATTTTAAGAATTCATCTATTTTTTTAAATAAAAAAGTTAAAAGATATTTAAATTAAAAGATATTTGGCACTTTTTTAACTGCTGAGTTTGTCTAGAATTACTTCTTACTTAATGTAATACCTGGCAACCTGCACATTAAGTCTGACTCTGCTATTTAGTCGGTCTTAATGGTTTACTTTTGGCATGTGTCGCTGTGAGTGGATTCAGTAATCTGACTTGATAGCTGACATCTTGCAGGCTAGAGTAATGCAAACGAAAGATGAGCACTCAAACAAGGTTACAGTGAAGACCCATTTCCTAAGTCCTGCTGCGGTGGTGTAGAATCCCCAAGTTGAATCAGGAAAGCATGGTATTAGTTCTGGCTCCTGGGATATGAGGGTTAAGATTATGCAAACCTTTTCTTTCTAACTGTAGGAATAGCGCGTGCTCCTTCTGAGACTTTGCAAACACCAGCTCAAACTGGGACTGTGAGGATCTCTGTGTTGGTCTGTAATGTCATGGATATGTTACGTTGTAGCGGAAAGGTGAGCTGAAGGAGACCCCGCAGTCCCTCTTACACCACTGGGCTGGCAGAGATACATCTTCTTCTCCTCATCCTCCTCCTCCTTTCCGCTTCCAGCCGAGCTGAGCTGCCTGTTGAACAAGGGCAGAGAACTGACCCGTTTTAAAAATAACCCGGCAAAAATGGGGAAGGAGGGGGAGAATGAATGGACTATTTTTAGCTTAACCAACTCTGTTCGCCACACAGTGCCATAAAGCGGTCCTAATGCTACCAGGAGGGGTGGGGAGAGGGCAGTGCGAGGGGAGCTGGTCACAAGCGGCCAGAGGTAGGAACTGCTTGTTCCAGCTTTCCCACAGCAAAAAATCACCCCAGCAACGTGGCTGTGTATTCCATGAGGCCACTCAGGGCATGGTCAGTGGAAGGTTTACAACCATATCAAGATGGGCTTGTTGTTGAGTCAGATTATTAATTACATCAGAAGTTACAGAAAGGCAGTATAGTTTGTTGTAGAGCTTTCTGGTAAAGTACAAAATAGTAGATTTTTTCCCAAGTTCAGGCCCTGAATTGGCCTACTGAGGAGGAGCCTCGGTAGATCTGAAATTGAGCAAGGGCTTGGGTTCTGCACATTGACAGCGCTTCCTCGCTCCTTCCTTCTCTCCCCTACCAAACTTTTTGAAGTCCATCTTTAAGTGTGACTAATTATGTAATGATATTCTCCTGGTGTGGAAGAGTAGCATCACTTACTTCATTAAAGTCAGACTTCTGTTTTGTTTCAATAAAATATGTAATGTCTGATTGCCACAGGTGCCATATGGTCTGACTCCTGCGGTACCCTCTTGCAGCTGGGTGGACACAGCAACACAAATGTTGGACAACAGAAGAAGGGAAAGAGGGAACAGGAGGAAAATAATGAATTGAATAGCTGGGAAGGTCTTAGGGTAGGAAGAATAAGGCAAAGACAGAGCAGGAAAAAAGGCTGGAGGTTTGAGGAAGGGAAATTGTCTCTCCCCAAACCAGTTTTGTTGACAGAAATAGATGTAAGAAAATATGGGTGTCTTCCTGCCTTAAAAGAAGATGGGAAGAAATGGTTGAGGTGGTTTTAGTGATAATTTTGGAAGTGCTTCCATGCTATAAGGGGAAGCAGGTGGGGTACAGCAATTGCTGTCTAGGCCACTGATGTTTGAGTCGCTTGTTTGCATTTCTGCAATTTCAAATTCGTAAAGCTGAGTTGCAGCATGCTTTGAATCTGAAGGTAGAGTCCTGGTTTCGGCTGGGATAGAGTTAATTTCTTTCTAGTAGCTGATATAGTGTTATGGTTTGGATTTAGTATGAGAAGAATGTTCATAACACCCTGATGTTTTCAGTTGTTGCTAATTAGTGTTCAGACTAAATCAAGGATTTTTTCAGCTTCTCCTGCCCAGCCAGCAAGAAGGCTGGAGGGGCACAAGAAGTTGGGAGGGGACACAGCCAGGGCAG
>JAVJGG010000094.1:15283772-15389419 GCA_035590195.1 Aviceda cuculoides | reverse complement strand
GGGGAAACCTGATGGCACCGGGGGGTTATAAAGCATCGCCCCGCACACAGCCCCACAGAGACGGTACGTGGCTGCTGCTGCTGAGTGCTGCAGCCTGACCCCGGGAATATCTCATGAAATAATAAGGCAAAGAAGGATATCTGGGCAGGAGAAAGTCTTGCAAAATTTGCCGGGCTATCTCAGCTAACCCCATCCTGCAGGTGGTGATGGCTTGCAGCCCCGAGCAAGGTGTCCTCTCCAAATCGCTGTCAGCAGCAGCTTTGCTCCCTGCAGTCCGGAGCATTCAATCCAATGGTTTCAAATCCTACTGGACTTTTAGAAAAGGTGCCGTTTTCTGGTAAATCCCACAGCATTTAAAAGCTATTTAATGTCTGGGCTGCTCCCTGCTGAGTTGTAAATAATTTTTTCCAGCACTGAAAATTGTTTACTAACATTTTATTGAGGCCTTATTTTCCAAAGAGGGGATGTGGCTTGGAAACGAATGGCGAATAGCTCAGTCGGGGCTCTGGGTCACATGCAATGGGCTGATCAAAACACCCTCTGAAACTTATTTGCAAAATTCGGAGTGAAACTTTGCACAGTTTGGAACCAAAACATTGTCTCCCCTCCATCTCAACATTTTATTCACTATTTTCCTACATTCTATCCAAAATCCATGTACCAGCCCCTGATCTATCCAGCTGACCAGGGTTTTGAACCTAGATTTAATGCCCTCACTGCAATGTCTCAATATTTACGGTATTACACATCGGCGTGTCTGCTGGGATGTCTCCAGCCACCCCGGGGAGAGCGATAACAGCAGAGGGCTTGGCCCACTGATTCCATCTGGAAAGCCGTGACGTGCGAGCCTTCCCAGCCAGGCCCCTCCAAAGAAAACCACTGTAGGACCTGGCGCCAAGCTCACGGACTCCAGCCCAAACGTCTTCCTCCCACCAGTGATTTCTGCATGGGGCCTTGGCTCTGTTGTTGAAAACATTCTGCCAGTGCCAACCCTGGAGTCGGGAATGGAAATAAAACACCTCCCTGGGGAGGATGCCCCATGCAGGGAGCTTTTCTCTGACTACTTATAGCTTTGGTGCTGGAAATGGCACAAGCATGGGATGCACCAGCCCGTGGTGCACGCAGCACCGCCGGCTTTTTGGGTGCTTGACCTGTGGCTGCCATTGGAGCTGGGAGAAGGGCTACACCACACCCCTACGGTGTCGTCACCCGCATTTCTGGGCTAAAATCTCACCTCTGACTGTCCAGGTATCACGTCCTCGTACCTCAGGCCAGCCATTTGACACGCTGCGGAGGGAGTGCTGGGCTCTGTGAGTGCAGGCGGCCGGCTGGTGGGGACCTCCAACTGGGGACCCATGTCACCGCCCACCCGCACACCGATGTGACTAGGCCCGTCAGCAGCACCCAGGCGAGTTTCTCTCTCTGTTCCCTATTTCTGTTTGACTAGAAGTGGTACCAGCACCCAGTGGCTCCGGCGGTGCCGGAACGTGAACCGATGCTCATTTGCGTAGAAAGCAATCGCAGTCGGGGCAGGTGCTGACGCGGGGTGAAGTTAGAGCAGCTGAAGAGAGACATCGCCCTGGGTTGGGGGTTAGATCCCCTTACAGCACCCCTAAATCCCTGCCCTCCTCGCCCTCGCCCTCGCTCTTTGAAAGCATTGTTGGTGTGCTCTGTATGTGGGGCGGGTAAGCAGCTGGATAACAGGGCAGCCGGCGGGGTCAGTGATGCTCATGGTCCACCGAAGGACCTGTGGGAGGCTATCTGAGACACCCCTGGCACTGGAGGAAGGAGGATGGGAAAGCATCGAGGTACTGCTTTCCAGGAGAGCATGATGTCAGCAAATGATTGGGTTTGAGGGCATTGCACAATGTATATGTGAAATTACCGACTGATTATAAAGCCCATGCTAGAGAGAGTGCAGAAGCTGGTGGACATGGCTGCATACATCGTAAATGCACAGCACGGTGGAGAAAGGGAGCTGGGGCTCAGGGCTGGGTCCCGGTGGGTGGCTGTTGGGTGCCACAACATGCTCTTATGTCCCTCTGAGTGGTGACACCTAAGGGATGAGCAGAGCCGGCAGCTGAGCCAGGGCTCGGGGGGGCACTGGGTACACAGCAGTCCCAAAAGCAGACCCTTCAACGAGCAAGCCCTGATGCCTCGAGCAGCTGCATCAGGCTGGGGGTTTGGAGATGGCTGGTGGGGACACCCCTGGGGCAGGAGGGGACGGTGGGGAAGGACGTGCTCCCCAGGCCTCCTGGGATCCAGAGAAATCCCCAGGAGGCAAATGGTTTTCTTTTTTCCCTGTGGAAAGCAGAGCCCCAGTGCTGAGACATGCAAACCTGGCTGCTGGGGCAGCGTCAGAGAAGTAGCAGGGCTGCATGTGACGCTGGGAAATTATACAGTCAACGGAGCTGCTCTAATGAGAAAATGAACCAGACATCATATGGTGTTGATTTAGTGCTCAAATGTGAAGAATAGGGGAAAGGGAGGAAAATAATGCCAAACAAACCTCAAACCCCCACGAGTTTATAAAGGCGCTTTGTGCAAACATGCTGCTTTTACCCTGCGAAGCAAGCAGCGTTCCTCCTGGTGCCCGTTCAGGGCTGCAATTAATCTGGTTTCAGCAAAGCAGAAACAAAGTCCCCAAGTCTATTAAGCGCCACCTCTTGTGGAGTCTTAAACGTCTGAGCAACTCAATGCTGCCCTGTAAATGCGGCAAAGACAAAGAAAATTAAAGCATCGCTCAGGATAACGCCATTCAACTCTTCCCCACAACAGTTTTCATGATGTTTTTATCATTTGAGGCACCTAATCAGTTTCCAGAAGTGTGGGCTGGCATCGCCCTTGGAAACTTTTGAAGTCTTCCCACTGATTTCTAAAAACTGTGTGTTTGCGATGCTGTGAGAGGTGCTCTTGCTGGGGGATGCTACAGACTGTGACCACCTTTCATGTCCTATGGCTACAAAAACTAAACACCCCATGTAGGAAGTCCCAGGGCTGGTGTCTAAATCAAAAATGAAGCCTGTTTGTCCTTCCTTTAGAAACCTGAATGCCAGCTGTTAGCAAAGCAAATGCACCCTACGGCCGAGCTCAGGGCTATTACACCAAAGTAGATTTCCCGAGTGATGTGACCCCAAATCTTCCTTGTATCTCTGCTCCCCGGAGCCATGGCTGCAGGGAGCTGCAGAGGGCTCTGGATTTTAATCAGCTACCCAAGTTTGGACTGAATGATTTTTTTGCAAACCGCTCTATTAAAAATTTGACGCAAACACAAGTCTCCCTTGAAACGCTCTGTGACTAAGGGTGGCCTGCTGCCCGGTCAGCCTGCGTGGGGGAAACGCGGGAGTTCAGCTAAGACCATCCTGCAAACCAAAGCCAATTTAGAAATCCGAGCCATCAGTAGCGTGCGGCGTTTGAATCACCCACACTGAGTCCCCTCAGCGAAGGCAGAGGCAGACCTGTGTTTGGGGAAGGCGTAATTAGAAGAGATCCCAGATCATTAATGTCACGTTACTGCAGCCGTGATTAATAGCAGCAGCAGGAGCAGTGTGGAGCATCGCCAGGGAGGATGGATGTGGGATCCCACCTCCATCTGCAGCTCTCGGTGGCTGAAAAGGGAACTGAAATTAATTTCCAGCCAATACCTGCTCCACAAAGCCGGTACCTCCAAAAAAAGCAAGTAGTCAAGCCTGCATTGGGAAAAGGAGCCGCAGAGCCCCATGGCTTGGTCCCAGGGTTGTAGAATCAATGGAATGATGCTGGGGATACTGGCTTCGGGTCTGGGGCTGTGGGGTTTATGGACACCACATGTCTGTACCACACCATCACCTACTTAAAACACCACTTGATTTACTCCATAGATAGACATTACGATACTTGGTTAGTGTACGAGATGGTCTGTTTAATACATAATACTCCAGTAAGGTCATATTAATCTGCTTTGGATTTATTTTTTTTAATTCATTACATAGCTGTGCTGTGTTTGTCACCCACCGCCTCTCATCTGGGACGCCAGTGAGCGGCTGCCATTGAACAGCTCCTGCTATTCCTGCCGCCGCGTACATCCTGGCCGAGTGTACATCCTGATGGGATTTCTTCGATGACTAAATTAACATGCCAGCGGCAAATCCTACTGAGTAATAGCTGGAAGAAGCCGGAGAGCCTGTTCTTACAGCTGGAGGAGACAAGTGATGAGGCCGGCTCAGTCACAGGCAGAGCTGGCTCCTCTTGTGAGATGCTGAAGATGGCAGCATGTACCGGCAAAAGCAAACCGATCGGCAGGAAAGCTCCTCTCTGAAAAAAAAAATCACGAGTTCGTAGGTTTTTCTTGCTACAGGTCAGGAGCAAAAATAAATCAAACCCAAAGCTCGCAAACTCCAGTCTTACGTACCCTGAGAAAAGCGACACGTGTACATGGATACACACTCATGGGGAAGAGCAGGGTTTGATGCAGCTCGTTTATGCCCATACAAGCCATGTGCGGAGCTTGTGTTGATGTTCATCTTCCTACCCTGAGGAAGATATACTTTGGATACACTTTTTGCTTGAAGTATTTTGTTCAGCCAACTTTCAGAGGCTTTGCTCTGGACCACACCATGTTGGCTCCCGGTCAACCCAGCTGCTCCCTCCTTTGCACAAACCTCGTGGGCAGAAACCTGGGGTGATGAGGGTCTCCCTGAAAGGGAGACCCGGGGAAAGCACCCTACCTCCCAGCTGGCCAACAGACAGCCGCAGAGCCAATGCTGCCGGGAAACTGCTGCTGGCACGCCGACTGCGGCTCAGGGGCTGAAGGGGCAAGCGAGGGTAACAAGAAGAAATGCTTCTGCCCCATAAAGCAATCAGGGAGGCAATTAGACGCATAACGAGTGGCATTTATGTCACACCTGCCAGGCTGAGGGAAAATGGCCATGCTGCAAAATTGTTGGATAATATGGTTTGGGCTTGGAATTCTCTTTTTTTTTTTTTTTTTTTTCATGGTGTTAAGTTCAAACCCAGGAGATTTGCTTTTTAAGCAAATGGGAAGTGCTTAATTTTGGAAATAATTGGTTTCAGTTCTGAACTGTTAAAAGGCGTGTTTGGACTTTTAAAGGGCAAAAAAAATAAATAGAAATTAAGACATCTTGGAGAGTAGAAATGAAGAAAAAGAATAGTCACTTCAGAGGCTTATTTCTAAAAGAATAATGCACCAGAGCTGACACATTCATTTTTCTTTCTGTTGTTCCCAGAACAAAGTGCTTTCCCCATTGATAAAGTCCTCCAAGACTCAGGCACAGGAACCACTCACCACCCCAATGGAAGCAGCAGCAAAGCTGTATAGAAGCCCAGAGTATGAAGAAAATCAAATGAGCTTCACTCAAAGTTTGCAAGGGAGGCAGCATGTCCTACTGGGATGTGGCCGAGCACCTACCCAAATCCCGGCTCCTCCAAGGGCTGTAAAATCCCCGAGTATCCTGACTGCGGCAGCCCTGGGGCTCCTGGGACTCGGGGGACCTTGCAACCACCACAAATGCAGCAAGGAGCGAGGACACTCGCAGAATTTGAACCCTGAGAGATTAAACACCAGCCAACGAAACCTTTCCCTAAAATCCAGGTATAATCCAGAGAGCAAGGATTCAGGGGAAGGAATCAAAGCTGTCTCTAACCAGCGAAACGGCAGTTTCGAGGCAATCCCAAATGCCTGGGCTTCATGAGATCGTTAAAAATGTTTAGCCTGACTTTCTCCAGGAGCCAGGACTGGGCAGCCAGGAAAGCTGTCCCTTGCCTTTGCACACACAGCAAGTGCCAGAGGCCAACGCGCAGGGTGGCTTCAGTGCTTAACGGTGACTCCGTGGCAGTAGCACACTGGGCTGCTGCAACAGCTCGGCGTTTTTCCCTAAGGAAACCTATTTGGCAATCCACAGCACGGATTTAGTGTGAGCTGTCGCAGGCAATGATGCTTCCTTGGGCCTGGGGATGCAAAATCATGACAGACCATGAGGATGCAAAATCTGGATTCTGTAAAACCAGGGCTCTGCGGTAGGGAGAGCCATCGCCTAACAAGAGCTGATGGACAAAATGGCTCTTAATTACCAAAAGTTCCATTAGAGGTGATTACCACCTTCCCCCCACTCCTGGGGTGGTGTGCAGGGGATGGCCATGGCCAAGGCTGGGGAAGGTGGGTCCTACCTGCACTTCTGCCTTCACCTACCTTAGCAAAAATAAAGATGGTTTTCCTATGTTTTTTGTTTATCCATCTGCTTGTAACTTTTGGGGGGGGGGGGGGGGGCGGAAGTTTTGCCTGGGAAGGCACCACTCCTCCGCTGGCCGCACAGCCCCCAGCATGGTTTCCCAGTCTACCACCTACTGCAGAAGTCCCTGGTATTTGGCAGGGGGGACCGAAGACGGATCTAAGGCAGCTTCACGCTCACCCCAAAATCATCTGGTTCATCTGGCAAAGGCAAAAGAGCTGCCAGGCCTGGTCCTTCATCGAGAAATGCTCCTTCCCCCCCGTCCCAGGGCAAGTATTTGGTATTTATTTGGTGCTATAACCACACTCAGCGATTGTGCGGCGCACAGTAACGGAGAAAGAGAGGAAGCTGAGCTGAAGAAACTGGAAGCAAATCAGTGGTTCCCTGCAAAGGGATGGGGCTGCAGTGGAAAGGAGAGGGCATGAGAGGAACACCCCAGGGAGACCAGAGCATCCCCCACAGCCCCAGGCTGCTCAGCACCCACGGGCTCGTGACAAACAGGGAAAAGAAGGAAAGCAATGCAATGCAGCTGGTAATTTCCCTGACACTGAGTGGCAGAGGATGAAGCCATCCTCCTAATTAATTGCAATTGTTTTTGGACAAAGCAGGAGAGAGGGAGAGCAGCCTCTGCTCACTGAAGTGGGAAGCAAGAGCCTCTGGATGGGAGTTTGGGTGCTGAAGGAGCTGCAGCTGCGGCTCGGGCTCAGGTGCCGCTGGACCCTGGGGAAGGGGCCGGAGCCGGAGGGGAGGGGTGAGAGACGGGAAGGAACCAGTCAGCACCTCTCAGCCCAGCCGGACGCCGGTGGCTGGGGTATGCCCTGCACATTGTTCCCCGGATCCGGCCGGGGCTGCAGGATATCCTGGAGAAGCTGCTGGACCCCGCGGCTGCAAGGGGAGGGGGGGGCTGGATTGGGCCCTCCACCAACAGGACGCTTGGGTTTACTTCATCTTCTCTCCAAGAAAAGTCACGTGTAGATGATGCCAAGGTTGCAAGGACATCTAGCAATTTGGAGTGAAGCAGGAAAACTGGCTTAGTTTGCTCTCACCTGTTGAAAAGTTAAACGCAAGGGATTATAGTGACCTATAATGTTAAGTGGGTGTTGGGTGAAGGGGTTGGGAGGAAAAAAACGCAGCCAGCAAGTGGTCAGCTGGAGGGAGGGGAAGTTTCCCAAGGTCTGATAAGCCCTGGGGACGCGGTAGTCCCACTCTATCTGCCCCACAGATAAACTGGGGCCAACTGGCGCCTGCTGCACCCCAGCAAGGTCACACACTCCCGCCATCACCGGCAGCCCCCGAATCCCCAGAAGGTCTTCTGCAGCACCCATGGGTGCCCAGCAGTGCCATCGGTCCTCAGGCTGGAGACGGACCCAGCCTCGCCGTGTGTCGCCTTGGCTTCTTGCCATTCTCCCAGTATCAGGCTGCTAAAAATAATCTGGAGGCAGCAAAGAGAAGGCGATGAGTACCCGAGCCTTCACAGCTTTGCTTCACAGAGCTTTTTCATTTTGGCAGATGGAGCTGGGTGGTCTGACGTGGCTGTGCTCTCATCCCAAGGGGCCCTGGGAGTTGGGGGGGATCTGCCTTTTCCCATCCACCCCCCAGTTAGGGCTAGAAAAGCTCCACCAAGGTGCCAGACCCAGTTTGGTTTCCTCCCATCTGCTTTCCTGGCAATGGGAGACTGCTCAAAGCAAAGGCGCTGATCCTGCCACCGACTCCCCCGATGGCCTTGGTCACATCCCTGCACCCCTACTGTCCCCTGTAAGCCAGAGGACCCCTCAGCTAACGCCAGCAGGCAAGGAGCCCTGCAAGTGCTGCCCTTGCCGCCTGCATGGTTTCCTTTGGGGCTTTTTTGTGTGGTTTTTGGCTTTTTATCAGGGTTCAGGCAGCGGGAGGGAGGGGGAGGATTGCGACCCCACGCTCACGCCTTCATGCGAGCACCTGCAATCTGGGTGCACAGCTCGTGCCTGCCCACGCACCGGTGAGCTCCCCACCAGCTCCTGCTCCAGGAGGTGTCACAGCTCCGCTGAAACACCAGGATAATATTCCTCGGGTTTTTCTCTATCAGTGGCTGATTGAAACTGCTGAGAGGTCTCAAATATTCAAAAAGTCCCAGCGAGCACCAGAAATACGTATTTTTATCCTATCTGGGTGATCACTCAGCTGCTCACGTATTATATTTGCAGCCCAAATGTATGCACCGGGAAGCTGATGAGAAAGCAGCAACCAGAACAGGTTTCTCCAGACCACGAGCCAAGAAAACCATTAGGAAAGGAGTTTTTTGGGGGAAATGGAGATACGAAAAATTCAGTTGGGCTTGGTATGAGAAAAGGGCAACTGAATCAGGTGAAATGTTTCATTTTGGAGCCCGAATTACTTCTTTAAATTGCTCTGGGGAAATGTCAGTACAGAAAAAGTGTAAAATCCTTCTGAGACAACTGGTGTGAAAGAGTCTGACTTGGGAAAAAAAATGGGTTTGTTTTTTTCCTTCCTGAAAAATGTGAGGAACAAAACAGGAATTCACGAAACGTTTGACTTGACATGACTTTGCCTATTTTTGTGCGAGAAAAAAAGAAAACCCACGATGCTGTGACTCAAAAACGCTGCCCGGTGCCGGCAGCAGCTCCAGCGCCGCTTGCTGCCAGCGTGCCTGGCTCCACGCCGCTCCGAGCATCGCCAGCGGCCGTCAGTCAGGCCATCAGCTCCCGCGTGGGATGTCTGTCCAGCTGCTCTCCCGGCTCAACATCACCTGGCGACGTGGCATCAGCCACCGGCTCCCGCCGGCGGTAATGGGGATAATACCCAGCTTTTAAGGGATGAAGCACGTTGGGCAAGGGAGCTGGTCCCGGCTGCCGGAGCGATTCCTCGTCAGCATCTGTCAGGGAAGATTAATGCCTAAGTAGGTTGTGGGCTGGCTTCCAGCAGCATTTTTAATAATCAGATGCCGTGCGCTGTTCGAGCAACCCGCAGAAATGAAGTTGCCTCATTACAAAAAAGAAATAAATATGTTGACATGAAGTAGCTCATTTGCTGGGGATGTTAAAACTGGTGACAATCCCAATTCACGCCTGGGGGTCTGACACCCCCCCAAACCCTCTCCCGACTGCAGCATCGCCTTGTGCCAGCCCCAGGGCCTGTGGCTGGCCTGGCCGGCCAAGGAGCATTGTGCAACCAGCACAGCTTCTGCAAAAAATGTAAATAAGGCCCCGAGCTGGTGCTTGCAAGGTCTTGCAGATAAAAAAAGGGCAAATTCCTGCCTCCCAGGGAAGGGGCCAGGCTGGGTTTGGGTTTTGAGGCCAGGAACCCCCATACAGGGGTCGTTCCTTGGGGCATGGCCGTGGCTGCGGTGGCATCACCAGGGGAAGCATCATCCTGCACCTCATTGGCAATGTCACCAATCCCCAGTGTTTGGGATACAGTGGAAAATGGCTCTTTTCCATCTGCTGGCACTCAGCACCAAACCACTGCCTGATGCTGCCATAAAATCCAGGTTGCTTTGGAGTTTCCATTTCTTTTTCCTCTACCTGCAGAGAAAAATTACAGATATATTAATGTGCAGTCTTCTTGCACCAGATCATCAATCCTAATCCCGCGGGATGCCGTACTGCTGGCGGCGAGAGCCAGGGAGCAGAGGGCAGGACCTTGTGCACCCAGGCAGCCCTGCCTGGCCCATGGGGGCCAAAGAGGCTCGGACACATCCTGAAGCTTCATCGGGGCTGGCAACCCCGATCACCCTCATCCTCATCCTCCCAGAGGCTCATTTGGCACCAGTCCAGCATTAAATGGGAGCTTAACTGCCCGGAGAGGCTGGGCAGGATATTAATAGAGCCAAGGCGGAGCGTGCCACTTACGGGTCCCAAAATAGGCTGCTGAGGTGAGGGGATGCCCAAATGGGGGCTGCCCTTGCCAGACAGCTCCCCAAAAGGGTGGTGAGGGCAGGGGCCAGCACTGCTGGAGCCAGGATGTGCCAGGAGCAGCCGCAGGGACGGGGCAGCATCGGGCCCCGTCCCCATCCCCATCCCCATCCCTATCGCAGGGCAGCGGCAGCCAGCAAGCGCCGGTGTTTTGCTGCCGCAGTGAAAACGCATTTCTCCTCCCCAACATTACACAAAGGCTCCTGCGGGCAACCCAGGCTGACCCCTGTAAGAAGATTACTTGGCTATTAGTGGATTGGGACCGTGGGGAGGATGTTTGGAGAAATTTGCTCTCCCTCCCCTCGGGAAGGGCTGGTCCCCAGTGGGTGCCCTCCTGCACGCAGAGCCGTGGGTGATGCCGGGGCTGCGGTCCCCATCCCTGTCCCCCATCCCTCTCAGCCAAAGGCCACCGGCAGAGATGAGGACAACCATGGGGTGAAGATGCCCAGTTGGGCTGCAGCCAGCACTCGGAGCCCTGGATGGGCTCACGGAGACAATTTGCCAGGGTCAGGATTTGCACCGGGCAAGCCCAAGCCCCCCCACACCTGCAACCTGGCCAGTGCCAGCCACCGACCATGGGACACGGCCAGCTCACCCGGGAAAGCTCCTTCCCCCAGAGCTGGAGGGATCCCAAAGACTTACATTTATTTAACCTGAAAACGTAGCAGGGTGGAAAGAAATCCGAGAGCTGTATCGACAGCAAAATCCCATTATTGGCCATGAAATATGCACGCGCTGTAACCGTGCAGGAAGGGCGCAGGGGGCATCTCTGGCAGCCTCTGCCCCCGGCCCCCGGCTGGGCATCCTCACCCCTGTTGAGGGCAGGCAGACGGGCAGCGCAGGCAGCTCAGCAGATCCCCATTTTACATGCCAGGGTGCAAACCGAATCCCTCCTCGTGCTCCCGGGGAGCAGCCCCCCACCGACATGCCATGCTGCAGCGCTTATCAGGCTGCCAGAAGCAGAGTGTGCCTAAATATACCCCGTAGTATTTATAATTCAAAGAACAAGTTGAAGCCGCACCGCCTCTGCGCTTGCCATGTGCAATGCCCTTCGCGTTTCTTCCCTCGTGTCGCTCTCATCCAGCCCCTTAAATCAACACGGGGATTATATTTTGGGTCATCTGGGGATATTTTCCCACCAGCTCCAGGGGGGAAATTCCAGGTTAATTCCTTTTCGCTCAGTGCTGCTCACGCTGCCGGTTCCCATCGCTTTCTGCTGCTCTCAGGAGGCAAAAGTGGAGCCGCAAAACTGAAAAACCTGGTGAAAATTGCTCATTGGTGGAAAGCCCTCAGGAAGGATGGAGATGCCCCAGAGCAGGCCTTAACTATGGCTCCAATTAACTGTTGGTTGTTGTCGGAGCCAGAGCGGGCTCGGCGGGAGCGAGAACTTGGCCGTGAGATGGCAGAAACGGGGTACCCCCTCGTGCAGCCGGCTCCTGCCCCAAAACTGAGGTGCCGCGGGGTTTGCGAGGCGCTGCCCGGCCACGCTTCTTGCCAAGAGGCGGTGCTGCCTGTTCTGCCAGCGCCGCGGAGCTGCCTGCGAGGGGATGCCGTGGCCTGGGGAGCAATCCTGCACCCTGCTGCTCAGCATCAGCTCCGGAGCATCCCACCCATGGGTGCAAGGCGAAGTGCCTGGCTCCAGCCCGCCGGGGCATTCACGGCCAGATTCGGCCACCCACGCTTCCGCTGAAACACATCCCGCGGGATGCTGTGGCGGGATGTTGTGGAAACGGTTGGGTTTTGCAGCCCAGGGGGCAGGAGGCTCCTGCCTGAGGTGAGGGTGCGGATGCGGCCCCGCGGGCTACACCAGGCCGCGTTACGCAGCCGCTTCGCCGATATTATTTATCGCCCCTTTTCTCACGAATCTGTACTCCGGCACCAGGCTCAGGCGCATCTCCATCCCTCTTCCCAGCTGCCCTGGTGAGACTCCGTGCTGCCAAAACACCCTTTGGGGTAAAATGGATCCAGCCCCAAACCAAAAGAGTGGAGGTTTCACCCCAAAAGCAGTTCCATCAGCTCAACGCATCCCAGGAGCTGCTCCACACTCGTGGTCACATTTTAAATTGACACCCAGCTAATTACCTCCAGCAATAAGGAAACCCTGTGTTTGTAGTGAGTGTCTGCTTTAAAATGATGTTTTACACAACATAAAAGGATTCTTTTATAATTAGCTGTCTTCTAAACCCTGGCCTACTGAAATTATGATATTAAAACATACACCGTTCTCTGTTTTTTAAATATCATCTGGAATTTGATTAGTTTTGCATTACTAAAGAGCAACCCATTGAAATATTTAATCATCATGAGACCTTTTTCATATAGATGTTAACATTTCATTTTTTTTTAATTCTTTTTTTTTCCCCCAGTAATTACTCTAGCTTTGCTTACACCAAAAAAAAAATCGTCAAAGCAATTTTCCTGCAAGGAAAGGATCAAAATAGTCCTGTGATTAACACCTGGAGCATCCTTCGGCGTGTGCTGCCTGGCGCAGCTCCAGGTGGGAGTTAGTGCTGCGGCTGCAAGCCCAGCTACCACCCTTAGGACCATCGTAACAGCGTGCGATGCCCTGGGGGGGATTTTCCTTTCCCAAGGGGTTGATCCTGGCTCCCGGGGGGGAGTAGGTGGGAACAAGGTGAGTGAGATCAGGTGATGTATGGTTTCATACAGGGTGATAAGAGATTTTAGGACAGATGGGGGTGAACTGCAAACCGTGACACCAGGATGCTCAGAGCCTGGATGCTGGAGCATCACCTGTGGATACCCAAAATTGCATGGGGATGCGGGGCCACGTGGACAGGGACACCCCTGCTTGCAAAAAGGGACGTTGGGAGCTTCTGGTATGCTAAATCCAAAAGGAGAAGCTTTTGGGGGGCTTATTGCCTTTGAAACCTCAGGGAAATGCACATGGGCTGAACCATCATCGTGTGTGCTCGGGGCAGGCGGGTGCCAAAGTGTGCCGCTCCGTGCGGGGACGGGTGCAGGGGACGAAGGGTCAGACAGCCTCATCCCTTCGGGTCTCAAATGCAAAGAAAAGGAGCAAAGGCTGAGCCGGCAGGCCCAGGAGTCGCTGGAAGGAGCAGGATCCATCCTGGGGCTGGGCTCTGCCCCCGGCACGAGGAGCAGCAGGCTCCGCTCGGCTTGCCCGGCCGTGTCCGCACCCACACGGGGAATAAACCTTCTGGATTTAGACACACTTGAAATTCAGCTCCTGCTCCATGCCAGTCATCGGAAATGATGCATTTGCTGTGAAATGAAGCCAAGACAGTAGTATAGAAAGCTTTTTTTCAATATGCTTTAAATAGCCCGAACGTTTATTCTATAGGCAATGAAATTCTTACACGTTTCGGTCAAATAATGAGGATAATGTTTCTGGCTAAAGGAAAATACTCCTAACATCAGCAAGGGGAAATGCACATTTCAATTTGTAATTTTAAGTTACAAATTTGCATGCAAATGTATATTTAGAAAATTGAAAGAGCAAAATCATACATTTTGGGCAGGCTCTTACTTGCAAAAGATATTTCCAGCGTGGATAGGGCTTTGTATTAAATTCCATTATGTTGCCTAGAAAAAAATATAAAAGCTATAGAAAAGTGAAGGAGTTCCAGGAAACACAGCCGGCCTTTTCCCTAAAGCCTGTCCTCTTGTGCAGCTGCACTGGTAGGACCTGGGAGCATTCAGTCCCCACCAGAAAAATGGTCCCAAATTGACATTTGTGGATTGTTTTTTTCAGCCTGTGCATGTTGCATTTGCCCCCAGATTTGGAGTTTATTTTACCTTTCAGACCATTTAAGGGACAGAGTGGTGCTGGTGAATGCAGTGGGGTTGGGGAGACCCAAAACCTCTCGGCAGAAACTGGGGGGAGATGTGTCCATCTCCTCTCCCTGCCCGGTGAGCAGGGCACATCCTTGGGCTTTTGGGTGGATACCAGACTGAAAATCTCTGAAATATTTGGTTTCTTGCAGTTTTCCCTTCTAAACAATATTGGGAGAGTTTTCCTAATGTTTGACCTAAAGGACCCCAAAAACATCTGTCCTCATTGGAGCTTTATTTATTTTCCCTGTGGAAAGCATTCATCCTGCATGACCCAAACCTGCAAAGACTGAAACCACCATTTCCATCAAAGAGCCGCCCTAACCATTAACAAAACATATTTCTGCCCCACCACTGCAAGAAAAACTCTCCTCCAAGCAGTGGCACACTTTAAAATAACTTTAAATATTGCTTTAAAATTCTTCCTCTCCTTGTTTAAGTCCATAATTGTTTTTACTTGCAGTAATCTTCTCTGAGATGTTCATGGCTGATTTATTGAATAACTCCTCCTGTGCACCTGGAAAATCACCCATTAGTCATGGAGAGCTCGGTGCTCCATTAGCCATCATCATTTTGCCTACATTTTGACTTGACATCAGCACCCAGCACCCGCAGGGCTGGGGAGGGCACTGGCATGTGTTTCCCCATGGTTACGCTCTCTCACGAATGTCATTTGTTTTGAAAAACAGGCAGTTTGGGTTGCAAAAGGAGGGCTGTGCCTCTTGGCACCCATCACATTGAGGTTTGTCTCCAAGCCCTGCCGTGGACGTGCCGGTGTCGGCTGACTGCCCGGGTTCCCCCTCGCACCAGGGACGGTGCGTTTCTGTGGCTCAGAGCACAACGCGTGAAGGATCCCCCCAAAAGGAAAAAAAAGATCAGGAATTGGAAGCAGCAGTGTTGCTAGGGAACAAGACGTGAGTGCTCAACTCCTTTTTTCCCTAAAGGAGTCCAAGAGAAATCCCTGAATTTCAGGTCATGTGGAAAGAGGCGCTTGGCTGGTGGCTCCTGAGCCTCCATGCTGGCTCCTCTGGGACGTCGGTATTGGGCAGAGCCACAGGCTGCTCCTGTGCCCAGGATACAACGATGCTGTGATCCCCTACAGCCACCTGGCACAGGGAGAGGGCAGCGATAGGGGGGGAGAGGGCGGTGATGGAGGATGGAAGGACAACAGTGGAGGATGGAGAAGGAGATGATGGAGAATGGGAAGGACAATGATGGAGGATGGAGAGGGGAGGATGGAGAGGGCAGTGATGAAGGATGGAGAGGGTGATGATGGAAGATGGAGAGGGCAGTGATGGAGGATGGAGAGGGCAGCGATGGAGGATGGGAAGGGCAATGATGGAGCACCTAATCAGAGGGAGTGGAGTTGAGTCAGGAACAACCAAGGGCTGTGGTTGTGGCCACTCACTTGACCCAGAAGAAAATTCGTTAAGTTTTAATGCAGTCTCGCACCAGTGGACATTATTCATGAGTTTCCAGCATTCCTGTATCAGAAGGCTTGAAAAAGGTATAAAATATGAATGATGCTAATGAGAAACACAGGGCTAAGGGCCATCCAGGCCACTGGGGAGGGATGCGCTACCATTGCCCGACCAGTGACCAGCCGTGTTTCACCCACACATCCCTGGCTTGGTGCTGGGGCCGGGAGCACCATGTGTCCCTACTGCGGCCACCCTGGCCCCAAACTCAGTCAGTCTGCAGGGCACAGACCCCCCCTCCTCCGCAGAGTGTCCTTCCTCATGCCCTTCGTTGTGGAGCTCGAACCTGAATCCTGGTGCGTGGCCACATGTGATTTCAGCGCACTGAAATTACTCTTACCCACGTTGTCTTCCAGCTTGGGAGCTGACTGGCTTCTGTTACTAAACATAACTCTGACTTTTCCTATTTTTTTTTCTGAAGATATTCCAAGTATTTTCCAAAGCAAAGCCCCAGAGGATGCTATTTTCATCTCCCCAGTGGGCTGGGGATCTGGCTTGTTTTCCACTCACCAAAATAGCCATGATTTTACATGGATTCATCATTTCTTCTCAGGTTGCTTCCCACCAGAACCCCTGAGCAGCCAGGGAAAGGAGGCTCCCTGGTGCTGCCCTGTGCCTGGGCTAACACATCTCAGACATTATGGGGTTGCTAGTGCACTGCTTTTTTCCCTATTCCCTGCAAAGACTTTGATTTTCTAAAACTTCTAATTTCTTTAGCACTGACAATTGCAGAGCTGACTGTCTCATCCTTTTGAGGGACATCCAACTGAAGGGAGTATAAAACACGCAGCTAGGATAACAGAATTGTTGCTGGCACTGCAAAATGCCACCTGGATCTCTCTCCATGCGAAGTCAGCTGAGGGATTGCAGTATTTCCCAGATTAAGCCATTTTAAAGAATTTGACAGCTTGGGGGATGCTGGCAACAGTCAGTGCTGAGATTCAGCTCACCATCACCCAGGGTTGCCAGCAAAGGCTGAAATTTTGGGTGCTCTGGTTTAATTCAGAGCAAAGACATTTAATCACAGTCCCCACGGGGTTATTGGCCCTGGAGAAGGCACTGAAGGCTTCAGCTCCAGGAGATGGGCGGTGGGCAGAGAAAGAGGATGGATGTGCACGCTGGAGGCTGAGCAGGCTGATTTTGGAAGAAGAGCGCTGCTAAAGCAAAGCAGACCTCACCTTGCACTGCCAGGGATATGAAGGATGCTCTTTGCTATGCAACTGGAGCGACAGCACACTGAGCCTGGCTCCTGGCTGCTGCATTAAACATGAGCAGAGAAATCCCCACGAGCTGCTCATCCTTCAGCAACTCTTAACAATTTAAGGGCCAAATTCAAACCCTGCAAACTGGAGGGTTTTAATGGGTGGACTGGAATAGGCTGCTGCTAATTGGGAGCTGAATCCCTCTGCCCTGAGAGCTCTCAAGCAGAGTCATGGGCTACACCCAGCCACTGTCTTTTCTATTTCCGTGGCATTCAAGGCTCGACTTATTTGCCCACAGTAAAAGCCATTTTGTTCGAGAGGTGCCTTATCACAGCTGAGCCCCATCGGGTGGATGCTTGGAGGGGAATCTGACATCTGGCTAAGACCCAAGGACTTTAAAGAAGATTTTCATCTAAAACGCTACATAATCCTATGATAACATAACCTGAACTTGTTCTCTGAGTCACCCTTTTGCTGCCAAACCAACCCAAACTTCAGTAATGATCTGTAAGCCCCCTAGACCAGCTCAGTGCTGGGAAAACAAGGGGGTGTTTGCACATACCCAGAGCTTAATCCCACCTAGTTGGGGGAAGAGTGCAAGCGACTGCCTTTTCTTGGGAAAATATAAACCAGTTCCTTCTTCCTTTGGCATTCCTTTTCTAAATTAGAAGCCAGACAAGTTCAGCCTCTGGGGAGGACAATGCTGGAGAGGACCCCATGTCCAGGTCCAGCTGGAGATCTGATACATTGGCATCATCCAGCGCTTTCCACCCACCTTCAGCCCACCATGGTCTTCCTCTGAACCGGACCTGAGCTTTCCCACATCACAGCCTCTGCCCCAAAATTCCTGGTCCATGGGTAGCCTTTGGCATTGGTAGGGTGAAGGACCCAGATCCCTCTTAGCTACACCAACTCTCCCTCTCCTTCTTGTGCCACAGCCACCTCACTTAACATCTCCAGCCCTTCTTCGGTGCCGGTGCTCCGTCAGACCCTGCCTCCCTCCCCGTGCCAGGCACCTGCCTGCTCAGACACTGGCTTAGCCCTGCCGAGGGATTAGGATTACACACTCTGTCAGGCAAAAACATGCCCAGGGAAGAAAGCACTTAGTGTTGTATTATTTTTTTCCTAAGTAGGTAAATATCCGTGGTGAGTGAAATATGAATATCCATCTTCAGGGTCAGGATGGGATTTGGTGCTGTAAATCTCTCTCCGGGCCAGCTCACTCCATGAGGTTTAACCTGGGGTGACCCATGCTGGAGCATGAGATCCCTGTCTCAGGTGTCGATGAGGCTGGTTGGCACATCCATCCTGTCCAGTCCATCCATCCCAAAAAGCAAAGGGACTGAAGGGAAGGGAAGGGAAAAAAACCTGCTGTGAAACCCAGCTGCTGAACATTAACAGCATACTGGGTCGGCAGCTGCTCCAGGAGCAGTCTGGGCTATTGTGGAGGGAAATTCATGGGAATGTTTCCTATCAGATCAATAGGAAGGTCAGTAGCCACTTCAAGTGCCATTTTACTCATGGAGTATTTAAATGTACTGATTTTTCAGCATCCCAAAGGGAAAACCAACAAAGCGGCTATGTAGAACAAATAATACAATAAAACAATAAATGTGCTGATGTAGGTGAAGACCAGGGAACAGCAAGGATGTGGCTCTGGACCGTGCAGCAGCTGCAGGACCATCTCAGATGTTACAGCCATAATCCATCCTGAGCTTACCAGGCATAAAAAACAACTGAGTGCACAAATAATGACCTGTGCAAAATGCTGGGGCACTTAAACTTTGCACTAGCATTTTCCCAAGTGGAAATGTTCAAGCCTGGGGCGGGGGAAGCTGTGAAAGGCACCCAAAGGCTCACAAGCACAGAGGATGGGTGGGGAGCATGCAGGGGAGGGCACCGCACCTTTTAAGGTCCCAAGTGGTGGGATTAATGCTGGGCACACTGATTTTGCTGCCAGGGCTGGAGGAAAGGGGCACAATCTGAGCAATGATGTCTCTTGGCAGCAGCCCAGGCAGAGGCCAGCGGATGATGGAGGCAGAGGTGCCGCTACCTGCCGCTCACGTTCACAGCGTGGTTTGAGGCAGGGAGAAGCAACACATCACTAGTCAAAATTTCTTGGAGCCTCTTCCCTCATTTCACTTCCGTGGATGCGCGTTGGCATCTCAGCTTTAATGCTAGCTAATTTTTCTATTTGCTTGCTGATCTTATGGTATTTCTTCTTCAGGGCTTTTTTTTTTTTTTTTTTTTTCCTGTCCTTTTAAGCTTGACTGCAAAACCACAAAAGCTAAAGACATTCAGAAACGAAGATGAATAAGGTAAAATCATCTTACAAATCACTGGACTCCAGGAGTAAAGGCTTAAGGGAGAAAAAACACCAGTCCCAATCTCATGAGGATCACAGTTCCCACTGCCAAGAGACTGGCATCCATGGGGACCCTGCCACAGGCTCTCTACAGGGGTAGCAGGAGCCAGCTAGGGTATACCATTATGCATGAGTCTTCCTTAGACCCAGCATAAAGAAATAACTACCTAAGTCCCAACAGAGGTGGTGATGGGGAGACATATTTTCATGTCATAAAAATGGTCTTCAAATAATTGCTTTTCTTCACTTGCTGACATTTAATGATGGGAAGCCAGAATAAAAATTCATTTCAGGGTGAGCCAATGTGACACTGGGTTTTCAGTTTGTCCACTGAAGTAAAAAAAAATAATAATCCCCACAGGTGGAGTGAAACAATTCATTCCACACTCAGGACTTTCTGTTTGGTTTTAATATTTAATTGAGGAAAGGTAATTTTGTGACCAAAGGTCAGTTCAAGGCCAACATTTGCAGCATTTTGCTTAGAAAACAGTGGAACAAAAGCCTTTGACATTTTGGGAAGGCGCGTTGCTGGTTTTCCTGCCGCTCTGTGCTAAAGTATTGGTGGGAGAGCCCTCCCACACTGGGGTCTGCCTCCTCCTGCTCTTCCTAACAGCAGGAGCGGCCGGGCCAGCCTTGCCTGGAAGCGGCTGGCACATTAGCCCTCATGCAGAAGCAATTTTATGCCATATTAAGCCCTCCTCCCCCAAAATGCAGCTTTGATCCCAGAGCCCAGTTGATACCCAGAGTGTATCTGAGCCTTGCAGCAATGTCCATGCAGAGACATCACTCCAAACCACAGGAAAAAAGAAACCTTAACCCTTATTTTCAATGTAGTCCCCAAAATATCTTCCTCAGTGACTCCTTGTATTTAAGTTTCATAGGCTGATGATGTGACGGACATCTCCATTTACATCATGGTGGCTATTCCCAGCAGCATCCTGCTGTCCAGCCACTGCCCCTTGCCCCGCGTGCTGGGATATATGGTGCCCCTTCCCTGGTTCAGAACAGACCACAATGCTCTATGGCACTTTTTTGGGACCTATTCTTGTTTAAACCCAAGAGTTTCCAAGCTTTGCAGGGTTTTCCTTCTGAACTAAGCTCTCAAACCGAGTGTGCCCAGCGAGGGACAAGTCCCAAGCCAGACCAGTCTTCACAATTGTAGCAGAGGGCAGTGTCTGAGGGCAGTGTCCCCGTTGGGGACAGGGTGGGTGACAAGCACGTCGAAGGGCCGTTGGGATGCTCTGGCGATGGGCTAGCCACCAGCCACATGCAGCCCCCAGCCCTTTGGGGGTGTCCAGCTGCCTCTCACCGTGTCTGTCCTCCCACCACCGGACACAGTCTCCTTTCCATCGTATATCCAGTTGCCTGAAGTACCCGCTCACCGGAAGAAAGACAACATTTTAGAGGCAATTAATATCCAGGGAATATATAACTCTGCTTCCTATGCTTGTACATTTGTAATCCGAGTCTCTCCGCTCACTTCTATCCCTTCTCTGCAATGCCCTCTGGGGAGAGCTGAGCCGCAGGGGGTGCGGGGGGTGCCTGCTCCCTCCCCAGCCCAGCACCACGGCTCAGACCCCACAGGCCCTCCTGGGTCCATCCTTGCTGGGGAAGGGCTGACCCCAAAATCTGCTGAAGGCCATGGGCAGCATCCCAAGGAGAGCTGCCTTTCTCCTCCTCATGGTTCGGTTTTCCCTGGGGAGCCGTGCCCTTGCCTTAAATCTGAAAGGCATTGCGAGGGCTGAATCGGGATTAGCTGAGAAACCCAAAAAAGGTCGGGAGATTATGTTTCCATTTAATTAGCCACACGGCTCTGCTTTACCTCCAAAGACAAACCACACAAGCAACGCTGAGGAGGTGCCTGGGCCCCATGCGTTGCTCACATTCGTTTGAGCTAAGTGCATCTCCCACAGCCCATTTCATTGCTCCTTGTCTGCTCCAAGCAGGATGAATAATTTGAGCAGGGGGCTCGTTGGAGGTCACCAGCATTGCAGCCCAGGCTGTACGTGGTCTTGAGTGATTTTCCATCCTGAACTCAAAGAAACCCACCAGGAGCTAGGACACGCAGAGCCAGCTCTCACCTGCATTCAGCTACATCAATGTTATTTTCCTCAAAACCCTCTCCTACCCAGTTGTCAAGATGCCTAAGCCTGTGGTCACAGCTGATGGAAATCTGGACACCGAAACCAATGCCCACAGGCATCAGCGTGATGGGAGTTATGCCAGCAAAGGCTGAGAGATGGCTGAAACCCTCCTAGCTTCCTCAGGTGGAGGGCGGAAGGAATGAAGAAGTTCTGCTGGAGTTGTGGAAAAGATTCCATCCCACACAGAAAATACTTTAAAAAATTTCCATTGCATATGACAGCTACATCGTGGCCATTTTTCACAGAACAAGCAAAGTCCCTTCCAGCCTAGCTAACAGCCTTGCAACTAGGGCACTCAGCTGGGATAAAGGGAAACAGTGTTGAGGAGGATGAAGATGAGCCCCGTTCTGCAGCTGAGGCACTTGGCAGATGAATGCATTGCCAAGCTGGTTCTGGTCTCTGGTCCTAGCACAGGACTGGAGGAGACCCCAGGAAAGGCAGCACCACCGAGCCAAGAGCACAGGCACTGGCACAGCTTCACCATCCCTGCAAGCCCCGGCTGGCCCAGCGGTGTGTGACACCAGCGTTCCCAGCCCTCACCTGCTGGAAGTGCTGCCTCTGCACCGACACGTAATTTAACACTAGCACAGAGCACCTACTCTGTATTACGACCTTGAAGAGCATCCTTGTTAGGTGCTCTCCTTCCTTGCGGATGCTGGCGGGTGTCAGAGCAGGTACGCTCCCTGCAGGCAGGTTTTCCACTGGGAACCAGCAATCCTAGGGAATGGGAGGATCAAGCCCCAGGAAACAGAGAGAGGGGGATGTACAGCACAGGGAGGCAGGAGGAGTCCAAGTTTCAAAGGAAGGGCGGGAGAAGCAGTGAGGTCCCTGGGCTGGGTGTTGTGATGCCTGGGGGTCTTCCTCCTGGCAGTTGACTTTCTGGTTTTAGGACATTATGCACACATTTGTAGTGCAACTGGGTGCTGTGCTCTGGCTGTGCAGGATGGCCATAGGCTCAGCTAAGTCCCAGTGCCTAAAAGTTGGATTTCTACCCCCAAGCCCCATGGTCCCTTGTAAAGCACGTAGCCAGAAGAGAGCTCCAGGCAGCACAAGGTACAGCAGCCACCTTAGCACACCTCTGTGTTCAGATGTGGTGATTCACACCGCTTTCCTCCTGGGACGATAAAATAAGCCCAGAGTGACTGATCCTATCTGTGGCCATCAGCTTCCAGCTGCCCAGAGTGGGGGCACATGCCCCTGTGGGCCAAATCCTGCCTCCCTCCCTCCTCCACCAACCCAAGCTGCCTTCTATGAGAGCAGTTCAGCTGCGAAGCCTTGCAGCAGAAATGAGGCAGGAGAAATCCCCTCTACCCCTTTTTTGCTGCATCTCCCACACTGCGTTGGCACAGGCAGCTCAAAGCCTTTGGGCTTGGGATGTTGCATCTCCAAGAGGTGGATGTCTCGCCTGCACCGGGGCCGATGGAGATATCTAGGACATGGCTCTAGGACATGGCTCTTGCTACCTGCCTCCGGACAGGATGAATCACCTCCTGGAGATGCTGTGCTCTCTCTGTTGGCCATGGAGAGAAAATTGCAATGCAGTTTTATGAAATATTAAAATCTGAGCAGCCCTTGGAGGAAGGAAAAACAGAGACACCCTGAAAAACCCATGAAGCAGCCTGACTTCTCCTTCTTGATAGCCCGGGGAGCCTGTCTAGGCCCTGCTCCAATCTCAGCCATGGCCTGAGCATCCCAGGGACATGCCAGGGCTTCCCTCTGCATTCCCAGGGTGCCCCCGCCACCTCTCCGAAACCCCGTGGGACACCCCTGCAATTCCCCAGCACACCCCAAGTGGGGAATAAATCATGGCAACATCCCCCTACCTCCAGGGCAGCACCCCCAAAGGGCAGCACAGCACACAGGAGCACCTCCAAAGGCAACACGGGGCACGTGCTCCGGGGTGGCTCATCCCAAAGCAAGTCCACATGTCCCCTCTGCCCTATGGTCCCTGCTCTGCCACCGAAGCGGGGACCAGAGGCCACGCAGCGGTCCATGCTGCCTCGCTGGCAGCACATCTTTTGCTGGGTTTCCATGGAAACCAGCATCACGCACATGCCAGCCAGGCCGGGCGGCTCCCACCCCCGGGAGATGCCCCACATCAAACCCTGCATCTCCGTGGGCGCCTTCCCCTCCCACCCCGGCTCTGGCATCGCTCCGAGCCCGTCACTCCTTGTGGTGTTTTCTGGCCGGTGGGAGCGGTGAAGAGCAGTGGGGCAGGCAGCAAACCCATCAGCTCGGTAATTTGGAGGGTTCTGTGGGCACACAGGACATGCCCATCGGCATGCCCTGCTCTCTGCGCAATGCGCTTGCAGGTGGCACATGAAAATGCCTGGCTCACGGCCTGGGGTGATGCAAGAGGTGCATTCCCAACAGAGGAATAATATCCACACATGAGGCTTTTTCTTATTGTAACTTGCTGCCCCCGGGTCTCAGACGGATTTCTGGCAAATAATCACAGCCCTGCTATCCTCGCCCCGACCCTTCTCTCTCCTACATACATCTCCTTGCAGCTCAGCTCCCTGCTTCTTCTCCCAGGCTGTTATTTAACAGCGTCACGCCAGCATCTTGGCTGTGTAAGGAGGGATGCGCACTCCGAGCAGCTCGGAGAAGATACTGTGCCGACTCTCCTCAGTTCAGCAGTGCAGAAGGGATTGAATTGCTCTGTGGAGCCGGGCTGGTGAAGGAGCAGGAGCTCGTTCCCATCGTGCCAGGCTGGCAGGCAGCGTGCAGAGCTCTTCTTGCTGCTTTCCAACTTCTCTCCTCTGCAATCTGGAAGTCCTGTAGTTCCCCATCACTATTAAAACCTTTATGAAGCAGAAATTCTGACAGTTGTGCAGTTTATCAAACTAATTGCTCTCACCCACGTTTCCAGACACATCACTCTGGTCACTCTCCTCCACATCTTCCCCACTAATGAATCACAAATACTTGTGCAAATGCAGGCAAAGCATCTGTAACGTCTCCTGGGCTACTACACCTGCCAGGCAAAAAATACCACTGAAAAGTGAATTCTTGCCCTTGCCTCTCACTAGCAGCGATGCAAACCCTGCCTGCAGTTAGCAGGAGATGCTTATCCAGTTCCCACACCAGGAGCGAGAAGAAGACAAGTGCTCTGCCAGTAAATACAGCCTCAGGAAAAGGAGGAAAGAGAAAAACAGCCTCCAGTCAACGGCCACACAGAGCTGCAGTGATCCCTGGCAGTGACCTATGGCAGAGTTAGCAGCCATATCAATCCTGATAAGGATTTTTAAACCCTCTTACAGATCCTGTGGGTATCCCCTGGGTAAGAGTTATCTCTAAGGAAAACATCCGAATTCAAGAAAGGACATGAAAAAGAAGGCCATAACACTTTCAAAAAGGAGATACTGTTTCCAGCTATGTCCAGCTGTGGGGCTGGTTTCATCTTGATTTGAAATCATGAGGGGGATGCAGAAAAGTGGCACTCTTAGGTGATGTATGTACACATTTACTCATAATAAAAGGCAGGTCATTTTTATTTAGTTTGCCAGTTTCTTGACTGGTGAAGGAATTTGGAGACATCCTCTACGCCCAACACACAACATTTTGTACCCGTGTGTTCGCACATCACATCTGGACTGACGACCAGCACCACCTGAAACTCGCTGGGGTCAGCAGGACTCACCCTGTTTGGGCACGGCTGCTCCGTAAATCCCCAGCACCCCACTATTTAAGCAGGTACTTATCCCTAGACATGTGGCTAATACTATTGACTGGAAAAAAACGTGGGCATGTCTCCTCGTTAAGCATGCAGCCAAGTGCTTACTTCCTCCCACAGGATCTTGAAAATGTTCAGTTTACTAAGGCAAAAGTAGATTTTTATTTTATTAATGCAGTCTTGAACCTACAAGCTCCTGAAATCCAGACTTTTTGTGTTGCTTCACTGCTGTCTTTGTTTTCTGGTTGCACACTATACAGTAAGGATGCCACGTCCTTGTCCCCACAAGCACTGAGCCTTGTATTTATCTCCCAAAAATCGCTCCACAGTGCAAATTACTCCATGTCCAAGAGCGCCAGCCAGCCAGAGCACATTTTCAATGCACAGGGCAGAGGATTAGGAACAGCCTCCATCGCTCGCAACTGCTCTGCGCCAAGTGGGAATAAAAGTTTCATACCGAATTAGAAACACGGCTCCCATTCCTGTGCACAGATTTGTGTTCTGTGAATACAGCCAAAAAGAATGAAAAAAAAAAAAAAAGAAACTTGGCATGCACTCATTCACTTTGAATGAATTTGCTTTGACCGACCGCACGAGGTTTCCACATTTGCAGCTTCGCCAAAAAAAATGCTCCGTGCACGGTCAGCAAGGCGAAGTCCTGGGCGGGCAGTGGGGAAGCCCCAGTGCCACAGGGAAGATGCAGCCTCTGGAAAAAAAGTGCGTACCATGATATTCTGGTGCATGCAAAATGCTTGGCGATGCTCAGCTGGTGGCACTGGGGATCGTGCTGCACACCCCTATTTTCTAGTGTTCCTCACTTCTCCATCATGAGTACATCCGTATCCGTCGGCTCTCCTGTTTTATACAGGGACTGTGGACTCCGTTTCTGAAGCAGCGGGATGCTGATCTATAATCAATGCTCCGGAAATCCCATGCTCTGGGATCTTATCTGAATGCACTGATTGCAATATACTCCTGAGTGATTCCTCTATTTGAACAGCGCTAGTCAAAACACTTCACATCTTGAATTTCATTGGGTGGATATCGTTAATGAACTTACTTCTGCATATTCTGTAGTTCAAAAATTGTCGGCTGAAGGGTGAAGGGAATCATAACATCTTCCCTGCAACCTGCAGAGAGAGAAAAGAGAAGAGCTCTGTCAAATAAATGATTCATTACCCAGCCTTCTCCCAGGCTAGGGGCTCATGTTAGCACCTTAAGAAGCTGTCTCCACACATGGCTTCTCTAATTGCATGGCAAGAGTAGTCAGTGATGCCCTGCCAGGGCGAGCAATGTCTTGGGGCTGGCACTGCACAGGCAAGGTGTCCTCTGGTGCTGGGGACACCCTCAGTGCCACCTGTTTTGGGGGGAGCAGCACCTCTCCTTAACCTTAAGTAAAAATCCCTGCTTCCACCAGACACGCTGAAAGCCAGAAACCCCGATCTCATGCCAAGTTAAAGGGACAGGAAGGAGAAACAAATAAGCATTATATATCTCTGCAGGGCAAATACATATATGTATATATATATATTATTGACACTAGCAAGATGCCAAAGTCTACTGTTGGGCTGCTGTATGCCTGTTCCTGAAAGAGTAATTATCCCATTGAGTTTCCAGCTCTTGATGACGCAGAGGATAAACAGAATTTTCCTGTTCAGGGCTTCATAAACACCCTGAGCAGATAAACGCTCATAAGCAAGGGGCTTGGGATGGGGAGGCAACGGGCAGCAATCCTCTTTTATGAGAAATGAGATTGGAAAAATGGTAATCTCCTAAATGGGCATGGCTGGTGGGCTGATAAACAGAGCTCCTGGTTATTACAGTGATGAGCTCAATAGAAAAAGTGTAATCCCAGCCCAACTGTTCGGGAGATCTCTGCCCGGCCTCTTCCCCCCTCTCCCAAATCATCACATTAGGCTGATAGGAGAAAATAAATGAGATCTCTGCGCCAGGTTGTGTAACGTCATTGAACAGAAGCATCGAGCTTTGCACTTTCATCTGGGGACATCGGTGACTTCCTACCCTGGATCAGGGAAAAGAGCCTCCATCTCCCTGCGTGCAACTCGTGTCCTCTGGTTCCCTCCTTTCACTGAGCATCTCTGATGGGTCTGGCTCCATCTTCTCCACCAAGCAGCAGTGACCATAGCTCTCTTTCCTGGACCCTTTTTCTGGGGTCCTTTTCCAGCCAGGAGCTGAGTGCCAGGGCTACCTGGCCACTAGGGGCAGGCTGGTGGGCACTGGTACCTTCCCAGCAGCAGCATCACCGCTGGGCAACCTCACCGAGAGGCCCGGCACCCACGCCTACTGCTGTGTGTGGAGGGAGAGGCATCAGGGGAAGCCCAAAACACAGCTCGAGGATGTAAACACGCAGCTTATGGGGTTTCTTCACAGCCCCCTCAGTAGGACCGTAGAGGAAGGCTTTGCATCCCGGTGCATACGGAAACCCTCTCCCGCCTGCCAAAACTGCAGGCTGGGGCCAAATTAAAGACAAAGGACAAAATGCCATTTGACGTATTTTTCTTTAGTCTTAAAATGCTGGGGTGGGGGGAAAGGCCATGGAAAAAGCTGTAGGCAGCATGACAATTAGTGACAGGATAATGAGTACCCAGCAGCACCGAAAAGCCGTATGAACATCACAGACCCACAGCACCAGCCACACCAAAGGAATATAAACAGTACCGAATTAAATCAGCCAACCAGCAAATCAAAGCAAAGGGATGAGCTCCTTGTTTCTGGGAACATACCCACAGTCTTTCCTCCAACCCTTTGCAAACAAAGAGCTTTCTGCAGTTTGCTTGGAAGGTCTTAAGGTTTGGGCTAATGCAAGTGGAGTCAGAGGGATGGCAAGCAAAGGGCAAACGCAGGCGGTTTGGGGAAGTTAGTTTTTAAGGCAATAGTTTTTAACAAATAGTTTTGAATGCAGAGAATAACAAACAGACCTCAAACATTCGTGGCATTTTTTTGATGTATTTTGCATGAAATGGAAAACTAAACCAACAAGTGGTATATACAGTAACAATAAACAGTGCAAGAATACAACAAAAAGAGGATTATAATTTCAAATTGGCATGCCCTGCATATGCAGAGCTTCAAGTGCTAGGGAGCAGATCTGCCCTTATTTCTGCTGTCTGCAAGGCCGGGTATAAAAGATGTCAAACTGCAGATAAAACTGCGTGTGCTGGGATAACGATAGGGTAAAAAGATGAAAAGGATGTTTCGTATAGCTAAACCCATGATTCACATTCAAGTATTAGGCTCTAAAAATAATCCTGAAAATCATGTTTGAAAAAAAAAATTGCTTTTTTCCCCCCCTTTTCCCCACCTGAACAACTCCCAACTCCAGAGCTGGTTGTGGGATGGACATGGGTATTTAGGTTCATGACTTACAGCCAAGCGGCAGGAAGACGGGATGGTGTTGAGGTCCCCTGTGCCAGGACTGGGTCTGGTTGAGCTGGGGCTACCAGCCAGGAGAGACTGCGTGATGCAGGGCCGTCATCTGCTCCGGAGGTAATCAAAGACATGGGAAGGTGGAAGGAGTGGGCATGATTCACCCTGGACTTCAGAAAAGCTTTTGATGCCTCAGCACATGAAAGTGTTGCTACAGGGGTAGTAAAATAGGATTGGAAAAGAGCGATTCTTGGAAAGATAAAAAAAGGTGAAAACAGGAGTGAGGATATCAAAGGCTGCAGGGATCGCATATGCTTCTGCATGCCAGCAAAACATCGCTGCCACAAGTCCTGCGGGCTGTGGGGCTGCGCAGTTTTCTTTGGAAATCAGCAGGCACAGTGGCAATGAAGTCGGCAGCGTGCATTTGGGAAAACCTCAACAGGGCTCTGACCCCAGAAATGCAGCATCTGAGGGCTTTAAGGACCTTGTACACTGCCCCAAAAGCCCCAGTGTCCATTTTTTTTCCCTCTCCTCCTTCCCCCGGTAATATCCAGCCCTCCTCCCTCTGCCTTTAGCAGAGTACCCCAAGGGGGAGTGGGAGATGTCCCTTGCTGGGGGTCAGGGACAGGGAGTGATCTCCACAGAGCCTTATTCCCCAAAGGAGTGCAAGACATCTTATTAAGAAAGATTAGGAAGTTTCAGCCCACCAGTTTGATAGAACTCAAACATTGTTTGGCTGGTCTGGGAAGGGGTGGGTTCAGAGAAAAAACATCTCATTCTCCATGCATTTAATTGGTTGAGAAAAAGAAGGTTCCACATTCCCCCCACCCCCCCACCCCGCCAGCAGGCAGACCCATTTCTACAAACATTTTGAACGCAATACCTGACACCAGCTTGGGCAGAGCCCGTGCAAGCAGCCGTCCAATGGCCACTGCCATCTGGAAGAGCAGCCACTGGGAAGAGCAGCCACAGCTCCTAAAATAAATCTCCTCCATCCCGCCCCACCCTGAGGCTTGGAAGAGGTCCCAAGGGCTCTTGGCTTGCTCTCCCCCATCCCTGCTCTTCCTCACTTTGGGTGCGTCGGAGGACGCGGGGAGGAGATGCTCCCTGTTGCTCCAAGAGCCAGCCAAGGCTTCTCGCCCAGGGCAGGGAGAGAATAGGGTGCTCTGCCACTCTGCGCTGCTTCCCTCCTGCTCCTTCAAAGCTTTTAAAAAACGTCTAGTATGAGAAACTGTATACTTCAAGGGCACCTCATCCAAAAAACCCAGACCCTAAACCCTTGAAAGCCTGCTCAGTACCTGGGGTTGCGTTTGAGGCTTTTACACAGAAGCTGAATCCTTTTCTCCTTTTTCTGCGGGGATGAAATGCTGCAAGGACAGTTGGGGAGCCCAAGATGGGTCTACATCTGCACCAGCCTGCACACAGGGTTGTTGTATCACTGTTCTGCCAAATCAGATGTGGGAATCGTCTCCTCTGCCACCGACATGCAACCTGTTCTGGGGAAAAAACCCTCATTTTAGCATATTCTTATTTCAGAGAGATTCTGGATTGAGCCCTGGCTGTGCCCAGTGCTGTACAAAAATTAAAGTAAGAAGGTGAGCTTACCTCTCGCAATTGAAATGTGCACCAGGAACTGGTGGGAGGGTGCAGACAGGGGCAGCACAGGACCAGACCTCCTAATTTAGGACAAGAAATAGAGTTTTTGCTCCAGCTGGGATCTGGCAGACAGCAAGCCAGGGCTCAAATCCCCCTACATCCCCTTTTGTCGTGCAGGACCTCGCAGTGTCAGGGGCTGTACAAAACCCAGAACAAGCAACAGCCCTTCCTCCGCAGGGCATACCAATAATGATACCCAGTGCTTCCTTCCCGAGGGAGCGGGGAAGCTTCATTAATTGAGAATTTCAAGGATCTTTGAAATCAGCAGCTGAAAGATGTTCCAGAAATACAGAGCAGTTTTATTTTTAGAATGGATATACAGTAAAATCTCTCCCCTTATTTTTTGAAAAGGGCTTTCTCCCAGTCTGGAAAGGCCAGCTGGGCTATCTGAGCTAAACTGCAATGCAGTGTGACCAGAGGGAAGTGAAAAAGTGAAAACACAGAAAAACAAACCCAAGGCGAGACGGACAAAGGTTTTTTTCTTTTTATTAAGAAGGGTGATACTAAAAAGCTGAAAAATACCACCAAAGTACCATAAACCATGAGAAAACCTGGATTATCGGAGCATTTTCTGCCAGGTGAGCAACAGCAGGAGGAGCTGAACCCCCCCGAGCATCCCCGAGCCACGCACCACATGTACTGGTATCGCTGCAGCAGGTACAGCAATGGTGAGCTACTGCCAAGCAATTTGCCAGCCCTGTGGGGAGCCCAGGCACTTGCCGGGAAATTAGGGGGGCTTTGCTGAAGATGGGTCTTGAAATGAGCCAGGGAATCTGGTCAGACTAGGCTCTTCTGGGGATAAGACCAGCCTCCAAGCACAGCCGGAGCAGGAGGGACGCAGCTCTGCCCTGGACGGAGGGTTTAGCCCAAGCCTTGCTCTGCTCCAGTCATCACCCCATCCTCCACAAGGCCATGTGTTTCCCTGAAGAGCTCTGCTACCTCCAAAAGCTTCTAGAAATGAATACTTAGCCCAATAATCTACTTCTGCTCATCACTTCCATTGACCTATTACATTCTCTTTTCAGGGCATAATTTAGCTCTGGATTATTCAAAGAGGGCTGAAAGGAAGCGACACAAAGGAAAAAGATAAAATGGGCTGAACAGAGCACAGATGAGATCTGTTTGGCCTTGAGAAAGGTACAATTCCTGTTACAGATGGGACTGAATGACTGTTTGGACATATTTGAAAGGGACTAAAGCTATTTTCTGCAAACCTGAGGTTGAGCAATGCTTAGGTGCCAAATGATGAGCCAGAGTGAGTTCTACAAAAAACCTCTACCACCTGGACACAGCCGGGTTTCATCCATCATTCATTAAGCACTTTTCAAGCCATTTGTGTTTGTCTCTCCTTTTCCATAAGACACAAAAGCCATTGAAGAACACCTTCCCCAAACACCCATTTGTACATAATCAGAGCCTAAAAATAGGGACCTATCAAAGTGAGACGCTTCGGTCAGGGCATCCAAGCACGCTTTGCTCACATGTTGCCACAACTTAGCCAGTCACCTGGGGATCAGTTTCAGAAGGTGGTGGTGGATTTTGGGTGCCCAATGGATCTAAGGACAGGTAGAAGAGAGAGCAGGGAGGGAGCATCTCTCCCCTCCTCTGCAGCCTTACTGTTCCTCGTAAATGGCTGCCATGGCAGGATGGAGAGAGGGGTGTGCCAAAAACGGGGCGAAGCGGCACGTGGGAGCTAAACCCTTCATCCCGCAGCCGGTGGATCCCGCGGCCTGGCCAGTGCGGGACCGGGGAGGAAGGAAGCGTGGCCGAACAATGAGCTGCAGGAAGCGGCAGCGGCCGCCCCTGACCAAAAGCCAGGGCCTGACTCAGCAAACATCAACTCAAGATGAAGTTCCTGCCAGCCAAGGCAGCGGCCTCAGGTGGCTGCAGCCCATGGGTCCCCTCATGGTGATGCCCAGGGCTGAGTTTGGGGCGGGGGGGGCTCGGCCAGATGCACACGGTTCATCTTCCTGGTGGGAGACATGTCCTCCGCAACCAGCACGTGAGCAAAAATGTCCTGCGACAGAACTCTGAGGGGGCAGATCCCACCCTCAGCCATAGCACAAGTGCACGTCATGCCCTAGACTTTGGGGTTTTAGCTCAGAGATGGATGGGAAGAAAACGGCTTTTTAAAACACCTGGCTGTGAGGAAGGTGGTGCAGAACTGGGTGTCTTCTTGGCTCTCATCTGGGCAGTGTTTTCCTCCACTCCTGGCTTTCCATCTGTGCAGCTTTCAGTGGCTCACTGGGCTGCACAAACGCCATCTCCCCTCCGGGACTTTGGGAAAGTTCCCTTTTTTTCACTTGCCTTTACAATTTGGCTTTTGGCTCCCAGAGATGCGGGAGAGCCCTGCACTGGGGCATGCGGCTGGGACACGGTTCTCAGCAAAACACAGCATGCTGCGCTGATGTGGGATCTAACCAGAAATAAAAATAAATAATAAATTCTTACTAAATTATTACTAAATAATGGCTTTTTCCTCTCTTCTTATGCTTGCTCCATGCCCAATTGCTAAGCGATCTGGAGGTCCTTGGATCATAGGTAGCCTCATGTAACAAACAGATGATCATTCTGATTTTTATTAACTGCCTAAAACGTTATTCCATTGCAATGTATTGCCCTGTGTGCTGGTCCCCCCGGGGTGCTGGGTTACAGCATCCCCTCCTTGGGGGCTGCAGGGTGGCCAGGGCAGCCCAGGGTGCTGCTGAAGCACCAGCCCTGGGGACGGGGTGGTAGGGGGGTTGGAGCATGGGAGGAGGAGAGGAGATGGGGGGAAAGCCAGCTCGCGTTGCTCAGCTGCTGCTGTTGAGCCCTGGCCTGCGCGGTGCCCAGCTGCTGCAGTGCACGAGCGCACACCCTCCGACAGCTTGCCTGGCAGGAAAAAAAAGCCAAGCTCATGTGCTGCCAGCCAACACCCTCTCTCCTCTCTAAGGCAGCTTACAAAAGCCATTTGCTATATTAATGCTGATAGCCCAGTGTGTCCCCCACCCGCCCTGTGCACCTTTTCCACTCCTGCGCCCCAAAAGGCAGAGGTTGGGTTTAGGAAATTAATGCTGCCTTCGGGGAGCTTCACCTCCCAGGCTGGATGCAGCCCCAGCACTGCACAGCACCTCTCATCCAGGGCTGCAGTTTACAGGGCAGAGCCCATCCTGAGCCCGTTCAGATGCCCATCGCTGGGACCCTGAATTGTTTAGCTCCAAAAGGCAGAAATAGCATTTTTCTATTCTTTGAATTTTCCCAGCGGATTCATCTAACTGATTCCTCTGCTTTCCCAGCCTGATACCAGGATTTCCAGGAGGAAGGAAGTCTCATTCCCAGCGAGAGTAATCAAGCATCTCACCGGCAAAGGCATAAAGCAGCCGTTCACATGCCCAGAGCATCGCACCGGCTCCCCGTGAGCAGAGGTGCTTCCCCTGCTCCCTCCAGCCACACACCCATCGCCTGTCTTAAGGGCTTCAGCACAAGACGTCAAGCCCCCACAGAGACACAACAGTCTCGATTTTGCAGGGAGTTACTGCAAAACCAGCGATGACCGTGCCTGTTCCTGTTCTGAAAGGCAATGCTGCAGGCTAGCCCCAACCTCTGCTACTCATCCCGAGGTTATGGGGAAACACAGACAGCAAAGCAGCATGTGAGAAGCAGCTGTTCACCCCCAATGGGATTATTCACCTATGTCCACATATAGAGGCTGTTGCTCTCCAAAACAGAGCAGAGCCCAGCTCAGGGCCAGGTTTAGCTCTTAAAACTCAGTACCAGCGGGCCAGGAAAGGCAGGAATTTGCACTTCAGTCACTAATGCCCAAATCATCGTGTGCCCAATGCCATGTTTCTGTTTGGGGCAGGACAGTGTCTCAAGCTAATGCTTCCCCCACAGAGAAGCACTTCTTCACCACCTTTCAACATGAATTCTGTCCCCAGATAGCCTCCGATATTCACAGATACATGGCTCAAATACAGCATTGATTAAATCAGTGGGTGACACAGTCCTAAGAAGCTGCTGCTTTACCGTGGATCTGGAAGAGTCAGAGACAGAAGAGGCTGGAAGAAGACAGCACTAAGGAGATGTGGATTCAGGAGACCTGCAAGCAAAATACAGCTGCAGCTTAAAGGCTGCAACAGAAAATGTAGGGCAATAAATTTATAGAGTGAAAGCAACTTGAACATTGATCAAAAGTACAGAGAAAGCATCAAGGAGATGGGGGAATAAAAGAAACTTTAATTCAGGATCCTACCTGCCAGTGCAATAAATATTAATGGAATAAGTTGGAGAAAGGGGAGGCTTCTTTGGGAAAGCAATAGCAAAAACACTGAGATTGATTTCCCATCAAACAATATTTGACAAAGTAAAGCAATTAAGGGCTGAGAAACAAAACCTAATTTTAGGGGGGTGATAAGCAGGACAGATGGGTTTCCAAAGAACCAATAACCAAAGCTTTTGCATTCACTTCAGGCCCACTGATGCTGGCTTGAATTAAAGTGCCCAGCCCTTCACCAGGCTGTGCCCTTTGAGCACCCTCTCTCCAGAAGGTCTGTCCTGCCGTTCAAGAACCAACAAAACATGTTTCTAACCTCAAGGCTCTGTGGGCCAATAAAACTCAGACCCATCCACAGAAGTGACTTGCGCTCCATATAATGAGACACATCCACACGCTGAGCACCACCATCAACCACCTGTCCCATAGCCATCAGCTCCAGAGCCAAAAGCAGTGAGGAAATACAACTGCCCTCTTCTTTTTGCCCTCCTGGGCAACTGGAAACTATACCTGTTCACCACCGGTTCCTCTGGCAGGATAGGTACCTATGCAAGTTGCTTCTTAGCCTGGACACATATCCATACACATACAAGCAAGAAAATAATTGCCCCCCTCCTATAAGCCTGAGGACTGCTGCTCTTCCAGTTACCTCGGCCCGTTTTTGTCCAATTTACACTGGGAGATATGCACAATTTGGTCTGAAGGTACTATTGAACATGGCCCTGGATCTTTCTGTTTCAGAGAGGCTCATTGCTGCCCATGAAAAATCTCCTCCTGTTGATTCCCAGTGAGCCTATCTGAGTGGGGAAACTGGGAGGTTTCTGCCTAGTTGGACGGTTGATGATGCATCCTGTGAGAGACTCCCACTGGCACCAATAACGTTGCAAACAACGAGTTCATGCAGTGCCCCAGGCCAGCTTTTTACTCCAACAGAAACTAGCTGTTGTTTGTTATCTTCAGCTTCCCAAGTGCTGATACATCACCAGTGTACAAATTCGTGTGGGGTCTTCCACTGCCAGGATGAGACCCCTCCTCTCCATACCCTTGATGCTCCCTCAATGAGGCAGAAAGCAAAACTCCTTTGTCAATTCACCACCCACCCCATCCAAACCTTGCTAAGCAGGCTCCGCTGCACCAGGCATTGCAAGAGGAGCTCATCAAAGCAGCCTTTTAATTGCTAGAGTAACAACTTAGATGTACAAAAATTCCAGTGAAATTTGCATGACTAATTAAATCATTAAACACAGCCTGACAACTGAGGAACACAGCCACGCAACCAAAAATCAAAAACACCTCCTAAGCACTGGCAGCAAGAAATAGGAAGGGATTCACCAACCTGCGTGTCCCGTCAGCGAGACTTGCTGATGGGTTGTGTCTTTTTGATTAGAAACCAAGCATAAGTAACAGCACCACCGTTCTCTGATGAAGCCTTTGATCTCTGCCCAAAGAGCTGCTGAATGCTGAGCTCAAGCTAGCAGCTGCATCGGAAAAGCAGGGCCTAATCCAGCCATGCTGCTGGTGCTGGTGGAGTGAGGACTGGGTGCTGTGTGCAGCTCCCTGAAGATCTCTGTGTAGGGTCTGCTAGCCCAGCCTTTGATGGAAAATGTTGAAGGGGCTGCAAACCACAATGCTGGTCAGCCTTGGTGTGCTGACCCAGCACCCCACTGTGAGCCTGGTAAGGGAAAGGTCAGACTCGTATCTCATCTCCCACGTGCCTCCCAAATTTAACCTCAGTCTTCAGCAAAAAGCAAATCCTGCTCCCTCCAGCCACATGTACTGGACCCAAGGGTTAGACAGTGTCATTTTCCAGCAAGGAGAAGGCAATCTATCCCACCTCCTTCAGCCCCACTTTTTCAAGCAAGCATATAAAACCCACTTAAAATATTAATATGAAGATGTTCAGAACTGCACAGGCTAAAAAGGAATATGAAAAGATTAATTCCCTATTAGAATCCAAGCCTTGATTTCATAACCTTAGAAAGCAGATTCCCTGAGACTGTCCTGGACTGCGGCTCAGTGTCTTGCCAGGACGCCTCGGCTGACAACACCAAGACCTGACAGGAGCCAGAATCTGACATACTTTAATTCTTTAAGAAAGAGCAGCAGCAACATGGCCTTGAGGAAGGAGGGAGAGGAGACAGGAAATACAGCTCTAACGGAAAGGCCTGGGATGCTGCCAATATTTTACATTCTTCGTGACACAGTTTGCTGCTGGCTCCACTGCCTGATGTGATTAGCCCGAGAAAAAATTGGCCAGTGCCTTCCCAGACCAGTGCTGTCAAGGTGGCTCTTGACTCCCACTCTGCCCACAGCCAGCATCCTTGCAGTGACCAGGAGCCCTGCAAGCGCCCAGGTACCCATGCGGGAAGTTCATGATTTCTTTCCTCTGTGTTTGGTGATATTATCTGAAAAAGCACTGGCACACTTTCAGTCCAGATCTTATTGACACACAGACACAGAGGGGAAAAATACATCTTCCTAGAGGAGTAGAGAAGGTCTAACATGCATTTTAGTTCCAGAATGGATCAGCTAAATGAGCATAGCCTCTCTGGCCACTAGAAGAGCAAAGTATTTCCTCCCCATCCCCAGCTTCTCACAAACCCTGCACCAGGTTAATAGAAACTCTTTTCTGAGTCAATACAGTTAAACTAGTGCAAAACGTCTACATGCCCAACCTTGCATATGTTTCTACCACGCTTATATAAAGTGATTAGTGATAAACCGATAAAAATCCGGTGTGTGGATGAAGAGAAGTAGCTGGACGAGCCCATCACAGGGCTCCACTGGAGCAGCTGTACTGCGCACACCAAATGTAGAGCAGCAACTTACCACTGAAAGCTGAGAATCAAACCAGAGAATCACATTGATTTCTCCCTGCCCCAGCGTTTGAAACCAAACCCTCTCCCCTGGGCTTGCTGCTGAATGCCGGATGCGAGCGCTGAGCACGCCCGAGCCCGCTGCGCTGCTCTGCGGGGTGGGGGGTGAAGATTGCATGGCCCCAGTTATCCAAAGCAAGAACAGATCCTCCAAATGGCAGCACTGCTATAAACAGTGATGGTGCCATTAGCGGACTTGGCTTGCCTCTTTGCTAACTGTGCAAATAATTTATGTTCAGCAGAAGTGTAAGTAAATAGATGAGAAGCATATAAGAGAATGTATTTCTCCAATTTACTGAAGTCACTAAGAAGCATTGGGGCAATTTTTAAAAATTGCTCAAGCAATCGGGAGCTTAAATTCTGTCCATGTCTAAAAAGTTTATTATTTCTGGCTGTATTTACAAATCCAGGTAAGAGACCATCTAGAAAAGCAGATCCATTTAGCCGCTGTAGCAGAAGTGTGTTGGGGACTCACAGCATATAGTGGAGACCCAGGGCAACCATGCTACTGCATTTGCCATAATTCAGAGCTCCCTCAGGTCACCAAGCCCAGATGTCCAAAAATGTGCAAAAGCATCCAAAATCAGGCCCACAGAAACAAGTTTCCTTCATCTGCACTGCCCTGGCACAACGAGAGCTCTTGTTTGCTGAGTACTTGTAAAAAACACTGCTCATTTTTCACATCTCTGAGCAATTTCATACATTTGGCCCCAGAAGATGGCATTGGAAAAACCAGGACCCTTTGAACCAGGCAGAAAGCTGTGCTCAGGTTCCCTGATGCATGCTCAAGCAATACCCTGCTCCCGGAGCTGCTGGCAGGGCTGGTTCTAGCCTCTGTTTTCTCGGTACCTCAGCTTGTTGATTTGTAAAGCTAGTAAATACAGACACACCTCCAGGCTTGCAGAGCTCCTGCATGGCTTAACTATTTGTCGTATCAGTGATGTCGGAGCTGGGATGGGCTAAGGGTACAAGAGAGACTGGTAGAGTTACAGCCACAAAGGTGATGATTGCCATGTTGATAATTAGCATCTGTTGCCATTACAGCCTGTAAGACAGATCCAAGCAGGGATGAAAGTGCTATGTGCTGAGCCGGCATCTCCAGTGGGTTTGTGGCCGGTCACTGAGATTCTCCAGCTTCCCACCACCTGCAGGGACCAGCGCAGGCTCTTGGAGCGAGTGAAAATTGTGTGTTTAGAGCAGGGTCTGTACATCTGGCAACAGGAGCTGACCCTCTTCCTTGGCAAATGAAGCCCAGAGACTTTGCTTAGACCTTTTGCCCAAACCTAGTTTGGGAAAGAGAGAAAAAAAAACACCCTTCAATGAAACCTCACATTTCTTGCACTGAAAAGCACTTTGTTCCCAAACCACAAAGCTAAACCCAGCCTGCACCCGCTCCTGAAGAAGACCTCACTCAGTCGATTCACTGAGCAACATACACACTTGCTGCCTGAGGGACTTCCAGCCCTGGAAGATGCTCACACCTGCCTGAGCAATGGACTCCAGGACGTGGTTACACTTGCCACCACTCCTTGCAGCTGAGCAGCTGAGCTGGGCAGAGGCTTTCAGAGGGGTCCCAGCACATGCCTGCCAAATCACCCTGATGTCTGCCTAAATAGTGGAGATGAATAGCAGCACTCCCATCCTGGTCCTCTCATATTTTAACAAACACATCACATCTCAGTGAACCTTAGAAAACATGCTCTGGAGTCACCTTTGCACCCAGGAATCTTTTTCCATCTCAGTGGTCCCCTGACAACCTGGCCAGGAGTGCAGATCTAGCTGTAAAGGTGCCTTCTCCCTGCGGCCAGCCCCTTCCCCAGCCCCTCTTCCTTCTGCAGATGGAGCAGCGCCAGGCAGGAGGTTTGCAGAGAAACCAGGAGTTCTGAAGCGTAATCCCGAACAGATGGTAGCTTGAGCTGTGCTGCCTCAGAAAGGCACTTTTAAAAGTAAATACCAACAAATGTTTTGGTGTGTAATGCGTTGAAATCTTGATCCCACACAGAGCTTTTTTTCTTTTTTTTTTTTTTTCCTCTCCCAGCAGTGGCAAATGGCTGAGGACAAATGCTGCTGAAAAGAAAGAAGAAGGAAAAAACCTCAATCAATTAAATGTTTTAGAAACAATTGTGTTTCAAAATCAACAAGAAGAATTCATGAAAATCAATCCTAATTCAAGAGGGCTGTACTGATTTGTTCATCTTTCCCCTTCCCTGCCTAAGCAACCAAAGCAATAAAAATGATAGCTCCATCTCAGGCAAGGAAGCAATTGAAACTTCAAAAACATTCAACATCGGCTGATGAAGCTTGATGCAGTCTCTACGGCCTGAAAGCTAAATATTCTGCAAGAGAAGCAATGTACCAGGCAGATGAGTGGGAGTTTCAGATAACTCCTACCCCTTCAGCTTCCTTCTCTCAACAAAGCCAAGCAAACCAAGGTAAGATTGTCCCGCCACAGGGGAAAAGCAAAACTGTTTGTATCAGCAAAGGCACTGCACAGGCAGGAGCTGCCTCTGTTGCTCTTTGCCAGTAGGAAACAGCCGCTCTGCTCTTACAATGTGCCCACCCAGGGCCACCACCACGGGGACATCAACAGGGCAAATCTCCTGGCAAGGAAACCCAGGACTCACAATGCAGATCCTGCTACAACTTCCCGAAACACCACAGCCACAGGGACACAGTCAGCAGGCCACAAGCCTGCAGTTCTTCATCTCATTGCACAAAGTTGTCCCAGAGGAAAGACTTCTCGGGAAACCCAAAGTGGGGGTCTGCTGCTCCCTAGACCTGGTCCCACCCCAACGTCCCACAAGGAGAAAGACACTTTTCAGACCGTTACCCTGGCACGGAGGGTGCCTGGGGGGATCACGACCAGGTGTGACAATGTTGTCCCGAATAAATGACGCTTCCACCAGAATTTCCCTTTCGAATGAGGGGTGGGGGGACGGGTCTCTCTGCCAGGGTTTGCCCTGCTCTAAGCTGACCTGAAGTCATGTGAATGCGATTCCCGCAGCACCCAGCCTTGTGCAAATAAACCGTGTCCAACCCCCCTCAGACGGCTTCCTGGCAGCGTGGAAAGCAAGCAGAACCAGAGCAGGGCACCAGCACCCGCAGACTCACGTCATCTCGCTTTGGCACCGCTGACAACGGCTACTGAGTTTTGTCTTGAGGCAAGCAAACTCAGGCTCAAGTGTGGGTTTAAAGGTATTTGGAAGATAAAAGCTTCCTAGATAGCAAGGACATGCTCCCAAAGGAGGGTTTCTGTTTAACAGGTAGCAACAGCTCCCTGTGTCACTGCATAGCAAGAGCTGAAATAGTTACTCGCAGTGGAGATTGTTTATCTGTGGGTCGCAGACATCTTCCCAGCTATCCCCAATGCTCTCTAAAAGGGAGCAGGAATTTGAGCCAGAAGACAAATCTGGGAATAACAGGGTGGAATGAAGTGAGGAAAGGCAGTTAAGAGAAGGAGAAAAGACCTGGAGACAAAACATAGCAGGAAGAAAAGAGGAAATGTAAAACATGGTCTGGAGAAGGATCTCAGACATCTGAGATTTGCACAGGTTAAGATTTCTTCAAACAAGGCTTCTCCACTTCTCTCTACAAAGTAATGAATTTTGTTAGACTTGCATCTGCCCAGTACAACCACAAAAGTTACTGGAGACACTCCATCCTTCTTCCTACCTGTCTAGTGGAACCAGACAGAGACTTTAGGAAGGAGCCAGTAGGTACTGCATGTCCTACTATGGTTGTAACCTGAGGGATTTAGATACCACTTGATAGCTCTGTATATATTTAAGGATTCAGTGCCCTGTTCTGCTATTTCCCGCAATGTATTCCTATTGCTGCATCTTGAGCAAATCCCTGAGGGCCTGGCATGTATTTCTCTGTAGCACTGCAACGGAAATTGTAAAGAACATTTTTAGGGAACGGAGCAGCCCCTATTAAGATGGCACCCGGGATTTGGGGTTCTCTCTGTGACCCTCCTGGCAGTAATGTACAGCTTAATTTCCTTCTTGTCTTATATTCCATAGAAAAACACAGTGCAGTTTCACTGTGCCTCAGCAGAGCCCAGGATCTGAGAATAAGACATGTGGCTGAAGTTCTTACAAGGAAAGAGAAAAACAGGTGGAGATTTATGCTCTGCCAGCCCCTGCCTGGACCAGCCCAGCGACACAAGCATGTGTTTGTACTGCCGTCCAGCACTGGCATCACCCAGCAACCAGCGATGCCGTTCGCTCACCAGAGAAGCTGCAAGAAGGTGGCGGAGTACCCCAGGGCAGGATAGCCTCCCAGGGCTCTTCCTGGCATGGTGCAATCAAGGGGTCAGTGCATCGTTGCCCAGCCTGGCCATGATGTACTGGAGGGTCATTGCCAAAGTCAGCTGGCTCGTCTGGGCACACGGGAACGGTCCTGCCTGTCTGAACGAGCCTTGCTCTGGGTCAGAGGGTGAGCAGAGCAACCCATTTACCCAGCAGCACAGCCACACTTGCAAGCAGATTATTCTTTTCTCAAATATAGCCATTATACCTGTTCATTTAGCTGGGATTCACTGGGCGTGATTTGCTCTAGACTTGGGTAAGAGATTAAAACTGTATTTATTCCCAAGCCAGCCAGTCTTAGGACCCATTTCCTACAATGGATAGAGGTATTACAGGTCCACACAACTTTTTTATGTCAAAACTGCCCAGGACATATCCTCGGTTCCTTGTTGGGCTTTGGTTTGATTTCTTGTAATCTCGTGCTAAGGTACATATAGCAAGGCACGTTTTATTTGCTTGACAACAATTCTGGTGCTGAGCAGTCAGAGAACCCTTCTGAACCATCCTCCTCTTGCTAGGAGTACAGGTACAACTACGATCTGGCTTCTGAGATATACGTGCCTCTGGTGTTAAATTCATGCAGGTCAGAGCTGCCCTGGGACAGAGCAGATCTATGGTTGTCACATTAATCTCCAAACCCTCCACAACCACTGACTATTATCAAGAATAATAAATGGCTACTAAGACCCTTAGTCTCTGCCTTAGAGAAAACACATTTTAATTCTGCCTTGGCATCAGCCTGTTGAAGGCAGTGGACTTATATCCAGCCTGAATTTTCTCTCAATACCTTCATCCAAACAACTTCCAGCTTTGCACACGGAGGTTAAATCCTACCACATTTATCTTCAGTACTTCAATACTTTAAAGAACTCTCTCATTGACCTATTTTGTTCTTCATATCAAGCAAAGCAAAGGAGAGAGGGTAGAAAGAAACATCATTGTTGTGTATATGCTAAGGGATCATCTACCCTTTTCCAAACAAGGTCTACTCAAAAATCAAGAAGCTAATAATATCTTACATTTACACAATGCTGTTCATGCCAAATATGAACACCAAACTATAGGACTATCTATGTCTCATGTCACCTCCTGCTGAAAGGTGGAATAGGGCAGGTGTTTAATAATTCAGTGTAATTGTCCCCAACAGTGTAGGAGGTGAAGAAAAGGACATGACATTCCGCAAAGAATTCAAGAAGAGAGAAAGCAAGAGGCAGCCAGCTTAATACTCATGTGAACTATCAATGCAGGTTGCCAGAGATCCCACCCCACCATCCAAAGTTCCTGGACACGGTTCTGTTGGGAGATCAGCGAATTCATGCAGTGCCTTTGAAAAACAATTCTTCAGTCACAGAATAAGCATTTTCAGCCAAACCTGGGATCTCCTGGTCCAGGCAGCAGTCAAACATATCTCAGATAAACTGGACTACTACGGAAGTCTGGATTCTTCATGATGTGACGATGCATTTTTCAACATCTTAATCATTAATGCAGAACTCTCTTGAGCTGGCCAGATGCTAAGTTTCCACACTACTGAAATCAAGGGGAGTTTTGCTGCTGCCTGGTGAAGCCATGAGAAACAGCCAAGAGCAGCCCTCTAGGGAAATGCACTCCTCTTGGCAAGTTTTACAATATATTTCCTGGCCACGGTCCAACTCAGTAGGTAAGGATGGCTACAGCATGCCAGACCAACGGGCTGCCAGGCCCAGTCTCCTTGATTCTCACCGAGGCCAGTGGAGGCTGTGGTAGGAGGGTACGCAAGCAAGGCACACGTACAGCAGCCCTCTCCTCTTGCACTCACAGCTCCAGACAGCCTGTCACCCAGGGACATCTTTAGCCAGAGGCAATAATTTTGTGTATTTAATAACCTTTGATGGATCTTTTCTTCATGAATTTTTTCTTCCTGCTTTTTGAACCTAGATCAGGTTTAGCATCCAGCCAATATTTTGATATTAACTGAGTGCACTGATACTCCAAATACAGAGTCTGCTTCAGGTACTGTTTCGTCCGTGACTGAGATGTCATTTCCCCCAATATGACCTTCTCAGAGTAACACTGCCTGTTTTGCGTGTGCAGAACTTGTTCTCCCCCCATTCCCTCCCAGTGAAAGCAAGTCCTTGGCTTAGAGCATTGTGAGGGATGCTCACGAAGGTTAACTTCAGCCAAGGACAGCCAGTCTCTACAGGCTCTCTTCAAAATCAAAGGTGAGAGATGATTCCCATTATTCATCCTCTGCTGGAGGAGTGTCTCTTTTCCTACACCGATTATAGCCTCTGTCAGCTAAAGCTAGCCTTCCCGAATCGCATCAGTACTTACAGTCAGGAAGTACTGCATGACACTGAAATAACACTCGGTAAAGCTGATGCTTATTTTAAATATTTTAACACATATTTCTAATAGAAGAACAATGTGATAATTCCTTACAAAAAACCACGGAAAGATTTTTGCGGAGAAAAGGAGCAGGAGTTGTATGTAACTAATGGTATATCTGTACTTGGAGTTAGCTTCTGAGAGCTGTGAAGGAAGTATACACCCATATTTATGGGGACTGAATTAGCATTCCTCAATAAGATCACTCATTAGGACTACTTGTGTGAATGAGAGATGCAAGGTTTCTGGATAGCATTTGTATAAAACCAGGAATGTTCCTGAAGTGCTGTAAATGGAGCTGCTTAAATTGTCTATCCAAATCTTGCATCTGATGACAGTAGTTGAGCAATCAGTTGCATGTTTGATCTTGCATGCTTCATGCCGAAGGTTAAGCTTGGTTTCACCAAGACCAAGCGATGAATGATTTTCCTGCGCAGAGGAATCAAGATTGTGCCTCTAACCAGCGTTCCTGGATCATGGCAGGAATTGTTTCATTCCTACTAAATCTTCACCCTTCATATTGCGGAAATAGGAATGGTAAAGGGCTGACAGGGTCCTTGTCCTCCTTAAGCCCCAAGCCAAGGTCAGCTACCCTGTCTCATTTTTGGCACTATCTCATCCTTGCCTGAAGGACAACATTGTATAGCTTCAGCTTCCTGGCTTTTCAAGGTTACTAGTGCACCTGCTGAATCATTCATGCTATTATAGGTTTCTTACTGCAGAAAGTGGATAGAAGTAAGCTTCTTCCCCACTTCTAGTTCTATTCCATTTATGTTCTCACATCACCACCAAAGTATGGATATCTGCACTACCATACAAGCAGAAATTGGATTGGATGGAGGGACAGAAAATAGTTCATCTTTATGCAAACCTGTCCCCAACAATGAAAATACCCACAAGGGAGTCTGTACTGATTTCCTCTCAATGATCAGCAGCAAAACAGTTAATCATTTAGCTTGTGATTTATTTTTTTTTTAGGCCTCCAAGCCTTTCTCTTTATCTGCCATGTGTCCCTGGACCACTACAAAATGGAAAACATTGGCACTGAATAGTCTCCTTGGAGCTGGGAGTTGAAAGTCACTGCAGAAAAGGGAGAGGAGTTCACACCTCATTAAGGATTATTGACAAGTTCCTTCTCACTTCCAGAAACCATAACTCGGGGCTCTCTGTGGATTTAGGTAATGTCCTATTTCAGGCCACATGATAAATTACTTTTCACAATAAGTAGTAGAAACCTTTAATTTTATATTTAAAAGCCTTTATTGTGCATAAACTGATGTGGATACTTGGGAAATTGTTGGTGTGAGCCACAGTACTGAGCAGTGCTTTCATTCAGCTGCTGTCTTCGGGGACTGGTAGAGAGACCAGCTCCAAGAGCTCCTCCAGCCCTCGTACATGCAGTTCTCCTCGGCTTCCCTGGCAGATCTTCTATCTGGCATTTGTTATTTTCTCCTGAACACATCCTGATCTCTCTCTGTTCTCCTCTCTGTGGCATGAGAGACTTGAACAAAAAACTTTCTAAGGTTAGTTCCTAGTACTTTGAAGACAAGCTATTGTACCTCTCTGTCATGCAAATGTGTTAACCACTGCCATTCCAGATGGCAAACATTTCTAGCCCCACAAGGCCTAGCCCAAAAACTTCAACTAATTCCAAGACAGGAGCTGTCAGTGATCCCAGGTCCTGTAGTTATCATCATCCACCCAGATAGGCATGAAAAACTAACAACAAAAGTAAGATTTTCAGCATTTCTCTAAACCTGGTCAGGCTGTCCAACTTCTTGATGACAAGTATATTGCAGGTCATATTCTTATCCACAGGTTTTGTTTGTTTGTTTGTTTGTGTTTTGGTGGTTTTGTTTGTTTGTTTGTTTTTAAATAGGGATATCTCATTCTTGTTTTGATGCCAATTTTCCACACAGTAAACCCACCTCACACCTTCTCTTCCGTTAATACTGGTCTTTACTTCTCTAAGTTGCTAGTCATATTCTAAGGTGCTTCCTCATTTGATTTGCTGGAATAGAACATATTTGTGGGGTATGGAGTGAGTAAGAGTGAAGTAAGGATATTTGCAATTTGACCTAGTATCTGTGCATTTCATTAATCCTTCCTCCATCAACCACTTAACCTTTATGGGCGTTCTTATTGCCTCTCATTGTATTGATTTCTGCCCATTTCTCCAATTTAGTGAGATCATGCAGTATTTTAAACCTGTCTTCCACTGCATAACTAGGTTTAGCTGGGGGGTAATTGACATCAATTTAAAGAATGAAAAATTAGGCTGAATATCCGGGGGAAACTTCCTAATGGTGAGATCTGCTAGAATGCATTGCTGTCTCTCCATGGGATTGGTGGCTGTTCCATTAGCATGTGCATTAAAACCATACTAAAGGAATATAAGATTATAGATTGGACAGAACAATCCTGAAGTAGGAAGGGAAAGTCAAACTGCAAAGTACTGCAGCTCGCCTCCTACGGTCATCTCATCCTGGATTTGCCCCACTCCCTCTTCATACCACCCACCAGTTCACTGAGGATATGCCGAACCAGCAATACCAACTGATTACGGGGATGGGATGCAATGTGATATGCGATGCTCTCTCCAACATTATTGCAACTTCACTTGTGGTGGTGGGAGTGTTGTGGTAGCTGTGGGACTTTAAGTCAAAGATTCATCCTTCTTGAGGCCCGCTGGATAGTTTTCGCACTCTGTTTTATTTACTACCTCCTGGCAAGCTGTGAGGCATGCACTGGTGGCATCCAAGAACACGTGCTGGCATCAGTGGCAGGGGTTTGCAACTGCTCCCTGAGGCCAAGTCCAGACTGTGAGACCCAGATTGGCTCCCTGGCTCCCACCTCATCACACCTCTCCTACGTTTCAATGTGAAAAACAAGACGCCTGGGCTGGAAGAAAAGCCAACCATACCCTGGGCTGCATAAAAAGAAGCATGGTCAAGGGAGGTGATTCTGCCCGTGTACTCCGCTCTGGTGAGACCCCACCTGCAGTCCTGCATCCAGCTCTGGAGCCCTCAGCACAAGGAGGACATGGACCTGTTGGAGCGGGTCCAGAGGAGGCCACAAAGATGATCGGAGGGACGGAACACCCCTCCTATGAGGACAGGCTGAAAGAGTGGGGGTTGTTCAGCCTGGAGAAGAGAAGGATCTGGGGACACCCTATTGCAGCCTTTCAATACTTAAAGGGGACTTATAAGAAAGATGGGGACAGACTTTTTAGCAGGGCTTGTAGTGATAGGACAAGGGGTAATGGTTTTAAACTAAAAGAGGGTAGATTTAGTCTAGGTATAAGGAAGAAGTTTTTTAAAAGGAGGGTGGTGAAACAGTGGCACAGATTGCCCAGAGAGGTGGTAGATGCCCCATCCCTGGAAACATTCAAGGCTGGGTTGGATGGGGCTCTCAGCAACCTGGTCAAGTTGAAGATGTCCCTGCTCATCGCAGGGGGGTTGGACAGGATGACCTTTAAAGGTCTCTTCCAGCCCAAATTATTCTATGATTTTATGATTCTAGGAAGAAAGCCAGAGCACTCTACAAACCCTGACCTGGGTAGTCAGAGCCCAGGAGGGTGAGGTATGCTGGAGGGCACACGTCTCCCCAGTCTGGATGCAGCCAGGAGAATTTTGAGAGATACCCATTACCTGCAGGAAGACAACACACCTGAGATCACAAAGTCATCATCTATCCTGCAACATCACTTTGGCACAGTCTGTTGCAAAGGCATCCACCAGTTCTGTTACCATCCTTCGAATTACTATCAGATTAATTTTTCTAGCAGAATGGTTGAAAACTGATTGCAGAAGGAAGCCTGTTTGTGCCGAGGCACAGACCAGAGATACAGGAGAATAAGGGTTTTGGTTTAAAATACACTGCTGACTCTTAGGTTTGTAAAAATAACAGTCCAAGCAGAAACAAGCATGTTCTTTACACACCTCAAGTGAAATAGTTTAATTGCAGGAATGGCCAGAAAAAAATATTCTACTCCCTACCTTTATGGAGAGGTTCTGTTTTATTTAAGAAAAAAAAAAAAAGATAGCCTATTTTCATCTGAAGTTGTTACTGCCAGCAACCACTTTGTATTAAAAGAGGACTTCTGTCAGCGCCTGAAAAATGGAAACATAATTTTCAGCAACAAAACCCAACATATTTATCTCCAAAGCCAAGTAGGCTGGTACATGTTTTGATTGTTTGGTGGGGGAGGCAGGCTTTTTTCTTTTCAGGTTCTTGAAATTCGTCTGCCATGAATAAGCAGATTTTTCAAAAAATGAAATTTCTCTCTAAGAAAATTTCAAAGGAAACATTTCCATCAGCTCCGCTCAATTAGCAGCAGCATAAAAATGGTTCAAAAATGGCTCAATATCACAGCTGCTCCCCTGAATCTTTCTGAGAGCTGAGAGAGCAAGAAGACTTGCCCATTTCCGATCTTCCCTTAAGAAAGAAATTAGCAGATATTCGTGTAGCGGCAGGGATGTACATGGGACAAAGGGCTGAGTGTGGACTCGACACTGGTCAAGCAGAAGAGAAATAATTTTCTCCATGGCAGGAGATGCAGGCTACAAATTTGTCAGATTAACAAGTAGCCAGAGGCTGATACAAAAGACTAATTCTCTTAGTAAAACCCTTGGAGAGTATCCCAATACGACTCCAAGGCTGCCAAGCTGCTGGAGAAGATGGGAAGTAAATGCAGCCATCTCATGAGGACACTGACTCTGTATTTCTTGCTTGTGCCTTTCCTATATGGCACTTTTCATAATGCCCTCTGGCTAGAACCACTGAAATGAAACTTATTGATTGAAATTCTGATCCTATTGATTTTACACAAGAGATTTGTGCGAATACGAAAGAACAGGAACCGCTTTCATAACTGCTCCCATCTCCGTTTACTCCCTGCTGAACACATGCGGTAGGCTTGCTTGTCCACCTCAGTGCCCTGAGCTTCCAGAAATAAATTACCCAAAATTCAAATACACAGCACCTATTAGCTCACAAATATGCGGTAAATATTACTGGTCCCTGAATACACTAATATTATTTATGAGTTCCCTTCTGCTTTCTTTTGTCTGCTTCTGCCTCACATCCCCGCCTTACCTCGTTAACCACACGCCATGTTTTTCCCCTTCATTTCAGAGGTGTAGAGGGAAAATGGGAAGAACATGTTCCGAGAGGAAAGTGGGATGGGAAACAGTGCTGGGAGGAGATTATGTTTGCCCGGAAGGAAAGTGCCAGGGAAGTCGTGCTTAAAATACTGTAAGTGCTATTAGAAATCGTATTTCTACCCCTAAAGGAAGGGTCCTGGATATGCAAACTGCAGAACTCAGGACAGCAGAAGATCCCAGAGGAGGCAGTGAACAGAGGTCCTAAGTGGAAAACTAACACAGTGTGAGCACGCGGCCACCCACATCCAACACCACAAACTGCAGCCCGCTGCCTTGCTCGAGCACCTGTGAGGCAGCCCTGGCACAGCCCGGACCCTGGATTTCCTTCCCACAACACAGAGATGTTCCTGTCAAGCCTCCTGTAGCCATTTTCTTTCCGGCAGGGAGGTGGACTGGGCTTTAGCAACAAAATCAGCTGCCTCGCCATTCACTTCTACTTCCTAACAACCAAACCTCCCTTTGCAGACTTGTTTACTGAAGTGGTGGGTGTCCTTTCTATATATCAGGCAGCGGTCCTTGATTTTGTTCATTTTAGTTTGATGTATTTTTGCTTGCTGCGCTCAACACTTCATTCTTTCCTCTCTAGATCTTTTTATAGTCAGACTGTCACATATCAATCAATCTTATGGATTAAAGTTGAATATATTGTGACTTGTCTGGGCCTCTAGGAAAGCATTTTAAACAAAATCCTATTTATTTTATTTTATTTTCCCCATTGACATTTGTTTTCTTCTCTATTTCCAACCTTGTGAAATGGCAAAACCTGCCAGGAAAATTGCACGGTTTTAACTCGCTAGAATTCCTAAATAATTGTTAGATGTCATGAAGTGTTTATGACAAGAAGGCAGGTCATCTGGCAAGGAGAGATCTGTGATTGCGCTGCAACACAAAAAAAACCCCCGCCAAACCCCTGTTAATTACACAGATGGAAAACATAATCCAAAATGGTGGTGAAACTTGGTGCCTTGCATCAAGCATGGAAACGATTCACATCCAAGTGTTGATTGAAGCGATTTAGCCGTGAGGAGCTCTAGAAGGGCTCCCCGCAGGTTACATACCCCGCACCGCGGGGGGGATACAAGCGCAGTGCAGGGGCTCGGAAGACCCCCCCGGCACGCGGAGAGCCAGGGACCTCCACGCTGCGTGGGGCTGGGGTACGGGAGCCCCGGAGCTTTGGGGAGCCCAACGCCCACTTAAGGACGCTGCCGCCTCCCCGTCCCCCAAGGCCCGAGGCGCTCGGCCCTGCGCTGCCGGGTCAAGGCAGACCCCAGCCCCGAGCGGCCGGGGAGGGGGAGGCAAAAGCCCGAGCCAGGGCCTCTCGCCTCCGGGTGAGGGCAGCGGCCCGCGGCAAGGCGCAGGGGCCTCGGTCACGGCCTCCCTTGACCCGGGGCGACGGGGACGGGCACCCAGGCCGCGACCTCTCCCCGGGCCGGGCGGCGGGGGAGAGGAGCCGCTCTGCGAGGCCGGGGGCTGAGCACCGTGCGTCGTCGTGACTTATGTGGGAGAGGCCGCAGAGCCCAGGCGCCGTCTCTTGGGATGCTGGAGCAGCATCCCGGTGCCGTCCTCCGGTGTTCCCAGGCTTGGTGGGACTGGCCACGCTGGGAGGGAGTCTGCAGGGGAAGGGAAGCATCTGTACGTTGCCCACCCGGAGGCTCCGCTTTCTCGTTAGACAGGAGGAATAATTAACCGGTGGCTGCTGGAACTTTGAATTTAGGCAAAACACCTGGAGAAGAACAGTGCCGGTTTGTTCGGGCGGGATGCCCTCTTGCAGGGTGTCGCTCTTTTTTGCGGCTGGGGAGAAAAAGGGCTCTTTGTTAAGGAGCCACGGCCACAATTTATCTCAGGCTCGGCTTTTAGGTCCCTGAGATTAGGGCCGTGAGTGCCGGCGAGGGGATGAGCTGGCTGGGTAAGTATTTCTGGGGTTTGTCCCTGCGCCCCTCGCCCTGGGGAGAAGGTATAGGCAGGAGGCAAGGATGCTGTGCCGGCGGTTTTTGTCTCCGCAACCTCTCTCTCCTAGAAAGGAAACCCCTAAATACGGCACGGCGCAAGGGAAGGGATGCTCGGAACCGGTTCGCCCCGGCTAACGGCTAACACCATCGTTAACGTCCACGTGGATCGCATCTGAGCCTCCTGGCTTCTTAGAGTGGCGTGAAAACAGAGCAAAGCCCCACCAGCTCGGCTGATTTTTTGGGACTAATTCAGATCTTAGCATTCCAGGCTGATGTGTCAGATGCAGCGGGGTTCTTTTAACTATAGGTAAAATAGTAAAACTACTTTTTTTTTAAGGGTAAGTCGCCTGCCTAAGCACCTGCTTAGTGTTTGCTAACTGTGTTCAACTATTGGGGGAAAAAACCCTGATATTTAGGCTAATCCGGAGCCCTTTGGTGGGCTGGTCCACCCCCGCCTTGGCCGGCCTGTGATACTGGCTCCATCACATCTCTTCTTGTTGCAGCCACCAGTGATATTTGGGAAAGTTTTCAGGCAAAATCATTTGATCTAGTTTCCTGGGTTTGGGTTTTGCTTCCCGTCCCGTCCCATTTTGTGTCCCGGCTTGCAGGTTGGACACTGGGAGGCTGCAAGCCCTCCGGCTCCCATCGGATGCAGCAGTACCAGTAAATAGCTGCTCCCATACAGCCACCACCAGCACTTCCCTCTTCCCGTGGCTTTTTAGAGCAGTTCCCGCGGTTGCCCAGAGCACCCATTTTGGGTAATTTTGGTACTTTTCTAGAAGATGCTTGCTTTTGCTGCCCAGCCAAGTGGGGGGGGGAAGGAAGCTGAAATGTGATTTCCTCTCTCCATTCATTTTGTGGTTTGCAAAACCATTTCCAAATCTGCCCGGTGTCTTTTGTGTCTGTTATTTGCCGATGTGGTTTGTCAGGCAAAAAATAATCCCTGGGGGATTTACGGTGAAGGTGGGTGACTGCAGTGGGGGGAGAAGGACGAAGGAAATACAGAAGCTGCCTGCATCTGCCTGCAAGTTGGGGGGTGAGTGTCCATCCCCCGGCACGGGGATGCTGGAGTGAACCCAGAGGGATCAGTACGGCTCGTTGGGCTGCGCTGGCTGCTTTTGAAAAGATGTACCAATTCTGAGCAAAACAAGGAAAAAAAAGTGTCCTGGCTGAACGCCTCCCTCCTGCTTGCTGGCTGAGTTCTCCAAAGCCACGAGTGCCTGCTCTGAAACACTCAAAACCTCCCTATATATATTTTTATTTTGCTTTATTTTTGCCCCAGCAGTGTTTATGTGGAAGAAACGCATACGGGGACTTGGAGAAATGGCACTGGCTTGAAAGAGCTGGGATTTTTTTTTGGGGGTTTTTTTTTTTCTCCCCTTCTCTCACATGTAAAAGAAACCAGGCTGCCTACTGGTGCAGAAAATTCATGATAGAGCAACAAGTTTTCTGCAGAGCAGGGAAGGAAGATGGGGAGGAGGGGAAAACCTGTGCCGGGGCACAGCCGTCTCGAAATAGCACATTTTCCGGAGGCTTTCCCCCTCCTTGAAGCATTTGCAGCTGCTGGGGGCATCGTATTCCCTGGGATTGCAGTGGGGGACTGATCCTGTATTCCTTGCAAGGCAGCAGAAGCAGCTGCAGAAGCATTTGTAGGGCTGAATTAAAGCCACCCCGGGTTTCCCAGCGCCGCGCATCGCCACCGAGCAGGTACCGTCCCCCTTCGGATGCTGCCGGGGTTATATCCCCATGCAGCACCAGTAAGTACAAAGGAGATTTTACTGGGAAGCGTCTCGTTAGGGGTGGGCAGAGCTTTTATTTTTTCATTTTTTTCCAGGCTACCCCCTTGCCATCTCTCGCTTTATTTGGTTACCAGGATCCGGCCCTGGCTGGTGCAGACAGTCAGCGCATTGTCCTGGACCGGTCGAGTGTGGCAGGATGCTCCTGGCCGTCGCCAGCCCCCCCCCGGCCCCGGGCTGGCTCTTTTGCTTTCATCCTTGTTTAGGGATGAACTCCCTGGGGATTGGGGCGGAGGGAGGGGTGACTGCTTTTGGGGTCTCCCACCTGCGCTGGGGGAGAGGGTGCCCCTCCGGTATGGGAATAACGAGCTACATAAAAGGCAGCTTTCAGATTTGCTCGTTAATAGCTGGAGGAAATCCCGCATCCCGCTGCCTCGAGGTTCCCGATGTCTCCGGTGCAACCAAGGGCGTTTCTCGGCACTGCAGGATTATTTATTGCTGCGTGGGGGGCACCTTTCCTCCTTGCTGCCTCCCGCAACTTCTGAGGCCGCAAAATCACGTGCGGGAACTTCACAACCCGGCTCCTCCTCTGCTTGCACGTGCATCGACACGCGTGTGTGCACGCACACGCATGCACAGCCTGGACCGGGCAGCGAACTCCCTGAGCCTCGCTCGCTGCTCCAGGCACGCTGGGCACCTCCTCCATCCTAAATTTAGTAATATTTACTCGCTGCTCAAGCGTTTTCTGCCTGGGGAGGGATCCCGGAGTGGTTTATGGGCCCTGGGAAAGCGGAGGATGAGGCTAAGGGCTGTGCCGCTGTGTCCTTCTGCAGTGCCATCTGCTGACTCAGCAGGTTTGGGGAGAGGGGGCGCAGATCCAGCAGCATTTTGCCTTTTAATTTTTTCTTCTTTTTTTTTTTTTTTTTTAGAAAGATACTTGATCTCAGGCTAAAAAAGGACAGACTTAATTACAGACCATAGCTTTTTTGTCTCAATTTGCACAATTTTGACAACTGTGCTTTAAATGCAGGGACACTAGCACAGCTTAATTGAAATTCTGATGATGTTTTTTGCACTAATTGATACCCATGTTGGCAGACTGAGCTCAGCGACCCAGGAATGAATGGACAGGAAGAATGAGACTATCAGCTTAGCCTTGCAGGTGGTCTTTCCTGATCAAGATTAAAGAACATTGGCAGGGCACTGCAGGAGAGTCAGCACTGCTGATACCCTATGCTATTCTCATTTTGTGTTTAAGCACAGGATTTCAGTGTTCAGGCTGAGATTTTCAGTCTGACTCCATTTGCAGTAGTAATAATAATAATAATACCTAAAAAAGACTGAGAAATGACTTGATTACACTGTGTAAGGAGGTTGGCAAGGAGAAAATACCAGGTACAAAAGAGGCCTTTAATCTGGCAGGAAAAAGGATAGGTGAGAACTAATGATATGGCTTGGGTTTAGCATGAATTCAGATTAGTATGAGATACAGATTAATAGCAGGGTAGAAGTAGGGTGTTAATAAGCTCTGGAACAAACTTCCAAAGATATGTTCGATTCTGCATCCTTCGAAGTCCTCAGATAGCTATCTTAACACAGGGTCTTGGGCTCAGCACAAATAAACTGGCAAGATATACCATGGTCTACAATATACAGGAGATCAGACTAGTCAGTTCTGTCCCTTAAAGGCCATTAATCCTGTTAATACTTACTTCTTATGTAGTGTTTTCATCAAAGAATTTAAGAAAGCAGATCAGTAGCAGTATTCCCTTTGTACAGTTATGGGGACTGTATCTCAGGGAGGTTAAATCACTTGTCATAAGACATTTAAAGAAGCCAATGGCAGAAAGAGTAATACACAGCCGTTTTGTCAAATTCTGCCTTATCAACTGGACACAGTGTTCTGTGGAAAAAAACTCACAGATACAGTTAATTTCATTTCATGTTTAAAAACAAAGGAAGGGAATAATATTTGACAAATGAATATGAAAAATAACAGAATATTAGATTAGGCTAGCATAATGATCTCTTCTCCCAGTGCCCCTAGGATGCACATAGGACTCTCTTGAGAATAAGTTAGTAGGTGAATAAATATAGCCCAAATCTTATTTCAGTAACTTCAGAAGCCTCCCTATAGAAAGCCATTTTTGAAGGTAATCTTATCCCATTTGGCAAATGTTTGCATGAGGAACTTCTATTTATTTTTTAAATTAAAGAGCATAACAATAAGTGGCCTAGGGTTAGGGCAGCAACTGCAGCAGTTTACCTTGATAGGAAGAGGCTTTGTTGGAACTGCGGGGCTGAAAAAGCTGACAGGGCACTTAATCTGGCTTCGTGATAATTGAAAATGAGATGGCCTATTGGCCTGGGATGTGCATTTGGTTTTTATGGAGCTGCACCAAAGCAGATCTTAAGGTGGAACCTATAAATGGCTTTTGTACATCTGTGCCAGACTATTTCTTGCTGCTTTTCATTTCATAAGGTAGAGCAAGTACTAGTATAAACCCCATCCTGAAACCTGGCAAATTTCTATTGAAGACAGACTATACAAGAATGTATATAAACAGAGGAGGACAAGATAATAAAAAAATACATAAGCATTTTGAAAGATTGCAACATTGTTGTTTATATTAAATTAAATATCGCTATTGCACAGTGTAGACAACTGCCAAGATTTGTGCGTGACAGGCTGTGCCAACATTTAAATTCAAGTGCTCCAAAATCCTGGGAGGAGAAGGAAAAAAAAAAGACATTTTGAATGAATAGATAGTATAGCCCATCCTCCATAACATAGTGAAATGCTCTCTGGTAACTAAATGTGATCAGCTAGCAGTTCTGAATGCACTATCACATTCATCACTGATGTTTATTAATATTATATTTCTAGGGAAATAAATCCAGGTTATTGTTAAAATGATATTGTTCACATGAACTAAGGTTCATTGACCTAGAATTAGGTTTGAGAATAAGCTCTTTTCCTAGGACTGAGTGTCTTGCACACAAGTAGGCTGATGCACATTTTCACAAAGGTGCATTGGTATAAATTTGAATTTAAATCTCTCTACTGTACCTGCTGATCATAGATAGCTGCACTCTTTTTTAAACACAATTAAATCCTATTGTTATCAATTGTCTGCAGCTTCAAGAGCTCACAGTAAGGCACAGCACTCTCCGAGCTGAGCAGATACTACTTATGCTTAGTTTGCTTTATCTGGTAGATTGGGAATGGTAACAGTGCAGGGTTTGGGTTGCTCCTGAGTCTGCACATGTCAGCAGAAGGGTGAGTTTGAGATGCCATTAGAAGAGTCACTGGCAGGAGAAGAGGAAACTGGGAGGAGGTTTTGACCAACTGTAATCCTCCCCATAGGATCTGAGGGAGACAGAATTAAATGAGAGCTTGTAGTTCTCCTACAGCCTTGTTTGAAGAGCCAGGTCATTCTTCTGAACAGCTGGTCAGCTGGGCATTTGCCCATGATATAAAGCAGGGGATCAGAGAAAGAAGGAAGTTCTAGAGGAGTACAGTCAGGATTTAGGAAGTTTCTTGAGTGTTCATATTCTGTAGTTTGTATGCTGCAGATAAGCTTATCATGTCGGACAATAGCAATGTGATTAAGTCATGTGAATATTTGATTACAATTAGAATAGATTCATTCTACTTTTCATGTTCAGAAAGTGCTGCTGCCTTTCTTGTGGATGGGTGCTGTTTTCATTTAAATTTAGAAGGTGCAAGAACATGCAAATGCACCAGCACAATCGTATCATCATTTTGATTCAAAAGTCAATGGCCCTCTCAGAACCATGCAGTAGCTTGTACATCAACAGGAGGGTGAACAGGAATATAAAGCGTGCTGGTGGGTTATTACACATGCTGAGCCTGATTCCTCTCTCACGTATGCTGTTAAAACACAGGCGTAACAGCGCTGAAATCAACACTGTTATACTGGTGCATAGGAAGGAAAAGTCAGGCTTTCTATGTGTCAAATTCTTTGATCATCTCCGTCTGGAAAGGAAAGCCATCTAAAATGCTTTCGAAACTATATTCACCTAAAATGCTCAGCTGAACCAGCACTTCAAAAATGATATTTTCTTGTGTTCTTTGAAGCACTTAGTCAGCTAAATCATTTGAAATACGTTATTACAGAGGCAGTCAGTGTCACTGCCAGAGCCAACGTTCCTTTAGAACATCCATTACAAACCTTGTTTTCAGAATTTTCCAAAGTAACTCAACCATTTTGATTTGCTTTGGACCGAGGCACAGCAAGTTTGCAGCCTTTGTAAATTCCCACTAAAAATGCATGAAAGTCTGTTTAGCCGTGTTTGTTTGTTTCTTTCATAAATTTAAAAAATCAGATCAATTTTTTTTGATCTCCTAGCTGAATAGGTATGTAATGACATGCAAAATGTCTTTCTTACTTTGAATGTTGAGACAGAGGTTAAAATAACCACCACTATAACCCTACAATTAAAAAAAAAATTCATCTGTGAAGTAAATACATATTTTCACCTACTATTTTCCCTGCCTAGAAATCTCACAACATTTTATTTACAAGTCAGCCCCAATATCCTATTCTCAGTTTTGACTTTCAAGACAAACAGCTAAAACTTGTTTTGTACCTTAATTCTGCAGATGAAATCTTTCCTACAGTCTTCTGAAGACACGGTGGAATTCAACCATTCCCTTTTCACATATGGTGAAATCGAGAGGGGATAGTTTTGTAAATTTTATGACACCTGGACATATAAAGCTTCTTGTTCTATAGAAGAGAAAACAAATCCCCTAACGATTATGACAAGAACAAAAGAAGGCCCATAGTTTGCATGAAGGATGGGAGACTTTTTCATATATCAATTTTTCACTGGGTATTTCTTAAGAAAGTTAGTTTTCTTAAAAGACATAACTTCTTATTGCATGAAGTGCACAGAGGCATCAAGAAAAGAGGTATTTATGATACCAATGAAGAAAATTGTAGTTGCTTCACACATTTTAAGTGGAGCAGAAAGATTCATGTACATCTTACAGTAAGTTAGGCGTTTTTTCTGTGTTCTCTGATTTATTTTATGATTTTTTTTAAACCAAGAAAAATGTCTACGGAAAGCCCCTGACAATGGAAGAGACTGAGAAACTTCTCTGCACATGGTAGTTTTGTACTTTGGCTCACTGTTTTTCCTGTGGGCATTTTCTTTTTGAATCATGCTTTTGACATGTTGGCGATGTCTGGTTTTTACATGCTAAAAATGGTTCTGGCGTTGCAACCCGCTTTTCTGGTTCACCAGCAAACTTCCTCTCAGATTTGCATGGTTAACACCTAGAATTACTCACTCATGAGAAACACTGCCTAGGCTGGCGGGCAGAAGACTATTGATCTGAGGACATCCACATATTCCTGGCTGGTGCATTGCATCCTAATACATTAGTTGATGCTTCTCTTGAACAGCTGTAGCCTTGTTTGGGGCCATGGTGATACCCCTTGCCCTGGTCCCTGAGTACTAGAGGGAGAGCCAAAGCCAAACTGGTGCTAGAGTTACCCTCTTGCCTTAAGTGCTGTTCAACACACATGTTGTAGTACTTAACTGTGGCATGGCCTTTGCTGTTTTTCTTGGTATATATATTATGACTGTTTGACATTTTATGTTAGGTATACTTATTATTATGAAAACTGTTTCAGCTTGCTAAAGTTTTGCTAGGTTTTAAGTACATGGGTTGAGATTTTCCCTAATGGGTATTTGCTTCAGCAGATTTCTTTCCTTTTACTCTTTCTTTCTCTTGAAGTTCATTTCAAAAAAGTTCTGGTTATTTTCAGTAAGCAGGTTTGAAAAGCAGCAGAAGTACCCTTTTAACCCTATACAAGAAAACAAAGGAAATTTCTGGTACTTTTCTCTTTGAAGAGCTCAAGAGTCCCTCTGCTTTGGAGCAAGGCATTTAGCAGAAAGGAGCTTTCTGTGCTCTGTTTTGTGGCTGTGTCTCTTGCCAGTCTTGTGTTTGGCCAATTTGTGTGCCTTTGGAAAACTGCAGTTTGCACACTCACACGAAGTTGGTAGAGAAAGCTTGGATTTCACCAGCAAAGTTGTTAATGAGGAGCCCAAGGCTCCGCGAGAGCATGGGGTTTGCTCCCAGTTACAGCTGTAGCCACAGTGGCCCAGGCTGGGAGCAGGGATGGTGGCTCAAAGTGTTTGTCCCTGTGTGCTCTCAGGGAGCCCTTGCTGAGCACAGGCAGCCTGCAGAAGGAAGCTGGGACTGGGATGGAGGCATTTTGCAAAAGGGCTCTGTAGTGGAGAGTGGGACTGGTGTGTTCAGAGCAGGATGAGCAGAACAGCAGGCTGAGTGCCTCCATCTGCACCAGTGGAGGAGATGGAGCTGCCAGGACTGGCCAGGAAACTGCTTAAGGCTGAGGTGAAGAAGGCATCCTGGCTTTGGATGGAAAGTCTTGTAATCTTAATGAAATGTTATTTTAATGGAGTTTGTTTATAGGGAACATTGGGAGCATTGATAAAAGTTCTCGGACTTTGTGCCCTTCAGTGGCAAACAGCGTCGATGAAATCACACCGAGTGCCAGTACTCTGCTCTGGGTCAGAGGCTTCAACACACGGAATGTCTTGTAAAAGATCCAAAACCATTATCCTGCATGTATCTATGGAAGCAAAAAAGCACTTGTGAAAGAACCATAATGTGGCTTGTAAAGTCTCAAGCAAAATATATCTACCTTCAGAGTTGCTCATTTAACTAATACTCCTGAAAATAATGCTTTTGGTTTGTTTTTTGAATTTTTTATTTTTAGTTTGCAGCTCTGCATATCAGCAACAGTATTTAGTTAGTTGTCTCCTCTGACTCATTTTACGACCACCTTACAAGATGAAAATTAAATGTGTGTTACCTTTTACCATGTCAGGATTTGGATACCTTCATTACAATTGCTCATACACTGTTGTACTGTCTGACTGTTAATAAAATTTTGCTTAGTGTTTACAGCAAGACCTTTGTAGAAATTTGTTGCTGAATTTTTAGATTAAGCTATGAGGGAATTTAGCCATGGGACCAAATCTTTACCTTAGAAACTATCATCCCAACAAAGAGCTTCAAATTTTATTCTGAAGTGATTTCAGAGAACGCAGCTTGTTTTGTTTGGAAACTAAAATATTTAGGAAACATCATTCCCATTCTGCTATAGATATTTCATCTACATAAGATACTGAGATTTGTTCAATAGCTAAAGAGCACTGGAATCAGTCCTAGTGTTCTGCTTCTTTCTGCTTTAATTTCTCTGAAATTGTTGTCTGATTAGCTGTCAAATAAGTAAATAAGTATTAAGTATTAAATGTTGGAAGCCAAACTTTTGCTGCTTAAAGCAGTGTGACTCCAGTGTACTCTACCCCAGGCTGATTACTCTAGGTACAGACTGATTTAAGTCAGTAAAAATAAAATGGTAGTTATGTATGAATATTCTGTTAGTTGTGTGTCTGTGTTCAATACTTGTGTGTGTATATATATATATATATATATAAAAGCACTTTTTGGTAAAATAGTGTTTTATCTTTTACTAACTAATATTACGAGTCCAAAGTATTTCTTTGATTGTGACCTTTAATATAATTTTTTCAATTTGCTGTTTAGCAGCTGACTTCAACATATTTCAAATAGAGCTATTTAATATATCCCATTATAATTTTCCAACCTCATCATAATCTATTTTTCTAACAGGGTCACCTTTAACATATGATGAGATGAATGTATTTTATTAACATCTATTCTTTTTATAAGGATGTCTGATTGAAAGCTGCAATTTTTTTTTAATCCGTAAGATTTTAAAAAAGAATCATACACAACTTTAAAAAAATAAAAATGGGTTATTCTTGGATAAAAGTATACTCTCTTCCGCTAGTTGTCTTATGTCTTGAATAATATTTTGTAATCTTCTACTGACAACTGACTCTAAAAGATGTCTAATCTGTCCTTAGACATAGCATATAGCTGCAGTTTGGTATAATATCTGTTTCTGCCGCAAAAGACGTTTAAAATACTTTCTACATAATTTAAATGTACTGTGTAGTTTCTTCATTTTAGGGGAAAAAAAAGGCAACAATTCAGAGTTCCACTGCTGGGGGCTGTCTGTTAATCTTCTTCCATTGTTTTATTTACATAGATTTATGAAATCCCAACAGAATTAGACTTGTTTGTGTCTAGTGCTGCTACTTTGATATTAGGAGGAAGGAGTGGCTCTGCCCCTCATACACAAATTCATCAAAATGTTTATTCAATTTCAGGCTTATTTGTTTAATCTTTTAGACAACAATAGGAATATAGAAAGCTGATCAACAGGACTTTTGTTTTGACCAAACTCTAAAAATATAGATTTATTTTTTTTTTAATCTGGAAGAAGGTTTATTTTTGGTCTGTTCTGACAGAAGGGTGATAGGTTTCTATCTCTTAGTCTAATTAATACCTTTAATCTTTTTTAATGGTTAAACAGTCTCCCTTTGGTTGCAAGGCAGAGAGGAGATAAAGGCACATAAGGCTGGAGGTTAATCCCCGTATTTTATTTCTTAATTTCTGCTATAGGGATTCCCTTTCCATCATTTCTGTTTACTTTTAAGCACTCTTCAGATGCTGGGAGAAAGAGACAACAAAAAGTTTGATTAGGGCTATCACTCAAGATTAGGCAGACATTAAACTTTTTGGAATTCAATAAAAAATAATTGTTAGCTGAACAAATGGGCTAATCTGGTTCTACATCCATTTTTTATTATAATGTCTGAGAAGGAAACAAAAAATAATACTTTTATGTGGATAGTTTTGTTCAGCTAGTGCTCTCTGCCTTGCATTATTCCAGAACAGATTGTATATGAAATGCAGTAACACAAATAATTACAGATAAAAAATATTAGGTGGCTGGATTAGGAAAATATAGTATGCATTTTCATTGGTTTCTACCAGTGTCTTAGGTCACTTCTTCATGGACAAACTCTAATGCCAATGTTAACTTAAGTATGAAATTAAAAAGGCAGAGAAAGTTAATAGCATTTCATTTAATATGCTCTCACTTAGAAGTATGAGGTGAGACTTTCATTTAAGTAAATTCTGAGGTGGTTTAAAGGACATTCTGAGAAAAAAACCTCATGTAGGTAGAATCATGGGAATTTTTACCACTAATAGTGGTGTGGGTCAGGTTTTTGTCTTGTTGCTTCTGGGAGGGGGGGTGGGGAAAGCCAGCCAAGTTATTTTGTCTTGGTAGCTTACAAAAGTATGTTGGAAATGGATACATTGTACTTTAAAGGTTGTAAGTACTATCACAGAAAGAGTTTGGTGGTAAAAATCACCTTTCCTTGACTTTTCCATTTAGAATTTTAATGTGTTTAAGTGAACTGTAGATGTGGGAGTATTCTGCAAATAAGATTAGAAACTCTGATGTAACCCTTCCAAAGAGATTATAAGATTTAGGATTTGGGCTCAGACATGTACGTGTCCTCAAAAGAGACTTTAAAAAGAATTGGATTTGTTGTTTTTATTTTCCTTTGTATACAAAGAAATACTGTTGTCTTCATTAAGTGGTGCTTGTATGCTAGAGAACCTGAATAAATACCTTTCCATTTGCCATTGAACTGATATGGAATGTACTCTGAAGAGGAATTCTTTAAGTAAAAACACAAATCCAAAGACCACCAGCTAGAGATATAAAAGCTAGGCAAGAGCAGACAGTACCCATAGTTTTTATAGCAGGTTTTTTACTTTGGAAAGTTACACCAGCTTTATAAAGAGTCATGCTTCTTCGTGTGCAACATACTTGTTCGGTGCTGGCTTACAACAAAAGTAGTAAGTGCCGTGGTCTCCGCAATACTAGTTTTCTGCGCTGCAGGGTGCAGCCCAGCTCAGCCACACTCTTGCCTGCTGGGGCCCACGTCCTCCCCGTACGCCCAGCAGCCATACGTCACGCAGCCATGGGGCTTGCAGCAGGTGAGCTTCCTCCCGTTCACCTTCTCCCTTTCTCCCCCCAGCAAAGAGCCCGTTCAGTGATATGACAATTTCTGGTGGCGATACTTTGGGAGGCTGACATGATGTTACTCCCACCTGGGTAGCAGCCACGTAGAATGGTTGGCAGATTAATGGCCGTGGCTGAGAAAGAGGGAATTTGGGGTTCTCCTTGTGAATTGCTATGTGCTGCATAGATGAAATAGTGTTGTTGCTGGTACACAGGCAAAACAAGGTTTGAAAAGACATTGACATTTTGGAAATAAATATGCAAGTTCTGAGGAACACACACATTTATAAAATATCTCTGATTTATATTATGGCAATTAAACTAAACACTGGATTTAAAGGTTAGGATTTTAGCTGAATGTCCCACAATGTACGAGGTACTTCTACAAGGAGTTTATAAAGTCGCTACACTTTGGGCCCCTCAGCTGCTTAAAATTTAAGTACATGCATAACTGCTTTCCTGAAACAGATGCAAAGTGTTCAAATCTGGCACGAACAAACCCTCAATTGTCAATTATTCTTGTTCATATGATTCACCGTGACTTAAAAAACTGAAAGAATTGTAATTAGTGGTGCCAAAAATTTTGCACTTCTGTTTTTGTTTGTTGATAGGATTACTGCTTAGATGGAGGAAAATAGTAGAGCAACTGAAAATGTTCTGGTTTTTTCCTCTGTTTCATGCTATTGAATTTCAGCTCTTCTCTAAGTTAGTCAAGCTGAACAGCAGTTAAACCAATGGATAGTATTTTAAAATAGAACTAGGAGAATGGGTTTTCATTCCCCTCCCCTCCAATTTTTGGAAGAAGAAGTAGCATTTTAGCAGAAAAGAGCAACAGGTCCAAACAGCCCAAGGGTCTCCAGTGTTAAGAGGCACTATATAGTTCTGGGTTAGCCCAGAATGTGGACCGAGGAATTCTTGAGTTCCTGTTTAAAACAAATCACATAGTAGCTCGGAACTCCAGGACTAACGAGTCTGGGAGGATCCTGGTGTGAAAGGGACCTCAGAGGCCAGGTTTTCCCAACAGGTACCTCTGTGGGCTGCGGAAATCAGGAGGACAAGGTTTTGAACTGTGTTTGAGTCTCAGGTAGCTTTGTCAACATTGCTTGCTAAAGTGCAAATCTTCACAAGGTCTGAAACGCCATTAAAATGACATGGGTTTCGGGGGTTTTCTAATGTGCTCTTCTTTATAAAATTCCATGACGCAGTTTGTGATGAAAAAGGTGAAAAAAGCCTGAGTCAAGAAACTTGTTAATTTGTAAGACATTATTGTATTTTCCCCTATGCTCAATCCACTTCCATTTGTTGTCACGTCTTATACCTCAGCAATACAATCTCTGTAGCAGGGAATATTGGAATGAGGCACCTACTACAAAAAAACCCACCTAATTTGTTATTAGGGGCAGCTAGGTACTATAGTAATACGAATAATTATCACTAAGTGGCCTTTAATGAGGGATTTAAAAGAGAAGAGCGTATTGCCTTTATAGACTAGTTCATTAGACATGAATGTATGTTAAAAAGTCCATTTCAATTTAGTGCTTCATAAATAAGAGTGTCTTGTCATAGAGGAAAGAGGCAATGACTCTTTTCTTATACTGGCCTCACCTCATTATCAGAAAGATATTGGCAAATACAGAGAGCAGAAGAAGAGTTGTGCGATGATTTCTAACCCAACCAAGTCCTCAGAACTGCCTTCCCATGTATTTTTTTAAGAATGGTTTGTTGATATTTCAAATATGTACCTGGTCTCTGCCTCTCTAGGAAGAATTACGTTTGGGAGCTCTTACTCGATTTCTGCAACCAATCCTTTGAAGGAAAGATTTCTCATTTTTGCCTCCACAGTCTTAATAGAAATAAATTAAAAATTGAAAAGGGGACTGGAGAAATAGTCTCAGTTATGGTGATATGCTGGAAGACCTAAAAATGTATAATTTAACTGCAGTATGACACTGGTCTACAATATTCAGAGGGTCAGCCCTTCACAAAAAATTATTTAGTGCACTAGAATTAGGTGTAATGGCCTAAAATACAGTCTGAATATATGTAAAACTTCCTGACTGGTAAGTCTATTAGTCTTTGGAATAGTCACAAGAGAAGTGGTAGAAGCCAATGGCTTGATCATTAAATATTATACTGGAAAATTTGTTATAGGAAATGATTCTGCCTAGATTTGGGAATAAACCAGGGTACCTAATAAGACTTCTGAATCTGTAGAATACACACGCACAAGATCATTTTCTTTTACAATAAAGGAAATATGTTTTCTCCAGGCAGCTTTGGAACAATTGCTGCCTCTCGTTTGGTGATACTCTTGGGATCAAAGGCATCTTGTGTGTTACCACAACATTAACATTAGTATTTGTTAGTCTTTGTAAGTTAACTGTCAATTGTACAAAAAGACCTAATAAATACCACCTACCATTACTTTATTAGGGCAGTGAATTCACAGCCAATTCTGATCTAAATTCGTAAGCTAAAAATCAAACATGTTAATTAGATATGAGGAAAAGAAGGACCACTACATAATTTTTTTGTTGTTGATTGAGACAAACATGAAGTATCTTGATGAAAGGGAGCTAGAGCAAAATTTCCATTCATAAACATACATCCACTTTTTTGCTATCTTCTTTATCTACAGGGTATTTTAAAAATGAATTAGATACTGAAGCAATTAAGCCATTATGCAGTATTTTCTGAACTACTCATCGGGTAATCCCAGTCTTAAACAGATAATTGTCACTAACACAATAAACATTTATAGCCTGTGTATGCCCCCTATGAGAAGTGCTTTCCTATTGCTGTGTTGGCTTTCCAGGGAAAGTGTGCTTTGCCCAGATCCTATTGTATAAATTGTTCTTTACTACAGATGCTTTATACATAAAAATAAACACCAAAGTTTTATCCAGAAGGCCCTTTTGAGTTCTTGAGAAGCACCACTTTTACATTTTACTCATATAAACTAATTTCTGTTTTCCCCATAGCTCAGATTCTGCTTGAAAGCTAGAAACATTGTGATCCTGCTTCATTTTTTGGAAGTATTTATTCTGAAAAATAACATACTGTAAGATAGTTCTGAGTGATGCTGTTGTGCTCCCCCTGAGTCAAATTCTCTCACATGAATCTGGTTGTCAATTTTGTTATTGTGAAAGACTCAAGTTTTTGACTGCATCTACTTGTTTGTTATGGAATGTGAACAACAATGTACAGGAATGAAGTTTTATTAAATAAAGAATTTAAAGTAGATGCGGTTTGATAAATGTAGAAGATGTGCGTGCTTTTTTAGGAATATGACCTCAGGGATTTTCTGGCTTCACTTTCAGCTTATAATATCAATTATATTCTAGAAAAAAAAAAAAAGACCCTTGCTCAAAGTCACCAGGACACAGATTCATTTTTCACCATTGTTTTCATCTCAGCTTCCTTTCTTAAGAAAACTTCTTTCATTATAGTACCCACCGATGTGTGTAAGGAAGGTCACAAGGCCAGCTGTAGTTACGAACCATAACAGAGACAGAAGAAGCTATGTTTGGTCAATACCAGTTTTGTTGTCCATCTGTTCTTCTACCTCCCATCCAAAGCATTTCTCCAATATACATATTGTTTAAAATGTCTCACACAAAGAGAGATCCTCTTTCTTGAAAAGCTAATCCCTTACATCTTCAGAGTGCCAGCATAATCTTTTAAAGACCAAATGTGTACTTAACCAACGTTCAGAACACAAAAAATCCCCCAGTATCTTAATTCTGAATGAATGTAGAGTTCTTATAGCCATAAACAACTCATCGGTAATATTAAACAGACTTTCTGCCCCTAAATTCTTTCTTACTCATCTTATCCCATATAGACCCTACATAGAGCTCTGCCCCTGCCATGAAGGCCAAGGCGCTGGAGGTTTGACTGCTCATGAAGGTCAGGAAAATACCTTGTCTTTGTTCATAGACATCTAGAACCTGTCAGTATGAGCATTTCAAATCTGAACAGACACACCAGCAAAAAAGGCAGAACGGTGTCCTCTTACACGATCATGGCCTGAACAGCTCTGGGCAAACACCACTTGTTACATGGTGCGGATGACATGGACAGAGTGGTTCAACCCAGGATGGAGATGTGATGTTTCTGAGTGGCTGTCAGAGCACTGCTGAGAGGGAACTGCAATAATCCATGTGTGAGACGCTAAAGCATGGCCATGTACAGTAAAGTCCACACTGAAAAGAAAAAAAATGGCCATTATAATTGTCTAAGTATAATTCACACAGCGAAGCTTATCAGAAGGCATTTGTGTGTCAGTGATGAGACTACCTTTGCAAAATGTATATATTTACTTTGTAAATTAACCAGAGAATGTGTAATTTATTTATTTTGCTGCTTCTTCATTAAGCCATAGTGTTGAACTGAATTATATTTTCTATAAAGCTTGTTCAGTAATTTATTTCCAAACGTAGGGAATGCATCTCTGTTTCATACTTTAAACTGATTAAGCCTGTTACTACAACTATAGTTGATTAGGAATGCTGTCTAAAAGTCCTAATTTAAAATGGAACTAAATGTGCTGTAACTTTAAAAGATTTGCCACCTTTAAAAAAAAAAAAAAAAATTGTTTCTTTAAAATTGATAAACTCCTTTACCCAGAGCTTTTGCGAATATACAAAACTGGAGAAAGATGAAGGCTCTGGCTTTATTTACATGTCACTATAGTAGAAAGACAAACTAAATCACCGTCAGTCCAGCCACAAAGTGTTCTCATTAGCTTTACCAGGGAGTCAGACGGGACCGTCTTCTCTCCTGTACTGGAGAGGATCAGAGGTGGAGGTTTTCCCTAAGAGCTGAGACCTCTACAGCTGTGGCTGTGCCTGTCAAACATCTGTCTGGAACAGCCTCTTATGGCTGGGTGAAGGTGTCAGCTTCATAAGGTGGTGGGCCTCCTGAGGCCCCCAAAATAAAAGGAGACCCTGTGATATGCTCCCTCCCTCGGCAGGCACACATGCTGCCCCAGCAGGCAAGAGCTGCTGCCTCCTGCTCTGGCTACGGGAGCTCATCCTTGTGGAAATACACGCAATATAGGGAGAGCCCATTTCCCAAACATGTTGGTGGGGAAGTAGCCATGGCGAATATGAAGCATTATGATTTTCTTGTTAAAAATTGGATAAGGAAGGTGGCGAATGTCTGAGCTTTGTGTGTAATGTGGAAAATGGAAACTGAAACTGGGGTGGGTGGGACTGGGACAGGGCAAACCCCAGCTGCCTCTGCTGGGTCCACACATGCATCCAGAGGAAACACACTCCTGTGTCCTCTTCTTGGGTCAAGCCACAAGGTCACCTCTGCGGTTTTGGGCCATGTTTTTGGGAAAAGAAAAAAATCAACCCGTCAATAAAAGCAATGGATTTCCATGAAAACTTCAAGATGTTCAGGTTGTGCTATCTTCAGTATTCGACTGAGAATCGTTGGAGATATTGCTTAATTTCAGCCACAATACCTCTGAACAGATTATCAGTATGTTTCCACTTTTAGCTAATAGTTTCCAGTTCTGGAACAAGCCATTTCTTAAAAGTCTAGCATTGTTCAGGAACTACTTTGCAAAAATGAAGCACTTCAAGAGCTCACAATTTTCCACTTTCCCCAGGAGTGTTGATAAAGGCCGCCTTTTCCTGTGAGAAAGTATTTCTGTTTGAAAAACATCAACCTCGTTTTTAATTCCCAGCATTGTTACTGAATTGCCATATGGCCTTGGGCAAGTTACTGAACATTTTCTGTATCTTCGTTTATCTATATAGTAGAGTGCTTACACAACACAGTACACACATACTAACACTTCAGAAAAAAGCCAGCCCAGCCAGTGCCATACCTCCATTCAGGTACTTTTAGGAAGGAGCAGGAGAACTGCTGCTGATTACCATCCTTCTGCTTGAAGAGATAGAGCGTGAGATGTGATTTCTGTTTCTCCTCAATCAGTATAGTACCCTCCTCAGGAGTGTATTTTGGAACAAACCAGAGAGAAATAGAGGGAAATTGAGAGATAGCTCCCTCTAATCGCATACTTAATTCCCTGGCGCCTTAAGTGGAAGTTGCCTCCTCTTTGCACAAGTGTCCTACCTCTGGGCAGATGACCACCTTCTGGAACCATTGTCTAATGCCTATGACTATATTCTGAAACCATTACTGAGTGCGGATCAAGGGGCATCCTTGGTGAACCAAGAGAGGAGGTTGGAATAACAGAACTCAAATCTAGGCAGGAAGGCAAGAGACAATTTTAAGAAAACGTAGCTTTGGAGGGAATTCTCAACAAAGGGAGAGGAAGAAATGTCACCTACTCCTTGAGGCAGCAACTGCAGGAGATGGGAATACAGGGAAACGCAATCACATATGCCACCTAAGTCGCGTGTTTGGGGACTGGGAAGAATAAAAGGAGGAAAGTGGTGACTTTGGGAAAGATCCCTGTGTTGGACTCAGCTTCACCCTGGATACACAGGGCGCTTGTAACACCTGGCTGCTTATGACAGCATTGGCTATCTGACTGCCAGCCTTGCTGTGGTCTGAGTCTTCATCAAATCACAGTGCAGTGCATAATCAGTTTTGACTTGCATGAAGTAAAAGAAGAAATCTCAATGAGATCTGCAGATCAAACAAGACACATAATTAACTTCAGCCCTGCTTATTCACACTGAACACCCCTACTGTCTCTTCTCTCACTGTTAGGCCAAAGTGTAATATTTGCCACTTTCCAAAGCAAGGCTTGAGGTGGTATAGTGCAGTATTTAGATCATACTGTGGAAAAATGTCCCACCATATGTTATTACTACACTCTCTTTCCAGTGTCCTTTGAATAGACAGTACAGGGAAAATAACAGTGGTTTGATTTACGAAGTCCCAGATGAATGAACTTTGAACAGAATTTATGTCAGTCATCCTAATACCTGTGAGGGAATATACATGTCCTGGTTTTAGCTGGGATAGAGTTAATTTTCCTTCTAGTAGCTGGTATAGTGCTGTGTTTTGGATTTAGTGTGAGAAGAATGTTGATAACACACTGATGTTTTCCGTTGTCGCTAAGTAGTGTTTAGACTAAGTCAAGGATTTTTCAGCTTCTGCTGCCCAGCCAGCAAGAAGGCTGGAGGGGCACAAGAAGTTGGGAGGGGACACAGCCAGGGCAGCTGACCCAAACTGGCCAAAGGGGTATCCCATACCATGTGACATCATGCCCAGTATATAAACTGGGGGGAGTTGGCCTGGGGCTGCGGAATGCTGCTTGGGAACTAACTGGGCATTGGTCAGCGAGTGGTGAGCAATTGCATTGTGCATCACTTGTTTTGTATGTTCCAGTTCTTTTTTTTTTTATTATTGTCATTTTATTATTGTTATTATTATCGTTATTATTTTCTTTCTTTCTGTCCTATGAAACTGTTCTTATCTCAACCCACAAGTTTGGGGTTTTTCTCTCCTGATTCTCTCCCCCATCCCACTGGGTGGGGGAAGTGAGTGAGCAGTCGCGTGGTGCTTAGTTGCTGGCTGGAGTTAAACCACGACAGGTAGCCAGCTGAACTAGTAATGTTCCCACTGTTTTCTGTGTGCTCTGCCCCTTGTCGTGTCTGTATTGGAGTGGGGACTGGAAAGTGGAGAGTCGCCCTTCTTACCTCAGTGGTTATCAGTTGAAAATTCTTGGATCCTGTGACATAAAACACATACTATGATAATTGATCAAAGTCTACTGGATTGGTTTAGTCTAGAATGGTGGGACCTACTGATCTGTAACTAGAGCAGTTGACTGAGAGGGAATGGTATGGAGCTAAATAGTAGTCCTGAAGCTATTGGACTGCTATAAGTGGGGAAAAACATACTGTTTCAATGATCAGCTTAAATATAAATGCTCTAGTATTTATAAGTTACCTTTTGTAAAAGTAAGCCATGATTCAAAGGCAAACCGTGTTTTGACTTATGCATTTTCTGCTTGTATTTTTTTTTTTCCTCCAAGTGAACACATAGAAATGTGGAGAACTACCTAAGAAATCTTGTACAGGATAACTGAGTAAATTGTTGGTAACTTCTTACTTGAGTTGTCTTCAGTGTTGTGAAAATTTTTAGTAAAATGCTGTAACACCTTAAGTTTCAGGTGAAAAAGGGTCACAAATCCACCTCTTTAGGTAGTGGAAATAGTGTACAAGAGCTTCCTTTCTGGGGAGATGTTCCAGTGTTTTATTTTGTTCCTTAGTATATCTCACTGGTTTGTAGCGTCTGTGCATTTATGAGAATGTGCAAAGACTTTTTACAATTTTGCAATGATAATACGTATATCTGAATAATACTTTTCATGCCATCTGGCTTTGCCCCTTGCTATCTAAGACTTCCCAAGCCTTTATAAGGAAACTTTGTTTAGGCAGGCCAACGGGAATCATGGGTGAAACTTGTTCTCAGAAGCTCTGTGTTCTTAATTGCCTTTGACAGTGGTTGGGAAAGATGTCACTTCAGCAGAGTGAAAAGCAACTAAAATAAATTATATTTTTAATGAAGGATTCTCTATCTGGATGAATTGATACTGGCGGGACAGTGTTGGTTAAAAATAGAACCTTCTCCAGACACCTTGCAGTTTATCTTGGTTTTAGTTTGTCTAAACAAAAAGCAGTAAACACATACGGAGTGTAGACAGGCCTTTTAGTCTGAGGTACTTCCTTTGGCAGATGGCTTCTGTTTTATTTTGTTTTTTAAATTAAGTATTGCTTTGAAGGGAGACCAAATAGAATCAGTATTCAAGTATTGTGTTTATCATATGACTGCATGGGAGATTGCTGTATCCTGTACTAAACCTATTTTATGGTGATATGGACAAGATTCTTACAGCCTTATAAAGGATGCTAGCTTACATTCCTCTGTGCAAAGAAGTATTTCCAAAAGAAATAATACGCTGATTGAATATTTGTTCAGTACAGAAGTATTTGTAGCTAATTGGCAAATATTTTACTTCTCTACCCTCTCTTTTCCCCTTAATCTTGTTTATCTCCTCAGTGTTTTCTTCCACATATCAGAAATGTATTATTCTAGGGTATTTTAGATCAGCTGCTTTACAAGCCAAGAATTTGTATCTTTTCAGTGAAAGCATATGTAAGGAAAGGGACTGAAGGGTTGATTTGACTTGTATAGCTTACACATGTATGTTGTATATATTAGATATGTTTTAGATATATTAGATATCTGTGTGTAAGTTGAGATCTTGTTTCGGAACAGTCTGTTAATGGTTGATGATTGTATATTATATATGTATTTTTAAATGACTGACAAATTTTAAATAAGGTTAAATTAATTTGCAATAATAATACTGTTGTAGATTTAAAAATATGTTTCATATTGAACAATATTTAACTAAATTCCTCAATTTAATATTATTGAAGTTAGGAAAATCAAGATACAACTGTTTTTTCATGCATTTTATTAGGTCTTGGTATTTCTGATAGCATAGGTTTCTTTCAGGCTTTCAAGTGGGAAAAGAGAACGAGAAACTTATTTCCTTCTCAAGACAAAAGAACAATGCAAGTGTAATCTCAGCTCTCAGTTTTTCTTTTGTCTATGGCTAAGTCCATCTCTTAACCTGGTATGATTAATCTGGTTTGAGAAGTTTATGAAAGGACAGGGAAAAGAGAGGAAAAAAATTCCTTTGAAGCACCTATCAGTGATTCAAATGCTGCCTTGAATCATAAAGATCTGTATGACTGAGATCTGTGTTACCAGAGTGTGGGAAATACTGTGTGAAATGCCAGCAGGTTTATAGCTTGAACTGATGATCAGGGCCAAGTGTGTAAACTAGTTGTACTCTGCTGAGAATGTGTAGTCTGCACCACAGATCGAACTAAGGCTTTTCAAGGAAAAGATTTTGAGCTAACAAATCACAGAAAACCTCCATGTACACAATGTAATCTAAAATCTCCCAAGTGAAAATAAACTGAATTGAGCTGCAGAACACAGAATACTTGCTTATACCTGTTCCATACAGCAGAAAGCTCAAACAGCTGAAAACTAAAAATACAGCTTTACAAATAGAGTGAGAGGAAGAAGAAAACAGGCATGAACACCACCTTTCAAAGATACTAGGTGTTTGTCACAGCAGCAGTCTGGTTGGCAGAGAACTCAACAAAATAATTACATGCTAAATAAGAAGGTGTTTCCTTTTGTTGCCTTTGAATGGGGCACTTCTTTAAAGGAATTTCTCACTGAGTGGGCAGAAGCTCACTAACTTCTGTAGGCTGGTGTCTGTTTAATATTGTTTAGCAATGACCGGTTTATTACCATTCTTTAAAATGTAAACATTCCCAGTCTCTTCAGGCACTCTTCTTAGAACATGCTTCCCCCCACCATGATTTTAATTGCTACCCTTTGATTTTTGTCTCATTTTGCTCTGAGTCCATAAGTTTCTTGTAGAAACTATTGCCAACCACCAGATTATCACTGCTCCTTTAATATAAGCTATTGCATCAGAGGAACGCTGTTTTCTCAGGTCCCAGTTTGATAACAGATTTTCTTCTCTGAGCACATTCCTCTTTTGGACTGTTCAAACATCCACCAGATGGAGTGGATCCCTCATTGGTTGGTGGGAAGGATGTCTGTGCGTGCAGAGAGTCCATTTAACATCTTCTATATGGTTAATGTAGGGGGTTTTGGTCATTATTGCCCTGGATCTGATAGAAGCTGAGAAGCTAGGGGTGGAGTGCTCTTTCAGTTTGTGGAGTCTTGCAGTTCTTTGCCTTGCCCTTCCCACCTTTGGCATTTCTGGTGCCCGTCTCTTACCTGGTGCCCAACACCTGCCTGGTGCCTTTTTGCTCATACTGTCTCTGAAGTGCTCACCTGGAGACCCCCGTTGCCTCCATCTGCTCGCAGACCTCAGGTGCTGTTGGTTTGCAGTCAGAGCATTTTGGGAGTTCATGTGGAGTGAAACAAGTAGTCCTTTGTGCTAGAGGGGTACACCCCAAGAGAACACGTACCTACAGTGTATCTCGTGGGCAGATATGAGCTTGATCTGCTCATCTTCAGCTGGCCACATTCTGTGTGGAGCCAAACCAGAAGCCCCATATCCATCATTAGCATTGTGTTGAGCTTGAGCTAATAAGCTCAGTCTCTTGGCAGGATGTGTTAGATCAGGCTTACTGCTGTGCTAATTGTGCTTACACAGCTTCCAGTTTGGAGCTGGCTCATTTACAGCTGGCTTGGATGGTGGCCAAGAAGGCTCGCCTCTGCCTGCAGTACACCATGTAGACATACACACATCCAGCACTTGAACGTGTCTGTCAATAGCAGGAAATTATATTCGGAGGGAGGGAAAAATCTTTGGCCTGGCTGCAAGCGTAAACAAGAACAATATTAATGAATGAGGAAGTAGGTAGCAGTTTTAATAAGGAGAAGGGTTGATTATTCCAAATGTAGTCTCACTACTACAAGTTGTTTTCAGCCCCTGTATTTGTCCCCATTTTGTTACTCATTTACCACTGGTTTTGTTCGGTTTGGTTTGGGGTTTGGGTTTTTTTTTAATTTGTTTGGTTTTTTTACAATATTTCTTGGAAATATTTCCCCAATTTAAGAAACTTTATTGTAGAAGTGAGCAGCCTAGTATTTTAACTGGGAAACAGAAACTAATCTAAACACAAGTTTAAAAACAGGCAAAATTTCACAGGGGAGAAATTTGCCTCGCAGTTAGCCCATCCTCTTGTTTTGTCTTACTTTATATATTAGCAAACTAGTTTGTACATTGGTTATAGCGTGAAGGATCTGCCAGTCTTAGTGTTGAAGTGCGATGGTTACATAAAGGTACAAAATACTCACTAGTAACAGGAATTACATGGAAAGAAGAAACCCAGAGGTGTAAAAAGCTGAAGTTTCTTTAGGTTTGGAAAACTAGAGCTCAGAATGACTTGAAAGCCACATCCTCAGCTGGCATAGATTGGTTTCATCAGTTACCAACAGTTGTGTTGTTTACTTCAGCAAGAATTTGTCCCCTCAAATATTATGAAATCTTGTGTCTGTGGAGGAGGGTGGTGGTGGACAGGAACATATGAGTATGTGTATATATAAATACAGAGAAAAACAGACTAGTCTCTTCTTTTATTGTGAAATGATAAAATGATTAATCAGCCACATCACAATGAGCTCTCTTAATATTTGAGCCCATTTTTCTCAAATTATTTTCTTGGTCACAAACATCCATGCATCACTGCATTAATTTGCTTGACAGTTTAGAGGCCATTTCTCTGTTTGAGCAAGCCTCAAAGAGACAGTACCAACCTTTTAGTTCTAAAATCGCTGTTATTAAAACAACCAGGGGTATGTATCTCTGCAAAAGCAGAGCTGAATAATGATTTAGCTCCCAGAATTAATTTGAAATTTCAGCAGCACTAAGTAATATTTTAGTGGCAGTATAATCCTGTACATTACATATTAAGTCTGCAGACTGCACTGCCAGTGGAAGAACCCTGCGGTATTTAAATGACACTGTAACACCATGGTATTATATTCAGGTCATTAGGGGGCATTTTACACGATTGAAGTTATCTGGCAGAGTGTCAAGGGTGAATCGTACAATCTCTGTTTCTTTGCCTCTCCAAATATGTAGATTAAGGGTTTAAAAAAAAACAATTACACCTAATTCACCAGTGTTCCTTCTCTGTCTCAGCCCACTGTATCACCTGTGCACCACCTGCACTGTCAACAAATGCTGAGAGCATAACCAAAGGGGAGAAATAGATACAGATGTCTCAAAGGGCTGATGATGTAAGTGGAGAAAACAGTGTACTGAGGGCTGGGTTTTGGTTTTGGTTTTTTTTGTGTATGAATCAGAGCAATTGATAGATAAGCATTAACCCAAGTATTTGGCTTTTGTGGCAGGTGTCAGCAGGTGTCCAGAATGATGGAAAATGCTGAGGCCCAAGGTGAGTGTTTTCCAGAGCAGATCCCTAATGCTAACCCTCTGAAGAGGCAGGGGCACTCTTGTGATTGAATGTATCAAGGGAGGTGGACACTTCTCTCCCCTTTGTGCCTTAGAAATTCCTTCTAAATTCATGTGTGTGGCCCATCATAACGATTTTGATACCTCTTTCAAATGTACTCATCATTTAGACAGCTCTGGTTGAATTTAGAGATAGATATTAGGCTGTAAAAAGCATGTGTTCTCAGCAGCTTATTGCTGCCTTTGGCAGAAGTTACTGCCATTCAGATCTGCTAGCTAGATAGTTCACATGATTATTCCGTGCACCATTAGAGACAAACTGAGCTGGGTTAGTTTAAACATGTAAATAGTAGCTTTGAATCGGTCTTTCTGCAAGGAACAGATAATCATCACAGAAGTAGCCTAGCTGGCTGATAGACAGTAAATCTCACCATGTGAGTCTTCCCTTGTCTTTCCTTCACTGAGTTCTAACTACAGCTTTTGGGGTGATGTGAACCCTTGGAAAAAATAAAACTAATAATAATTAAAAAAAAAAAGGATCAGTCAAGGCAAGTGGAGATGAAGTGATGTCTAACTTTGGATGGTGAGAACGGCAATGGTGACAGGCTGGTTGGTCAGGTGTTGATAAACTTTTCAACCAGCAGAGTGGCTGCCACGTGAATAGGACACATGGCTCTGCCCTTTCTGTGCTCAAAGCGGTTGAGGGGGGAACCCCAACAACAGTTTGCTTAGTTGAAGACTTTGTTTTCCCCTAGCCTAGAATATGGGCCAAGTTCCCATGTGGTAATTCCTCTTTTCTTCTTGCACTCCATGTGATGAAGAGTCTCAGGGGCAAGAGGTGTGTTTGGCTGCTGCATACCAGTGCTTAAAAGGAGTGCTGAGGGTACTGGAAATTATTTTTACAGGTCTTCCTTCCAAAAATAGCCTTAACTTCTTATTAGGGAATGGTGCAGGACTCATATTTGTAGAGGAGCACTGGCTATGTGAATGAGAGAACTGCCTTACTTGGCAGACCTGCTGCCATAGGAGGTTGTGGAGACAGATCAGGGGTTAAACACAGTTATGGACAACAGGTTCATGAACAGACAGCAAAGGGAGCATATGTTCCCACTAAGTTCTGACTCTGGATACTGGGGAGTAAAGGCAATGAACTACAAATAAAGGCTGGGCTCACGTAACCTGCCTATATAGTATCTTTGGCTATCATCCTTGGAGAGGGAATACTGAGCTAGATGGATGACTGGGTTAACCCAGTATGGCATGTCTTCTGTTCCTACTGCACTCAGGTATATAAAAATACTTAAAGGTATTATTCACGCTGTATTTTAAGTTACATCAAGAACAGCAGAGGCATAGGGCATTCTTCCGTCTTCTACATTTTTTTTTTTTTACATGAGAAAAGACTAAACTTCTATGTTAATTTTTTGTGGGTTTTATTGAGATATAGCCTACTTTCACAGAGGATAAAGTTTCATTTTAGATTTTGAGGACCGTGCATCTGAATGTTGCTTTGGTTGTCACTAGCTTTTGTTTTAAAACGTACAGCAGGAAGCCAGTTCTGCCCCATCATTTCTGTTGGGTGTCCTTTCAAGTTAAAGGCAGCGGGCTTTCCTGAAAAATGTCTGTAGAGAAAGAACTCTCCAGAGTCGGTCTCTACTGATCTGTGCAGTTAGCAATTACTCCTATGAGCTGTCATTTTAAAGTAAAAATAGAAAATGTAAAATATTGATTACATATGCAAGTACAAGAAATGTACATCTGTATACTTGCTCTCCAGAAGCTTGTAGATAAAAATAAATTTAATTCACATTTTTCCTTCTAATGTGGCACAACAAGTAATAGTTTTGCTCTTGAGGAAGTATGTATGAACCCATAAGGCTATGAGCTTGTGGAGAGGGCTTTATTTAATCTGTATCGTTAAATGAAGTAACATTGGAAATCTTCTGGGACTCCTTTTCCTAAACAAGGGACATGTGCTTGTTATCATGGCACAGCAGTGAGCAATGCCACAAAGTTCAGGATGGGAGAGATCTTTATTGTCTATCAAATGCACATTGTACATCAGGTATTTACTGTAGTCTATACACACTAGAAATAAACAGTGGCCTGGCACTTAATGTTACTGTGACACTTGTATTGCCTTTTCAATGTATTTGCTGAGGCTGCAACACTTTTTTTGCACAAAGGTTTAGATAATTCAGCATCTCAGCCTTTCTCAACTAAAATAATTGTGCTGCTCTCACTGGTGGTATACAGCTAAAGCCTGTTTTCCTCCCAGCTCATTGAAGGCAAACATCTGGAATACAGGCTTCACTGTCCTTGGCCATTGCATCCATTGTGACTTTTTGGATGCAATCAGTTTGAACTATTGCCAGCTATGGTTTTGGTCCAGAAACTTGTCAAACCAACTTGTGCCTCTAGCTTCTTATAAGGACTGTTCAGGGAGACAGGAAGACTGTAGGACAATCCACATTATCTTCTGAGATGATGTGTATATAATAAGCTCTGAATAATTACACAATAAAGTAATCATCCAGCAAATTATGATGTTCCTCAGTAGGGAATCTCAACAATAGGTCTGGCATAAATAGAACTTTTAATAGCCATTGTCAAAGGGCTTTAAGTATTAGCAGTGTTTAGCTGAAGTTGAACTGATAGCAAATTCACTTTCCACTTCTTTACAGAATGAAAATTCTTTGCTCACAATGAACCTTTATGATGAATTAAAGGTATTTTAGAAATAGGGTCTGTTGTGAAGTTTCCTTTCAATGTTTACTCCCTTCCTCCACGGTGTGGTGCAGGATTGTAGATATTAGTCTCAAATTATGCCATATTACAGATTCTAAGTAACCAGTAACTACTCTGGTTCATACACACAACCAGGGAATTGACCAAATTTGCTCATTTTGTGGCATAAAGGTAGTGGGACTTCTGCAAGCAGTTTAGTGGATTGGATTAAATTTGATATTGGTCAAGAATATACCTGTGACAACATCCAGCATTTTTGGGCAGGTTTTGCCTTTGTCTTCTGTAGCTGGTAAATTTATTTCCTGGGTATAAATACAAGCAAAAGCATTTACTACTTGTAACATGAATGTACTATGCAAGCTACCAAAATTGTAATATTTATAGATGTAATATTCTCTGATAGAGATGCTGTTCTTTGCAGTATGTCTGCTTTCTTACTCATGCAAGCCTGCAGTTGATTTTTTTTGGGCAATGTGCATACACACACAAAGCGCATTATCAATCTGAAGCTTCAGGCTAAATGTGTGAGCCCAGGTGTCATATTTCTAATGCCCTTTGCATGAAATGTGAAATAATTGGCCGAAGTGTAGAAACTGTACATATGTTTATGAAACGTGAAGTACAGGTACAGTCTGTGATTTCAAGTGTCTTATGAAATTGTGCGTGTGGTAAGGCCACGCTGTCTTCAAAGCAAACTTTTCATGTTTTTGAACTTTAGACTTCTCAGTCTTCAAAAACAGAGTGAATGACAGAATACCTTAAAATACCTCCATATGTGTTTATATTTAGTAGGGGTAAAACCACTTACACCAAGCTAACTTAGTGCAAAGGAAAAACACCTGCTGAATTAATTTTCATGAAATAGATGGTTCTCCTAAGTTTTTGTGTTGTGAAATGGTGGCCTCCCAGCCAAGAGGGGAAGAAACATACAGGTATAGTGATCTGTTAAATAAATTAAGCAAGCGAATTGTGGGTAAAAAAAACATGAATGACAAAGAGATAATGAGGGAGAGCAAAAAGCGCTCATGTGCAAAGAGCAGTGGATGGTGCCTACCTCTCCATCATGGTCCCAAACCCTTAGAAGAATCAAAGGCTTCGTTCTTACTGGAGAGACTGAAAGAAGGTAGAGTTCAAAAATCAGCTTTGAGTCAAAAAGGAGGGAGGAGAGGGAGATGGTATAGTCACTGAGATGAGTAACTTCAGATAATGTTTGAGTGTCTGAGATGTCATTGAGAGAACTGCTGCTTATGAAGAGGCCTGCCTTAGCTTATATTTTCAATGTAAAGCTACATGAAATCAATACCTGAAATAGGCTGCTCTGGGTGCAGGTTGTCATTATACCCTATTTATTAGTCTCTGTTGATCCTCTTTTTCCATGTGTGTGATGCTAGGACTTCTGAGGCCACATGCCTTGGTTGTCTTGTGGCAGTAAGCCAAGCCATTCTATAAATCCTTCCTTATGAATTATGGAGGAAAAAAACTGTCCTGTTCCTTAACTGGTTAAGACTTTTAGGAGGACAGTAAAGGCTTTTGTGTAATTTAACCCTTGTACTTGTCCTCAACTGTGTCCTCACTTACAAAGCTATAAATTGGCATGAATGCTGAATGTACGCTCTAATCCTTATCACCACTGTGTCACCTTGAAGTCATGACTGAACTTTTTTTTGTAATGCATGGATACAAGAGATGTCAAGTCAAACTGCACAGAAGACTGAAGTCAAAACAAGTTTTTCTAATAGAAAAAGTTGTTTTGACTAAAACTTTTGGAAGGAACTATGGCTATATCAATATTGCTGCAAATATTTACACTGTTTCTCTGAACCTTACCAATTTTCTTGCCCTAGGAGTAACAGCTGAGTGGGAGCCTGGGTAACTTGTAAGAAATGCATATCCTAGAGGTAAATGTCAGTGTGACAGCTCTTGGGACTAGATGTTATGTCAGGATTTTTTGTTTTTTTCCCGCAGCTGAAACCAGGACATAGTAGAACATGACCAGCTAGAAAACATGTATTTCTAGCTGTGCTTTACTATTATACTGTTCAACTCCAATCTGCAAAGCACCCAGTGGCAGTAAAAGAGTAATTTGATTTCTATGCCATTATTTTTGGCTCCCTCAGGTCTGCCTGCCAGAAAGAGTGCTAGTGCAGTGGCACCAAGTGTAGTTGGAAACCAGTAACTAGAAGTGTACCCCTGGGTTCAATACTGGCTCTAATACTAGTCAGCATCTCCATTAGCGATGTGGATGATGGAGCAGAGTGTACCCTCAGCAAGCTTACATATGACACAAAATGGGGAGGAGTGGCTGGTAACACCAGAGGGTCGTGCTGCCACCCAGAAGGACCTAGACAGGCTGGAGAAATGAGCTGACAGGAACCTGATGAAGTTCAGCAAAGGGAAAAGCAAAGTCTTTCACCTGGGGAGAACAGCCCCAGGCACCAGTATTTGCTGGGGGCCACCCACCTGGAAAGCAGCTTGGCAGAAAAGGACTTGGGGGTCCTGCTGGACACCAAGTTAAACATGAGCCTGCAACGTACCCTTGCTGCAGAGAAGGCTAACAGTATCCTGGGCCGCATCAGGCAGAGCATTGTCCGCAGGTTGCGGGAGGAGATCCTTCTCCTCTGCTCAGCGCTGGTGACGCCACACTTGGGAGTGCTGTCTCCAGTGCTGGGCTCCTCAGTACGAGAGACATGGATGTACTGGAGAGAGTCCAACAAAGGGCCACGAAGATGATTAAGGGACTGGAGCACCTCACATGTGAGGAAGGGCTGAGAGACGTGGAGCTGTTTGGCCTGGAGAAGGCTCAGGAGGATCTTATAGATGTATATAGATATCTGAAGGGACAGTGCAAAGATGAAGTCAGGCTCTGTTCAGTGGTGCCCAGTGACAGGACAAGAGGCAGGTGGCACAAACCTCAAATATTCTGCGATTCTGTAACTCTGGCCATGTTTTCAGTGAGGTGGTTTCTCATGCACCAGGACTTAGACTGAGGTACGCAACTGAGTTTTGTGTTAGCTAGGTATGGTTTTTAGTGAACTTGGACGTGGTAATTTCAAAGATTACCACAGACTGAAGTCTGAGGGAAATTGCATAGTGAGCATCACAAGGCCAATACCTTTGCTGTGAGATGAGGTACCCTTGCAGGTAGTGTGGCCTGAAGAGTGGGGATCGGGTGGCAAGTTGTGAAGCATTTGTAGCAGCAGAAATGGGTTTGTGTTGCTGAAAGTCCTTTCCTATATGCATTAAAAATAAAAGTGATGGTGGGCTTAACCTCAGACAGGTGTACAAGTGTTCCAAACTCTCTGGATTTAGAAACAGGGTAGGATCTAATATGCCAAGGAGGAAGGGTTTATATAGTTTTTTTAAAAAAGTTTTTACAGGTTGAGTCCCTGATAATCTTACCAGCAGATACCTGCAGTTAGATTTTGAGGAAGTAAGCGTCTTCTGCAGGCATCTCAATATTTTAACTATAGTTTCAAAAAAAAAAAAAAGAAAAAAAGTGAGGCATAATGCTATTGAATGAGATACAAGAGTCTGAAAACCCCCGCTCAATAAACTGATATGTTCTTCAGGAAATTGATGATATATCAAAAGCTGTTTCTTCAGATAGCAATCACTGGCTTAGCTGCCCAAAATGAATGTGAAATTCGAACACTGAAAGAAGGCTGTGTCTGCTTATAATGGTGCTGGTTTTGTGTATGGAGTTCTGGGCTTATCTTGAAAGGGATTCTGGCACAAAACAAAACCAATGAAAACTGTTTCAGCCAGCAGTACTTTCTTCTGACCTTAAGCATTTCTTGGTTTATGTGTATGAGATTAATTCAACGACTATTTGGTGTTTTCTTTCTTTCTTTCTTCTTTTTTTTTTATTTTTAATGAACAAACACACTGAATGAAAACAGGTCCTGCAATTAAAAGATATATATTTAAACTGAAGCATGTTCTCCCATACAGGAATGAAACTATGAATGTGTGTCTGTCTTTTAAATCTTTGTGTACAGGGCATAGAAGGCTACATCTGTGGTGGTGGCGATGTTTTTTTCTTTCAGAATAGCTGAATGTTTTCTTCAATTAATCTGTTTTGTGGCTAATCTGGAAGTCTTTGCCACCACTGTGGAAATGAAGCAGTGTCCACTGGACCTACTGGTATCTTCCATTTAAGTCTGTAGTAGAAGGAACAGCAAGACACACATGACCCATTTATGGTTTGTGTATAATAGGTTGTATCTTTTGAAAATGACCATTCATAAGTTACTTCCGTTAAACTAGAAGTCACTGTTGTAAAGCGTGCTCTTCGTTCACAGGAATGCTTGCGGAGGGAGGCCCGTTGCTGTCCCATTCGGTGGGGCATTAGAGCCCCAGAGGTCAGCTGTGGGCACTGGGCTGCTGAACCTGGGACATCCACTGGGAAACATGAGAAAGCTTTGGAGTGAAGTTCAGGTTTTGAGATGTGGGTAGATGTTGTTTTGTCAGTCAGTGTATTTGTGTTTTTCATCCCTGTTGGGATGCTCTTTATATTTAGTGTGGTGAGTAGCATAAATGGGCATTGCTTGCCTGCATTGAGCCACTGCCTAGGTGACCAAATAAGCAAGTGAGCTGATTTTTTGGACCTGCAGTTTTTTAACAAACTAGCATATTTCCTGCTAGTTCCACTTTTCATATCTATCTAAGAAAATGAGTGATCTTTAGTGTTTGCAGATGATGTCTTGGAGTCATTAGTTATTTATCTTCATGACTGCATGTGTGTGAGAAGGGATTTGGTTATCCCTGTTTTACAGGAGGCAGACAGGGCATGAATTGACTTGTAGCCTGCGCCTGCGCTATCGTGGAGTGCTCCTTAGAATGACTCTGCCTTAAAGCTTTTCAAAAGCTGCAAGGAAGGGTGTTTCTCATTATGCTATGCTTTATTTTTAGAGGATTCAAGAGCAAACTGCTGCAATCACCAGACTGGAAGGAATATTGCCTTTGCTTACTTTTTGTTTAATCTCTAAAAGTCCTTATCAAAAATTGTTAGTGTTTCAAAGTCTCATAATGGTTTAAGAGTCTTGTGTCTACTGAAGGAAACCCAAACCAGCTCAATTGTTTCTTTTGAGGGCAAGGTGCAGTGTGTTGTTTGTGCAGCCAGCCTTGGCAATGCCTTCCCCTCCCCAACTTCTTTGTCCCCCTTCTTCCCTTCCCCCGCCTCCCCAATTATTTTTCCAGAGACCTTGGCTTGCTGCTTCTGGGGCAGCAGCAGCAGCTGCTAGTGCTGTCCTGTAATTCTTCCATCTCGGTCACAGGGGACTGGAAGGGAAAAGACGGTCTGTCTCAGCAGCAGTCCACCAGCTGCCGCTACAATCTATAATGCGTAAATTTGCAAAATATAGCTTTTAATTTTGCTTTGCAAACAGAATGAAAAACTAGAGCGCATCACCACTGCCATCACTGATTGATTAATAGAAATTTATGCTCCCTGCTCCCTGGTTCAGGCTCGGACAAAAAGTGCTTGGAAGTGGCTAAAAATAAAAGGTAAGAATCCTGACCGACTTTCACACTGATGCGGTAATTAACAATACAATGTTGTGTATGTATGCTTGAGAATACGCTCTAGATAAAAGCTGTTGAGTAACACAAAAATATTCTACTAAATTATAAAATTTTGCTTAGAGTCATAATACTTTCTGAAGTACATAGATAAGCAGGGCTTCTTTGTTACAGTGTCAGTGAATGAGGGAGTTCCACAGATTCTAGCATGAGTAGTTTTTCTGAAAATGTATATTGAAACATATTTTTGGTTTTGAGGCTTTTTTTGAGGGAGAGAGAAGGGAGGATGAAGGAGAACAGGCAGCGTAGTTACTGTTTGTTCTCTGCTGTCTGTGAAGTTAGAGTAGAAACAGTACTGCTTGTTTTGTGTCCAGTCATACACCTTGAATAAGGAAATAGCGCATAGAAAAGGTAAGCAATCTCCAAACTGCTGTTAGAAATGGATTTGTAACCTCTTCAGTGTGTATTTATGAATGACGAATCTTTTTGTTGGACCACCAGCCAAAACATGGCTGGCATTTGTGAAAGAGCTTGTCTGCACTGAATAGTTTGACTCAGTGGGTAGTTCAGAAGACTTGAACTATAAACCAGTATTCATCCATAAAAGTAATTCATGTGGTTGTGGCGCACATTGTTGGCCAAAGAAAGATTGTTGTGTGTATAGCTGAGAGAAGTAATTTTACCACAAGTCAATTTTGCAGCTGATGTCCCTTGAGGCCCTGTTGCCATCTTTTGTTTTTCTTTAAACGGTCTGAAGTTCTTTGTCATGGATGTTGCATGGGATCTGTAGTGCATGAAGTCTAGCACAGAAACTTTTGTATGCCAAGTCCTTATGGGGACCATGAGATGGTCTGTGTCCAGGTTTCTTTGCTGGTGGAAGAACTGGTGGCAGCTGGCTATCTGCTTTCCTCAGTTGGTTTCATTGGGGGCAAGGGACTTGGAGAAGCCAGCTGCCATGTTGGCATGCCTGCTAGGGGCTGTGCGCGAGGGACATTAGTAGTGGTGTCAGTTGCAGACTGCTGCCCTCCAGCATGTGCTACGGAGTAAATCCAAATGTGCAGCAATCACAGATTGCATTTTGACAATGTGTCCACACTAACTTTTCTGCTGAACTTTTCTGCAAGTATACTAGTGTGCAAGTTGTACTTTTTTTGCTAGTAATTAGAATATGCTGCGTCCAAACCAAAGCTTCAGATGCAAATTTGTCTGCCTTGGGGAGAGAGAAGATCCAGACCTTGCCTTTGTGGAACAAGCTAATGCTATTGGTAAAGGCACAGTGTAGTCTAGTACCCATCCCCAGAAGCACCATTTCTGTGCATCTTATGTGATACTAATGTCAGCAATCTTATGTGAAAGCATAAGCATGCCCTAATCTCACAAGACATACTACTTTCAATAAATGCATTGTACTGACATGCTGGCAGAACTAAACTAAATCTAGATGTGTCTTTGGGACTCCAAAGAAAAATAAAATAGTTTGAAGAAACAACAAAGCATACTGCATGGATGGTGTGCGCACGTTATCTTAAAATTGTTAGAATTTTTTAGCATGTGAAAAATACAACCCCGAGGGTGCACCATGCCTTCCAGCTCCAGGGCGAATACAGTAAGAAATTATATAGTGACCCATTATTCAGGCACTTGGGAGGTAAGAGAAAGAAAGAGGAGTGTTTTGCCCTGAAGTCCTTCCTCATTTTTTTTTAAATAAACATGGTATGCTCAAATATTTTATAGAACAGTGGTGTTCAGTGGTCTCACTTAATTGGGCAGAGAAGTCAGCGAAGCGCACACACTTTGTCTAGTTTGAATGCAGTGTTTTGAGTACGCTACCCACTCGCTCGTAGGGAGAGGATAGAAATTCAACAACAGAGGCTGTTCCCAAGTAAACCAGCAGAATTCTTGGAAATACTACTTTAGCCAGACTTTACAATATTGCATGTTACTAGTTTTCCAAGTATCAGAGTTAACTATCGAAAACAATTTGAGATTTAGACCTTAAAGAAAGACTGTTACAGTGTGTTTTGAAACTTCAGTGGTAGCAAACCAGATTGAAGCTTGCCAACTTCTGACTAGGTGGCAACAAAGGCCTCTAGGACTTGCAGTGAAGTTGCTAAGAAAGCAAGCTTCCTTTTCCAATAGGTATTTTCATTTGCCTTCCTATTGTGGTAAAGGCATCTACTATATGGCAGTGTTTTCTGAGCTATGCACTGAATTTTTTTGAAGATTATTGAATTGGCTTTTTCTTGACTTTTCCTTCCCTTTGAAATTAGCATCTTTTATTGTAACATTAGACCAATCAAACTCCCAAGCACAGCTTCTTCCCTACAGAGATGGCTATCTTGGCACTACAAACAAGACACTTAGTAGATACTGATACTTACAGCACAGGCAGTTTTTCATCCAGTCTGCAAGGACTGATTTTTAGTGAGAACAGCAGCATTAAATTCTGAATGAGAACCAATCTTTCCTCATTTCTTCCCCTGCGGGGATTTGATAATTCTCTGCAGCTTCCTGCTTAGACATTGTATGCAGGGGATACCGCTTTGGGGGCAAAGCTAACCTGGGAATAGCTGAAGGAGTGGTTTTGAGGGAATACTCTTGAAACTTTTGAGCAGCTGCAGTCTCACTGCGTATCTCCCATGTAACTGTTTATATCGAAGTTAGAAGGTGGCTCTTACCATTGTGTCCTGTCTATGAAACTTCGGTTATGCAGTAAACCCATAGTCTAACCTTTAGATCCATTCTGGTGCTTAGGGTAAAACATTTTGAAAAAAGAACGATAGGAAATTGATATTAGAAGAAGATGTTTCAGAAAAGGGACCTAAAAGCACACTGCGATCTCCCTGAAAGAATATGATATCTAGACAATGGGAAACTTAATTTCTTAATTCCTCAACCACAAAACTCCATGGTAGTCAGACCTCTTAAAAATCCATAGTCCCCCAAACCTTTTCAAGGGAGGGAGAAAGAAAGAGGCAGAACGAAATACAAGTTCTAAACTTGCCTAACATGTCACTTGGGATAACATCACTTCTGTTTGTCCTTTGTAAACACAATGCTAGATCAGGAGACAGAGGATAATCTTTAGCTCTAAATTGTTTTCCTGTAGTATCTGAGGCTGCGCAGTATAAAATCAAGAGTAGAGAAGGCTATCCTGAGTCTCTCGCTTTGCCTGCCAGTACAAGCATGATTTCATTATACAGACATTTGTTCCATTAATTGTGATTATTCCTAATCCTCCATTTTGCTTAATGGCAAAACATTTCACTGGAGGAAAAAAATTAGATTAAAGACTTTTAGACAGTAAAGGCTGCTATTTGAAACCTGCAAGGGTTACCCCCATCATGGAAATTCAAAATTACAAAAGTTATTACTGAGATAACTGGAGAAGTGATACCTGAAAATCCTCAAACATGTACTTTGGATTAAGTTTTTGTATGGTTTAATTCAGTAATTTTTTTCTTGCTCTGTAAACATAAGAGCATAGCTTTAGTAAACGTGCACACATGTATGTGTTTGTACAGCATGCATTTTTTTGTCTTCTGATGGAAAGTAGAGGTTTTGGTTGTGCATGTGTGCCCATGCGGACCTCTAAAAGGAGATAAATCACAGATGGGGATGCTATAACGTTTTGGTTGTTTCTCTCTGCTTTTCCTTGTGTTATTTTTAGGGCCTGTCTTCTCCTGCAGTAACCTGGTTTTGAGGCCTTGGAATAAAATATTTTTCCCTGTGCAAAGCTTGGGGAGGGGGGCTGGGGTGGGTGTGTTTGTTTTTTCCTCCACAGGCTGTGGTATACAGCAATGTAGAGATCTTGCAGGTTTTATTCTCTTGAGGTTGGTAATACTTTAACCAAAGGAAAGGAAAAGGAAACCAAAAGAAAACTGAGGCTTATGAAGGTTTCCCTACCCCCTCTCCCTCCTGCAGCTCCTTTCCTGTATGATAAACCCCCGGCTCGCAAGCACAGTTCACAGATGGGTGCTGAGTGCATAAAAATATGAATGTTGATGCTTATCTGAGGAGGTCAGCCACATCGTGTGCCTTCACTGAGTGTCTGTACAGCGGTAGGACAACACTTCATAAATGGATTTTGAGGTTGCATAGCATTTGCTAAGGCTTTTGAAAGGAAGAAAATAATATTCTAAAAGACAAGATCCCCCCCAAATATTTGGCAACAATTCCTGTTGCTTTCAGGAGTTTAAACCTATATAGTTCCGAATCTTTTGAGTTATTTTTCGTTTTCCTGATTTAGCACATTTTGGATGCATAGTGTAGCATGTAGGTTGTATGTGTCATTAAGGAACCCCAGTAAAATACAAATTCATAGGGTTAAAATTACTTTCCCGGAAATGCTCTATTTTCTGTGTGTTTTCTGTTCTGTGTCTCCCTCCATTCCCCCACCCTCAAGTCCATTAGGCGTAAGTCGGATTAGCTCAATGGTTCTTATCAGACCTCTTTTTCCTGTTACCCCCAGATAAATTTATGCGACTTAGAGTGAACTCCAGGCATAACCTTATTTCTGCTGAGGACTGGAGCTGCATTTGCTGAAGCTCAGTGTTGGTGAATAGTACCTCACTGTGCTCTATATGGGAAAGTGTGTGGGTGGCAATTTACATGGTAAACAAAGGCAGGCAGGGAAGGGAGATAGTTAAGCTTATGTTTCTTCATGCTTTAGATCTCCTTAAAATGTGTCTGTTGAAAATTAGCAGCAACAAATATCACAAAAGCAAGATCAGTGTAGATTTTGCTACTTTTAAATATCAATCTTTAAGTAAAAGGATTTTTACCTATGTTTGGTATGAAATTAAATTTATGATGTAAAATTAAATTTATTAATATAATTTGTCCTGATCTTGTGGTAATAGCAAATAAAGGCTGTACCTGCAACTATTCCCTTTAAAGATAAATGGAAACCTTTTATTTCGTCAGCAAAATAGGCTCGTAGTCATCTGTAGGATCATCTGCCAGCTCCTGCCGCCCTAAACAGGTTCTTTGCTTGTTTGTCATCAAAGGTGTAGAGAGGCAATGTGAGTTAGATGGCAAGGGACTAGAGAGAGTGTCAGGAAGTATTGACATCCTTATTTGTGCTGTGTATCTACTATGTGACCTTGGAGAAGTCTCTTCACCTATGCCATATCCTGTTATTAGATTATAAATCTCTGCTGGGAGAATGCTTGTTGCGGTTTGCTTTTGTATCTGGCAAAGGGTCTTACAGATATTACTGTAAAACAAATAACAGAAATAAGGCTAGCAAGTTTTTTTTCTGGAACACTAGCCTTTGATGGAGATAAGGATTTCTTTTTAACCTTGCTCTCCTGCTCTGGTGCCCAATTTAGCTGCAAAAAGGTTCCTTTGCTCTGTTGCCTTCCTAGTCTGATTCTTGCCAGCAACGTGCCGTCCTTCCCCCTCCCCCCTTAAAATTTGCTATTTATTCAAATTAATAAATGTTGTGAGTGACTGTGTAGCCCTTGAAAAGTTTTGGGAAAGCATTCTAAAATACAAAACCCAATATGTGATTATTTGCAATATTTTCTCCTAGATTAAACTAGGATTTTTCTGTGGCATTGGTGTATAAATTGTGTATTTAAGTTACGGTCACAACATATGCTTCCTCAGGGGAAGGTTTGTCATTCAGAAGCCGATCAATGTGATAACTGTTACCCATGTACATGCTAACAAGCAAGCTCATGCTGCTTCAGGGAAGTAACTGGCTTATTTCATGTGATGAAACTCTTGTTCCAGTTCACCTCTTGTTTTGAACTGATACCCTTCATGCTTGTGTTGATACTGGAAAGGAACTTCACATGGGAGACTCTCCTTTCCAGTTCACTGACTTGCATCCAGGCCACTTGCTGACGCTGCTGCGCGGAGAAGCTGCTGGTCCGTGCAGAAGGAGACCTTGTTGTGTAACGCAGCGTGTCACAAGGGTTTTGCCAGTGCAGTTGGCCACAGACTGAGCTCTTTCCCTACGCTGAGATTGATTAGCAGTGCGGTTGGTTTGTGGGAATTCAGCTCTGTCTTTTGCAGGGTTTGATATTAGAAATTTCATGCATTTGCATGTCATTGGAAGGAAAACCTTACTTGTTTCTGATCGCAACTCTGTCAGCTTTTCTCTGGAAAAGCTTACAAATATGGAGGGGCAAATTTCTTTTTTTCTTTTTCTTTTTTTTTCTTTTCTTTTTTTAGAAGAGTATTTTTGGGTTTGGATTGAGGTTTTTTTGTTGCTGTTTTTTTGCTTTTATGGCATTCAGGACACTGGAATTATATTTTTTTTGAGGTTTTTGCTACTAACACACTACCAAATTTTAAAAAGAGAGAGAAATAAGATTTCCAGGTGATAGTCACTTAATTCTAGGACTTGACTCTTTAATTACAAAGTAACACTTTAATTCAAAATAACATAGGAAAGATTACTTTTTAATTGTTTTATAATGTCAGAAGGGATAAATATGTCAGTCTAATCTATGCTCCTGCATAGAGCCAAGAGTCTCCTTTCCAATAATATTTCTATCAAGCTGTTTAATTTGTTGAAGCTTTTAAAAGATGTCATGTGATGCAGTAATTTAAACAGTAAAAAATTAAGACAGTAGAAAGAGAAGATACGTGATATGAATGCAACATGTTCATGTGGTTACAGTTGCTTTGAATAATACTCCTATGCTGTCCCTGTTTGTTCCCTGGGCATGACTTTGCTAATAGCAGTGAGGGTATTGACTAAGGTCTTTACTGATAATTACTTCCTAAATATAATTAAGTATGAAGGTGGTGCTAGCAAGATGCTAATTGGTTTACTAACAAACGGGATTTTTCACTTTCCCTGAACCACTAGATTAGAGCACTTGGTGCCGCAGTTCTTTGACAGCAGAGACCACCGGTCAGGTTGCCAAAGCCAGCAAGTAGGGTGTCCTGTGGTGTCGTGATGGGGATGGGGGCTTTGTGCTTAAGGCACTAGCAAAATACTGCTTCAATAGCTGTGGGACCTTAGGGAGGTCACTCAGTCCCACTGTCTCATAGAGGAGTAATAACATACCTTTGTTTCTTGTCTCTTTAGATTGGAAGCATGGGGGGGGGGGTGGGGTGGTATATTTCTAAAGAAAAAGTTAGTTGTTGGCTTACAATGTTGCTGTAGTACAGGCAGGTTTATAAATGTGTTTGCCATCATGCAACAAAACCATTGTGGGTTGTCTGTATTAGTGGGGATATGCCATATTGCAACTACACTGACTTTCAGCTGTGATCAGCTGTTTGGAAAGGCCCCAAATGTTGCTTGGACAACCCACCTTATTCTTCCAAAAGCCAAAGCTTTCACGGAGGCAGTAAGTGTAATTTTCAAAAGCAGGCTGGCATGGGAGCACTATGAGATCCAAAAGACAAAAGGAAATGGAGGCTTTAGCAAGCACCTTTGTAAAAGTTAGCATGCAGCTGGTCCCCAGCAAAGCACGCCGCTGTTCAAATACACGGTGTTTGTGTTGTGCAAGCGTAACTAATGGCCGTGATTCATGAGGAAGCATGGCTTGGCTTGGGACAGCTGAGCTGGTTTCACCTCAAGCTGTCTGGTCCCTTTCTCAGAAGCTTGCTCTACTGCAGGAGGGTTGGCAGAGCTGCTCACCAAGCAGCTGCTGACCTGCTATGTATGACACGCCGACATATGAAGGTAAACCAAAAAGCAGTGCTGCTGACAGAATAGACTTTGTAGTAGTGGTCTGTCTATGATACCTTATGCATTAAGCCTTGAGCTGAGACTGCTCCAGAAGGATGATGATGCAGTGATGGTTTTCAGTGGGAACGCATTTCAGCAAAAGCTGAAATCATTAGTCTGCCGTGAAGTACTTGTGGACAGTTTAGAAAAAAAAAAATACTGAGAGTCATTGGCAGCAAAAGCCTCTGTGGCTTTTTTAAAGCAACCTGTTTTTGTTGAAATTTCCTCTCTTCATTAAAAAAAAAGTTCTGGCATTATTGCTGTTTTGTTACAAAGTCAGAAAAAGTTTAGGTTATCCCCTAATTTCTCAGATAAAAGGAGTCTATAGTTGAGGCCAAGCATAGGAACATACATCTGCTGAAATTAGTCGTGATACAGTGAAATTTTTTGGTCTCAGTTGGTATTATATTGGACATGATTTTAAACGTACTTGTTGCCTCACTTAAGAGTTTTTTCAGACCTTTGGGTTTATCCTGTAACTGCTCTCAAGAGCTGATTTTTATCAAAGTTTCATTATATGACTCTTTTTCAGTCTTGGGAAGATAATGCATCTTTGTGCAAAACCTGCATCTTGCTGAAATCAATGAACAGCAAGGCCCAATTGCTTGTAGGGCAGTGGTATTGTTGCAAGGTTATCAGAAGGTTAAAGGTACAAATCAACTATTAGCTCCAGTAACTCCTATGAGGGGAAATATGGAAAAAGATATCTCTTTTTGTAAATGAGATAGCATAGCGGGTGACTCTGCTAGATTCTGACCTTTGCTGTAAGAGGTGCAAGTGCAACAAGATTTTGCGACTCCAAGAAGAGGAGATTTAGATGCTCCCATTTGGGCTGTAATGGAAGGTGAACTTTTGCAAAGAGCATTCATAATGCTTGTCATGGGTTGCTATTGTGTATCCTTTTTAGGTGGCTGAGGTAGGTACAAGAGGCATTTTACAGCATTTTTTCACATGCCTCGGAACTGCTGGGTTTGTTTGGAAGAGGAAAGAGAAATACCACAGAAAAGATTATTCTTGAAATATTTGTGACCATTTGGGAATCAAGAAGAATTGAAAATCTCCCAGGATTTCTAGACCAAAGTGGTGCTGGTAAGTATGTCAACTTCTGGAAGCCAGCCCAAACCTCCAAGAGTTTGGAGGTTTGCACAGTGCTAGTGGCAATTAATGATGCCTGCAATAAGATATGCATTTTGGGTTTTGAAAAAGGAAAACTCACTGTGATATATAAAACATAACATATTTTAAAGCATTTTGAGAACTGAAAAGTGATATTGGTTTCTTCTACTCTGTCTTCCCCCCTCCCCATTTCTATTCCCAATAAATCCATAACACTGAAGTTATGGAATTGATTTAAGAAAAGGAGACTGGGCAACACGCTTCCATGTGAATGGCAGACATATTAAGCATGCGATTCTGAACAGCATTCTGCTCTCTTACTTGAAGAATGCTGTCATACTCCAGTTTCTCAGTAGCTTTGTCTACAACACCATTCAGTAATAAAAATATTAGTGTACCTGCATTGTTGCTTGAGCTCTGAGGAGCTGCAGTGGGAAGGCAGTCCTGACCAAGACGCTGGTTTATCTTGGTCATTGACTCAAGAGCAAGTCTTGATACTGCTAATTATTAGACCCATGAAGCTTTTGGTATCTAAGGCAGGGAGCCTTAGTATTTAAAAATATTTCATATTCAACCTATGTTTTCTGAGGGAACTTCATTTCACCGTGAAAGCCTGTACAAATCATTAATCCTGGGTCCTGATCCAACAGGGAGCTGCATGCAAGCAGAAACTTGCCTGTATGGAATTTCCATGAAGGTTCAGTGCCTCTGAGTAGTTTCTAAAAAGTATGTTCAGAAGTTTAGAGCTAAACCTGTTCAGTTTAAGTTCCCATAAGGACTTTTTTTAACCGTTCTGGAAACATCAGCTTTGTGTGGCCTGACCTTGCTGTGAAAGGGCTCTCCATGCAGGAGTCCTGCAGATCCCAGCAGGTAGGAGGAAAATGGGAGCTCCAAAGAAAGTTGCCCCTTACCACGCTTTTCCTCTCTTGAGTTTTAAAGGCCATTTGGCAAGCTTGTTTGCTTTGCCAAAATTTGTAATCGATGAACAATTTTTAAGGAAAGTTTTACTAATTACTTACTGAAAGAAATGTTCCAACTGTTACACCATGTTTTACAGTCACTTTTTGTTTGCTTGTTTATTTTTAAGCTCAAACCATTGAGAGGTAGTATGTTTCTGCAAATTAGCTTGTTCTTCTCTGGAGCTTGTGTTTGAAAACAAACCAAACCCCAAAACATTACAGCTCAAGGAGAGCAGGCGTATCTTCTCTTTTGTTCTATTAGCATTTGTTCTGCTTTTAAGGCAGAGAATAAACTGCAATTTCGGAAAGTGCTGTTGTATAATGCTCAGTGATAAAATGTCTGCAAGTTCTGGTCCCTTGTGTATTACCTACAGTTATGAAAAGGCAAACATGCTCATATCTTTATGATAACAAAGAAACCAGTATGCTCTGTTTTTTATATAAAATAACTAGATTTTATGTATTTAAAAGTGCCTAAAATGGTAGTGATTGAAAGAGCTGGTAAAAGTTTTAAGATTTTTGAGCTATAAAAATATTTACTTGTGTCACTGTTAAGACTAGAGTTTGGAAAAGCACATGAATGCATGTTTAACTTTAGTCTTGATGTTATTTTGTGGAGTGCTTGGTGTGAACCTAATTATGTATGGTAGTGCAGTCCTGACTCAGAGCTATAATGTCAATTAAATAACTGAAAAAGGACTAGTCGTGCCATGGAGCCATTAAGCCACCCCTATGAACTCCAAGTGTTGGAGACTTGTAAGTCAAAGGATCTTGGCAAAACTCTCTTTTGTGACAAGAGTTAGAAGTAAGTATTTTTGTGATTGATTGGCCTATTCTGACCAGGATATGTAGGTTCAGTTTTGGCTCTATCAGACTCTCTTATGTGGTTTTGAGGAAAGCACTGGATCTTTCTGTGACTTAGTGTTTGTCCTACCAAAAGAGGTGAAACTATTTCTCTCCCAACAATTCACAACCTTGAAAATAAAGCTGAGGCCTGTAAAGACTTCAGCAGCAGATGGATTTGGATCTTTTAAATATCTCTGAACATTATTCAGATGTGGTCTTCCAGCATTGCTGTAATACAAGGAAGTCTGTGTTATGCTTTTTTGCATTCCAAAAAAGGTTACAGTTGCACTTGCAACATTCAGAAATAGAACTGGTTCCCCTGATCCCAACTATCAATCATGCTGTTTTGTAATGTAATCATGTAATGATGCTGTTTTGTCAAAGCAGAAGAGCTGCTTCTGTTAGTGCCAGTCCCACAGGCTAGTGCTGCATACCTTTTCTAACAGAAGGTATTTCCTAATGGTTGGTGTATTTTCAATCAGAAGATTTGTTGTAGTCTCCTTAAAAATGAAAACAAAACCACAGGGATGTCCAAGTTGAAAAAGCTACAATTTGTTGCACTGCTCTGTGTGATTTTTAAACACATTGGGCAACATCCCAGGGGTGTCACTGTACCATTGCAACCAGCCACTGACTTAAGATTAAGTAGGATTTTAATGAAGGTCCTGGTGAGGATGTAGGAAAACATCCAATAACGGTACTAAAAGTTACGTTTTTGTCACTTTCAGCTCCTGTAAGGTAAGAACTCCTTTTTCCAAAAGGTACTTTGGACAGATGAGAATCACAACTCTTAAGGTTTTTTCCTTCCCTCTCTCCCCACTGTTTTTTCTTAGTCTTAAGCTGAGACTTGTTTCTGTTCGTCAGCTAGTCCAAATCCCCTCCTCAGCCTGAGAACAGTTGCAAATGCTATCCATTAAGATCAGCTTCCTCGGTCTTGCCTTGGAGGTGAAAAACTCCTACCCTTTCTCCCTCCCTCCAACAGTGATTGCCTTCTGTAAACCTGTTTTGAAACCTCCTTGTGCTGAAGAATGTAGTATGGGATGGAGGAGGCATGGGAGGAAATGCACTGGGAGGGTAGTGGGAGAGATGAGACTGATTCAGTGTTTGGTTATAGATACATTTCTCTAGATACTCTACAAAGCTTTAGATCTTCACAAGCTTCCTCCCAAGTGCCTTTGTTTTTTGTATAGCTCACTTGCAAACCTGGCATGTGGAATTGTTTTATTCAAACTTTAGTGAAAGACAAGATGTACCTTAGAATTAAAAATATGATGGGCTGTCAGCCACTTCCCCAAATTCCATCAGATCTCTATAGTTCTTAATAAATGAACTGACAGCTTATTAACCAGATGGTACAACAGGAGCTTCGTTCTGTTGTAAAGTTTTAAATCATGTTGTTCTAACAGGTATGCAATTTATCTCTACCTCTTCCTCTTTGGGAATGAGAAATGAATAAGAAAAATTCGATCCCCCTACCCCCCTGATTTCTGGCAATATTAGTAAAGCATTTGAGCTATGTGTAAAGTTAAGATTGGATATCCTGAAGAAATACTATCAGGCACTGAGAAATTAAATTACTTTGCTGCCCACAGTTAAGTGAAACTTGGAGTATTAAAGAAGTTTAATGCTTTTTTGTTTAGTTTTGTGATTCCTGGTAAACAAACACTGTATCTAACAGCAAAAAGTTATCTTCTTTAGTTAGATAGTTAATTAAAGTCTCAACCAATTAGAGGTCTTAGACTTTTTCATCGTTAGATGATTTGCTTGGTAAAATCAGTCTGAGGATAAATCAGTAATGAGTGAATGCTGTTGCTGGCTGCATATTGTTGTGCAGTCATACAAAATAGTGTTTTTCTTCCTCAAGTTGTGGAAAACTGTTGACATCGTGGAACTTACCACTGAGAATGATTCCCTTGTTTATCTTTTCACTTGGAAGGTCAGATATGAGTGAAGAGAATTAGGGAGTGCAGTGCTTTGTCAGGGACCAGCTCTTTTACAGTAATTAAATAATACAGTGCAAGACACGATGCTTAGAGCTGAAAACTCTCCATGTGATTTTTCAGAGAATCAGATTGGAACTAACTGAGCTGGACTGGGAAGTGTTTAACATTTCATTGAAGGTACTAACCTGTGTGACAGTCTGGGCACACCAAAGGGGAAATGAATCTCCTAATTATTTTTTTTCCGTGAGAAACCATGGAATACTTGACGAGTGAGATTTGAGCTCTGTTATGTCTGGTGGCCCCCAAACAAGGTTTCTGTTAGTGGGAGATAAGGAGGTGCAGCCTGGTTAAGGCTGCTGTGCCCAGGCTGCCTTGCGCGATGCTGGGGGGCGTGCCTGGCTGGCAGGGCCGGGGCACAGCCTTGTGTGCAGTGTGGGAGGTTACTGGGTGAACTGGCAGCGTTGTTTTGCATCGTTGTAAGCTGCCATGTTGTTAATAACCTCTGCAAATGAATGGGTTATGCCGAACTTTATTAATAATCATATTCATCTGTTGCATTGTGTCTATCATCTCTGGCCAGACTTCGCTGAACCTTAGACTAAACTGTTCTTTGGGTGTTACTAGTATGTATACCAAAATCTTCTCTGGCCAGTATGCATGAGGTAAATTTTCTACCTTGCTGCTTTAAATAGGAACATCGTTTTCCTCGGTACTGCCTTGATCACAGGCTAGCTACTAGTGAGAGCTTAGGTGGCTTGCTTTGCTTTGAGAAACACGAGACGTTGTCAGCTCCCTTCCAGCAATAACTGGCTGTAGCAGGGAAGAAAGCCATGCGAGAGCTGAAGTGCTGTAAGAGTATTTGTGAGAGTGACAAAAGTCAAAGGTTTTGTCTGGCTTTATTCCTCTGGAAGCATGTGCTGTACTGTTGCTGTTTATTCCAAAAAGCGAGAAATGGAAAACACTATGCGCACTTTCATCAAATATTTTTACTAATCAGGATTAGTTTTTTACCTTGCGTTTAATCTCACAATTAGATTTTTATCAGGATGAAGATGTTTGCATGCACTTGCAAATTTTGAATGCAGCTGTGTTCCAGGTGCCAAAAATTCCTGCACACACTTAGGTGGTGTGTTTAAGGGCTTTCTCTTGGGTGGGTGAGAAGACTGTAACTGGCGTGTAGCGTTCCACCATCCAGCCCTAGAATAGCCTGCTGAGCCCTGGGCTGTCCCCAGCGGCCATGGTGCCAACCAGCTACCAAATGCACTTTGATATCTAGGGTTCGAGTTGGCTTGGAGAGAACCAGAAAGCTGCAAAATTGGATGTGATGCCTTCCTTGAAATTTAATCCTGTTTTTTCTTTGTAGGAGGCTGTTCAGTATGTGTTAGTTTCCTTAAAGTTGCCATGCTGGAAAATAATTAGAACTGACCTCAGGAAAACAATAGTGAACTAAATTAGTGAGGGGTTTGGGGGGGTTTTGGTTTGGTGTGGGGTTTTTTTGGGGTTTTTTTTGCACAGTTGTTGGCAAAGCTGAACATTAAGCAGATTACTTCTGGGTTGGGAGTCACAACTGGTGGGAATCTTTGGATGCTGAGGTGGAGGGGTTTTGCTGCGGGGTACAAGTTAAGAATTTGAGACAGAGAAAGAACAAGATTGGTTTACCAGAGTCAACTGATGAAGAGTTTTGTAGATTTCCTCTGCACCAAAATGTAACTTTCGATAGAGACATTTTGAGTTTCATGTTGAGGCTGTTTGCTGATATCCGTATGTTTTGCCTTTAGAAGCAAGTGTGTTTTAGCCTAGGCAAAGCTCTCCTCTCCCCCCTCCCAGCTCTGGCTTGGCTTGTTTCTTGATCAAAGTCATTTACTAGATAAAAATTGTCTGCCCTCTCATACAATCCTCAGCACACTGGAGACGTGCAGGAAGCTACTGGTTTTAGCTGACTGAATAAACAGTATTAAACAACTTCTGTTGTATGGTGGGATGGGCCTGGGAGGGGAAGAGGGACATTTGAAAACTGCGATGTTGAATTCCTGCATAGGGAACAGTTTTCTTCTGTTTTTCCTCTCACCTACTCGATAATGTTAAAAAAGGAATTTCTTGACCGATAGGGGTTTTTCGTGTGTCTCTTTTTCGTGTCCTTCTTCCACTGAGTGGTTTGAAGTGGCTCCAAATTAGAGCTTGTTAATTATAGCAGCCACAGTTCCCCAAAGGGTGGCTGGTGGTGTGCTCGTCCCCTGTGGAAACAGAAACCCAGTGTAACTCGGTGCTGCTGGCCCTCAAATGCCTCTCACAGGAGCCGCTTCCTTGCCTCGCCTGTCTCCTTGGAAGGTCTGCCTTTCCTTCCCTGCTCTTAAATCAGCTTTCTGGTGGAAAAATTAATCACTAAAGACATGATTTCTCAAGAAATGGCACTCTCATGCTCAGGTGAGGGGCGGCTGGCAGCGCTTAGACTTGGTCAGACTTTGGGGCCTGCATAGCCCTCGGCCAGGCGGCAGGTGATCCGTTTCCAGTGGGCTCTGCTCTACTTCTGCTTCTGCCCGGCAGTGAGGGAAGAAAGCATGCGAGAGCGGAGGAAGAGGAAAAAGCACCATGTGAGAAGTCTCTCTAAACTTGGGGAGGAGGTCGGGCCTGTTTCAGTTGGTGATTCAGGCCTCCCTTGGCCACAGGCGAGCAGGTTTCTGTGGTCCATTGGTCCCTGTCTGGCAGAGCTCTTGCTGTGGATGGCAGCCCTGGCTGTGAGGAGAGCTTATCCTAGAGCAAAACTGAAACCACACTTACTTTCAAACTGCGGCGCATTTTTAGTTATGTCAATGTTTTGAAGCAGTGCTGAAATGGTTGGTTTTTTTTTTTTTTTTTTTTTTAAAGAGGCTGTTTAGGCTGCCTTAGGAACTGGTGGGGACCATGTTTTACTATATTGTTCTTAAATGCATTACTGGAGTCTAATTTCTGATACAATAATTACAAACTTCCAACTTGAACTTTCAACCAACATAGAATGTAGTAGAAGCTTGTGAAATTCTCTTTTCGTATAGCTACTACATAATTTCAGTCTTTTTTCAGTACTGAAGAGGGTTTTGTAGTAATGGTTTAAGAAAAAAGATTCAGTATGTTTAGGGTTAAAAAAAAGTCTAACAGGTCTATACATCTGTTCCTTAAAAAACCCCACATTCTCCATTTTTGAGACATCATAAATATGTAAATGAGGGCTCTTTAATTACTGCCTAGGGCTATAAACTCACATGCTAGAGGGGAGGGAAGAAGGAAGGCAAAGAATAACTCACTTTTTTTTTTTTTTTTTTTTTTTTTTAGAGAAAGAGATTGGGTCTTTACCGCAGAAAAGACACCAGAAGAACAGGGCTTTTTATTGCTGAATTACCAGAAGGTGCTGGGAACACTTCTTGTTTTGTTTATCCTTTTGGATGGAGCTAGCATATAAAGCAGTAGCATACAACCTTTCTGGCTAATGTGTGCACCAGAGGGGAATTGTTACAAAGCACCGGGTAAAATTCCCTTCTCTATCCCACTCTGCTAGTACCCTTAATCCTGATCAGCAACATCTCCTGCTGTCTCTCGGGCTGCTCACAGCAGCTGAATCTTAGCATGGTTTCTAATGCGGATACACCAGAGGCTAGCGAGGGACCCTGCAAAGTCATTTTCACTTTTGACCTGATAAGCACTCTGCACTTAACTGTACAGAAGTCTGCTCTTACAGAAAGGCCAGCAGAGCAGAGTATCTTAAACACCACTATTTTTAAGTAAGTTGATCTTGTGGCTACTTTTAAAACAGTGTGAAAACAACAGAAAAGGCTTTTTTTTTTTTTTTTTTTTTTAATTCAGGATGTGGATGTGCACATGGGGAACTATACCAGTGTACAGCAGTACCTGTGTAGTAGGTACAGTTACTGGAAGTTTAATTCTGCTGGTATTTTTTCCAGGCAAAATGGTCTGGTGTCAAGATGCTTATTCTGCCTTGGTAAAACTGCAGATCTGTATGATAATTTTCACTTTCAATGTTTAATCTTTTAATTCTTGCTGAGGCCTATGAAAGAATAATTTCCAGATAATAATGGTTTCCCACTAATGAGCTCTGTGTTTTTTATAGCAGAAATGACTTAGAACTGGTATGCTCACTGAAAAAAATTATTCTATTTGATGCTTTTCTGATGCATCTGAGAGAAAGGTAAAAATGAGTATTGCAGGGGGTGAGGCAGGATATTTTAAGTACAAAGTGTTAATGTCATTGTATATGGTGAGACTTCATGTGTACAATTTTGGCTGTTTGGTTCATGCAACAAATGTTTACTGCCTGGGTGAGTTAGTGGACTGAGGGGCTTCTCTTGACTAGAAGAGAATAAATGAGCTTGGGCTGGTGAAAGTAACACACTGGCGGTGGTAAAGGTCTGGTGGGTGTCTGTCCATGCAGTGAGGGGGAAAAGGTGGAGGGAGCCCAGCAGGGCAAAGACTGTTTTAGCCAGAGAGCATTAGTGACGTGAGAGCAAGTGGAGTTGAGAATGGAAGTGAAAACACTTCTAGCTACTAGGCCAAGGGTGAGAGTCAGAGCGCGCTTTTCAATGGGAGCCATTTGGTGTTAAAAGCTGAACTATTTTTGCAACTGAATTTGATCAGTTTGCGACAGAAATTGTATGGTGTGTCTGTGTCAGAGAGCACAAAACTGTGCTCCCAGTTTTGCCTTCAAGAGCCCTGTCGGGCCCCTGCTCAGTCGTGCGGGTTAGTTCTGTGCACTCTGCCCTCTACTTTTACAAACGGGCTTTGAGAGGCTATGCCGTGTGGGAGAAATGACAATTTGGACAAGTACAGTAGTAAACTGTGGTTCAGGTAGCTGATAGCAACCTTCAATTTTGTTTGTTGTTAAGTGAAAGGCAGAGAATTTGGGTGGTATTGTATGTACAGTTCATAAATCAACATGCAGGATAGTTTGTTGGCATGAGTGACAGTATGTGAATGCAAGTTGTTGTCATTGTCTCTGTGAAATCTCTCTGCAGCCTCCCAGCCCTGAAGTATATTGCCAATAACACGGGAGTCGGCTACTGATGCCACTAGCCATGAGTCTGAGTGCTGGTGTATCTGGCTTTACTTGAGAATTGTGTTTTCTGGCAGTACAGAGTATATCTATGTATCCGTTGCTTGAGATAGATGCTCTTTTCAACTTGGGTCCCAGTTTCGCTGTGTGTCTGTATGGCACCAAGGAGGTTAAATAGGTAATGCCAAAATAGACAAAAGTTGTGTTACAAAGTCAACCAGAAATAGGGTATTTTCCTTACTGGTTCCTTAAGTAAGAATGCCCTGACTACTTAAAAAAAAAAAAAAAAAAAAGCCTCAGTTTGCATTTCTTCAAATATTTCAACAAAAATCTATGTGCAGGTATACGCTTGTATTTGTTTTCAGCATGCCCTTCTCTGTCTGTCCTGATGTTCAATTAAAATGCAGATAATGTGTCCCAGCTTGTAAGATGGATCACTACTGAAGTGGTGTCATGTCTGGGCTAGCTTATCTCTTGATAAATACCTCTGGTGTCCACTGAGAGATTAAACTTCATGACTACTGAGGTCTGTTTGGGGGTCTTACAGGCAGATAAGACTGCCTTACTTTTAATAAAATGTATCAATTTACATTTGCTAGAGGACCTTTGGATGGCATTTGCTATTGAGAAGGTGGCAGTGGTATAATCAAATGATAATAGTTGTATGTGAAACTGGCTTTTCCATTTTATAAGCATTATAATTTATTGACAGGAGTGCTTTATTGAACCCTCTTGTGTCTAGAGTGTGGAGATGAGGAGCTTGAGCTGCTGTTATAAGACCTCATTTAGCTGTCTAGCAGAAAAAATTTCTTTCCTGGAGTCTAATCTTGCAGGAGCCATGGAAGAACATTATCAGCTAGGTACAGAAATCTCAAGCGGCTTGGGTGTGTGGGATGCACGTGGATGCTGTGGCCTGGAGTCTGTCTCGCCATGACAGCTGTGCAGTCAGGGTTCCCACCACGGGGAATACTGTTCTCCTTCTGGGGGTTGAGTACAGACAGTGCTGGACTTGTAGAGGTGCTTTAACTGAGATGTTGAGTTGTATAGGAGTGGTGAGCTGCTTCTGTAACCAAACAACTATCTTGCTGTCTCTCATGTGTATGTAGGGAGTAGAAAAGGGTTTTGTCATGGATAGCTCTCTGAGTAACAAACTGCTCAGAGCCACTGAAGAGGTTCATGAGGGAGAGGTTTCTGCCTCTCCAGAGGTTTCTGCCTCCAGTCCAGGACCTTACTTGTGCTGGTATAAAGTTTTATGTAAATACAGTGTTCAGTTATGTATTTCTGAATCTGTGCCTGCTCCCTCTTCGTGATTGTGAGGATACAACTTCTTAGACTGTACTGCTCTGTTGCAGTAAAAGGATATGGGAATTTGTAGGCAAAGACTGATTTCATGTTCCAATGATTGGAATGGCAGAGTATACATATGTATGTGTGAAACATCTCTGTGCCCCCGAGATGTGAATTCTAGAAAAAAGCACTTAAAACTGCTAGGCTTATTAAGTACAGGCTGGAGTCTCATGCAGTTCTACTTAAAACGTAAATAAGTAGAAGTCATGGTGCAAACCATTTGGTGGACTGAAACCATTGATGAGTTGTTGGCTTCTGTCTTTATGATCTGCTGTTCTGCATCTATAGGAAAACTATAAAGCAAGGACAGAGAGGGGGAATGCGTGGAAAGGGGCCAGTGAAACGCAAACCATGCCCACACCAGGAGGCTTAGTTACGCTTACTTGTGCTTTTAGCATCTTGCTCTTGGTCCAAGTTTGGGTGGCGTTTTGGCCATTCCAGCCTTTCAGATCACTAGAGCTGTTTGTGCTATGGCTAACCCCTTACCCCAGTCTGAACACAGAGGTAAGGGAGAGGTAAATGGTGAATTCAGTATGATGTGTGCATGCTGATTTAGCACCTACCATTTCCCCCTCTTGCAGGCGTTCTTGATTCCAGACACACACCATTATCTTGACAAAGAGCCACTTATGCGTGATCATGGAGTATAATGTAAAGCATAGCTCTGAAAGAGTTAACGAATACACAGAGCAGGGCTCATCTTGATGGCACCAGTGTGTACGAAGCTGTATCCACAAACATAACTCAGCATAATGAGCATCAGTTGTGGGCTTGGGGGACTGCAGGTTTGCTCTTTAGATCATCCTAACTTGTTGCCAGTTTTCATATGATGATTATATAAAGCTGTAGCAACATGAATTAGAACGCCTAACACTACTCTGAGCCTTCATTTCCATTTTCTAGATTTTTTTACACTCACAGGGAATATTTAATTTGCATTAAGTTACACGGTTTGTTAGAGATGGGCCTAAAGAGTGCAGGACATGCTTTTCCCAAAGTAACAAGTAGTTTGTTCAGCTATGGATACCTTAAAGAGCCCAGTTTTTCTAGAAGGCAGGAACTGCTGCTCAGACCTTTGGTCTGTATATCAGGCCTCTTCCATATATGCTAGGTTGTGCATCTGGAATCGTTAGTCATTCTGAAAGCCTTGGTCGAGTTGTGAATCCTGATCTTTAATTCACTGTCATCTCAGCCATTTCAAGGGCTCATTAAATAGATCTACTAGTTGGAAGAGAGTCCAAAGCATACCTGTTGCTTTTCCTTTCAATACAGAAATCCAGAGTCCTTGTAACACGCATTTTGTGTTATTTTTGGCCATGTAATTCTATGCCCTATCTGATTCATTTAATGTTTATGGGAGATATTTTCTCTCAGAGGAAGATTGGGAAGAATCCTCATGCCCTTGTCCTCGCAAAAGCCAGACCATTATTGTTATTAGGATTATTATTATTTTATCTCGCAATGTACTCTGGGTTTCTTGCAGGTGGGGCTGCTCGATTGTTTAAGTGGTAGAAGTGCATGGAGTGTGCTCAGTGATCTTTTCTGTCCTTTTTGTCTTGCAGATTGAGGGATTTTAATGGCTTTCAGGTAGAAGAAAGTGGAGACAATCAAAATGAATTCTATGGACAGGCACATACAGCAGACCAATGACCGGCTGCAGTGCATAAAACAGGTAAGCTGAAGGCGGAGATCATTGCTGCTAGACAAGCATTGTGTATTGTGTGGCAAGGTGTGTTATGCATTATGGTTACCTGTTGCTTAATGAATATCCTTGCCTTTTAGAGGGGAGGAGAGTGGTAGGGATGAGACATTGTTAATCTCATTGAAGAGAAGAGAATCTGCTGCAAGAGCTGGTGTATAAACCTCAAAAGCCAAGCTTTCCCTTCCATCTTTCTAAGAAATCTTCACCCTGGAGACTCAACAAATCTGTCTCAGCTGAAAGCAGAGTGGTGCTAGTCCTGCCAGCTATGTCCTGAAGGTGTCACAGCAGGCAGCCATTGTACTTGTGCTCTGAGCACAGTAATCCAAAATTTCGACAGGCCAGTTTTGATTCTAATCCAGTTTCTGACGTGAGACCTGCACTGCCTGGAGACTCGAATTTGGATGGTTTGCATAACTCCAAGTGCTCATGTTAATCGGTTTGTGTGGAGATGTAAAAACTTCTCTTCGCAAGGTAAAATTTTCAGAAGCATCTGTTTGTGAAGATGAAGGGCCCTTACAATTCACTGAAAGGCAGTGGGATCTAAGTCTCATTTACAGATTTCCCCCTTGTAACTGTGCTTGCAAATGCTTTTATAACCAAGTGAAACTACCAAGGGAAGGACAGAATGAGCAGATGCCATCTTTCCCTGCTTCACCTTTCTCAGTGAGCTTTGCTCTCTGGTGTTGCAGGCAGGATGTATCCTCCCCTTACATACGTTCTTCTCTGCATGCAAGAGTCCTTACAGAAAATTCATAGCAATAGTCCTTTGTGTAGAGGAGGTGAGCAAGAGAATGGTTTCCTATGTTGATGTTTCCTGTTTTTACCTGTAAACCAATGTATGCATGCAGCAAACAGGTACATAAATGCAAGCTGCATACAGGTATTTTGAAGGTTAGTTATCCCAGCTGGATCCGTGAGATGAGCTCCAAAGTTCATCTCTTCGGAACTGGTTGAAATTTTCTGAATTACACTGAAAAAACAGAAAGACATTATTCTGTGAAATAATGTTCCCAAATAATTTTTCCCTATTGTCTGAGCAGTTTTCTCTGTCAGTTCAGGCCACAGCATGTTTAGAGGCCAGAGTCCTGCTGTTTCAGTTTTATATTTGTATTAACTAAGTTAAAAACCTACCTGCCTACTTTTGCTGTGGGACATGTGCATACTGCTTGACGGAGCACAGCTTTTCTCTGTTCACGGATTTCTTTGTGTTCTACACACAAGCACCCTAAATCGAAGTGTGAGAAATGCACTCACGCTTAATTTCATGAATTTTATAAGTTTATTATAGAACAAAGGCAAACAGCACTGGATGCACGGGGGATCGCTCCACC
>JAVJGG010000094.1:15265335-15283672 GCA_035590195.1 Aviceda cuculoides | reverse complement strand
ACTATATATTCTGCTTGTACCTAGTTATTGCTTACAAACTATAAAATACAATTGACATCTAAGATACATCAGTTACATGTTTCCTGCATTAAGGCCTAATTTAGTGGTAGTCAGGACATAGCTCGTGCAGTAGTTAGGCAAATTTCAGTGTTTTTGTTTTGCGAAAGCCAATATACATTTCACAAAAGGAACTGATAAAAAATAAGCATGGGGGTAGTACTGGATTGGTCTAGATTTTAAAACTTGTTTTATTTTCTTTTATCTACAACTTCCTCAAGAAAGGCAGCGGAAGGGGAGGTGTTGATCTCTTCTCTCTGGTAACCAGCAATAGGACACGAGGAAATAGAATTGAGGTCCCATCAGAGGAAGTTCAGATTGGACATTAGGAAAAGGCTCTTCACTGACAGTCGGGGTCACTGGAACAGGCTCCCAGGGAAGTGGTCATGGCACCAAGCCTGTCAGAGTTCAAGGAGCATCTGAACGACGCTCTTAGTCATATGATTTAGTATTAGGTAGTCCGTGAGGAGCAGGGAGTTGGACTTGATGATCCTTATGAGTCCCTTCCAATTTGAGATATTCTATGATTATGTTTCTGTTCTTTTAGTTTCAGCAGTCATCATCATTATATTTTGTCATGTTTGCCTAGATATTAGTGGAAGTTTATATTTTCTAGAATGTGTAGTAATGCAAAGAACAGAAAATGCGTGTTTATTTGCAAGTCTGGCCATGCAGATGCTTTGGGGAATATAAAAAAAGAATAGAGTTTATACCTAAGCCAGCTGATTTTTCTCTCTGTTTCCTGTATAAGAGAGGATTTCAGAATAAATTAAACAAAGCTAGTTTGTAGGTCAAGGAGCAGAAATAGGAATCTGTCCCTGCAGAATTGCTGGCCATAATATAGTCTCGGTCTGTGGTGGCTCTCTCCTTCATCACTCTGTGGAGGAAGTTAATGCATCTCATGGCCCTTTAGAGGTCTGAGGGAAACATGAATTTGGGGATTTCATTCCAGTTTCTTCTCAACAACTAACTGGCTCAGAAAAAATATGCCCTTGACTGGCACAAATTTGTGTCCTTTTTGGCATCCTAGCCCATAGGATGAAGAATGAAGTGACTTGCAGAACAATTTAACCTTCAGCTGTAAGAACAGACCTTTAGATCGAGTGGAGACAAATGGAGGATGCTGCTCAGTTCCTTTTTCTAGAGCTGTCACTTCCCGTACATAAAGAATTTGTATTATTTTAATTAGATAAAAGAATATCAAATTATACTTCTTACAGTATTAAAGACGTATTTTTGCTTACGTAATGAGTACTCTGTCGGTTAAACCACTAACTTCATTTATACATAGTGCTGGTTTACATATGCAGCTACATACGCAGCGATGAAGGCCGAGGGGAAGGAAGGAAGGTCAGACTTAGCAGCATTCGTGGAGCATTCTGGGTTTTGTTTGATCCTGTCTGGAAGACAGTTCTGGGTTTTCCAGCGGGCAGGGGCATGCTTGCATAGTTGCTCTGTTCTGTTGGACAGCAAAGGATGCCTGACAAGGAGCTTTCCTACTTGGGCATGCTTGTGAATTCACGGTGCCTTCGTTCTGTATAGGCCTGATTAAGAGAATAGGGATGCTTTTGTTTTCAACTCATGAAAATGTGTAGTTAACCCAGACAGTGGCTGAACATGGAAATACAAAGCAGAAAGCTTTTTTTGTGGAAGTGGCAATACTTGTGGTTTTGTTGGAGAGGAATGGCTGATTTTTGTTTGTTTGTTTGTTTTGTCATTGATGTTGTTGAAGAACTTAGCATAGAGTCTGCTCTTTGCTTTTTCATAGTTCGAAAATCTTGTCCTGTTACCTTTGCCATAGTGCAGCAAGAGACAGAAACCAACTCTGACTAGCTTTTTGGAGGAGACTCACCTCTCTGTCACAGTGTCATAAATTTCCACCTTGGAGACATTTACCTGGTTTTGAGACAGGTCATCAGCTGGCAAAATTGACATGGTACCACAAAGAGTAGTTTCCAGTTCACCCGTAGAGAACTGGACTGCACACTCTTATGCGCATGTTGGTTTTGGGAGCAAAGCAGTACCTTGCGTGGCTGTATCAATGCATCTTCACCAATTTTGGGGATTAACTGCAGGGTCAGACAAAAATCTGCCTGCCTTTTCCTCCCTGGTCTCCAGTCTTTTATCCTTTCTTCCTAGCCTATGAACAAACAGTACTGCTGTTCTCAAGAGATATGTGCTTTCAGGGTGGTTAACACAGCAGTGGCATGGAAGGTGTACTGCAACAGGGGGAGGAAAACCAATCCTTCCTTGCTGCCCAGTATCTGCATGTTTTATAACCTTGCTGGCAGCTAGTGGCTCATGCAGCCAGACCGAGAGCTGTCTGCTGCCCTCCTTGCCCCTCACCCCAGCCCCTGAGAAACACTATAAATGGTAATCCATCTGCCTCTTTAACTAGATCAGGTTTCAACACAGGGTCAGGACAGGCTTCTTTCTTCCCAGATCTGTGGCTTGTGAGACACCCACAATATCCTTGCTGACTTCTGTTCCAGGATCAAGGCTGTGTTTTACCTTCATCTTTTTTAGCACTTTAAAGCTACAAACCCAAAACTTGTATATGATCAGCTAGTTAGGAAATGAAGTGTGTGTGTGTGTGTGTTAAGAAGTGTTTCAGAATAGATGAAAGGGCAAACTGAAGAGGTGGCTGTGTATTTATGCTTTAAAAAAAACCCAGACTTCTGTGGAAGGCTGCAACAGCTTGTGTGGTCTCTTTGTAGCGGATTCCCTCAGTATTTAAGTGTATTTGCTTTAAAATCAAACATAGGGTTTTTTGATGTACAGTGGAAAAAGCCAAACTAACAGGCTTTTCTTAAAACATGCAATTAGTTTGTCATGACACAGGAGACACTTCAGGGAACGATGAAGGAGGCTGGATCTTCAAGATGCAGACTTTTTAATTCTTTTCCCATACAAACCAAACCCACAAAATTATTTTGCGCTCAGCAAAGGTCTGATAGCTCCTAAGCACTGCCCTGTTCAAGGCTGCAGTAATAATATGTTTATCTGCTGAGTACTTATGGCTTGGGTTGCTCGAATGCACCATCCACCATGGAGCTCTGGGGCAACAGGAGCTGGGTTGGGCACGTACAGAGCTGCGTTCAAGGGGCCCGGGCACCGCCTTCTAAAGGAGCTAGCTTGGCTCCCACTGCATAGGAAGTCCCCACAGGGAATTGACTGGTTTTCTTAAACTGTTCTTCATAACAGACCAGAGGTATGGCTTTAATTAAATACTGTCCATTATTTTCTTTATGTGATACAAGCAAATAGCAGGCAGAATCAGTGACATCTCCTCTCTACTCTTACCCTGATGGGTCCACTTTAAAAACGTAGAGCTATTTTAAATCTAGGGACTTGTACCTTTTGTTGTCTCTGCTATCAGTCAGTTTGTAAGGTTTCTATACATCTCTCTTGAAATTCTTGAAAAATAGAAGATGGAGAAGATCTTTCTATGTTTAAGTTACAAGGAAGTCACCCCTTTCAGAATAGGTGCATGATATCTTCCTGCCGTGCTGAGAATGGTTGTCAGGGTACATACTAAAGCTGTCCTGAAATTTTAGTAACAGGTTAAAAGGAAGTATGAAAAGGCTCTCTGCTATCAAAAGTACTTGACTGTGGTGGGAACAGAGAAAGTTGTTTCTGCTGCTTGTGTCACGGTACATCAGGACACATTGAACAGTATCATCAAATGATGCTGAATCGCTTGGTGAACCCCACTTAATTGGAGGCACACATCACGTAGCTGATTTCTAGAAACAGATTAGTGTTTCCTCCCTCTGTGTGTCAAGAAAGCTTGCTGAATTGTTGCAGTTGCAATGCTTTATAATGCCTACCCAGCCATTCAGAAAGATATGCGAAAAGTTGTAATTGCTGTGTTTTTGTTGACATTTTCTTGCTCAAATTGGAAACAAGCAGGCCCATTTCTTTTCATCAGTCAGCAACTGGGTTTTTGGTTGCTCGCAATTCAGAGGAAAATAGAATTCTTTGTATATTTACATAACTGTTGGCATTTAAGCCCTGAAATGTTTGAACTAATTCTTCTGCTCTTCATTGTTATTGTTGCAGACTCATGTAAATGCTCGGCAGTCCTAAACGTGTCATTTTTAATATATTTTGGACTGGTTTATATGGACTGGTATGAAATTACAGCTCAAAAGGCTTTAATAAAGCTTCATGAAAATTTCTTTCTTGAAGAACTTTGAAAATGAGAAGCAATCTTAGGAAGGGTACATTTATTTAGAATACATATTTTTGGTTGTAGCCCATATAAGTGTGAGAGGTTTTTTTAGCACCTAAATATGCAATAACATATAGCAGTAAGGCTAATGGTGAAAAAGACCTTTCTTTTCCATAAAAAGACATTCGATGAGCCTCAAGTATTACAGCTTATTGGTTGAATTGTCCATCAATGACATCTTAGTAGCTATATTTCTTTCCCTCTCTCTCTTCCCCCCCGCCCCGAGACCCAGAGCTGCAAATTCTTTTTCTGTTTTCGTGTTCAGTCTGTTAGAATATTCTTCTGCTAGAGTTAAGTATGTTTAGGAAAAACTGACAGCAGACCAGCTTTCCTGGCTTCTCTACTCCATTTAGAGACTTGTCAGTCAACATTCCTGCCCTGTTAGATCCTGCATCCTGGTAGGGACTGCTCTGGCTCAGGCAGTGGAGGCACAAGGGAACGAGGAAAGAGGCAAAGTGCTAGAAGCGCTTCTGGAGGTGAGGGGGAATAAAACACCTTCTTGATGTTCACAGTATTTGGCTGGTCTGTTCATCTGAGATGAACAGTGGGTGGAATATAACCCGTCATCTTTTAAGACGAGCTGGTAAAGTTGGTGTGGGTACGCTTCTTTCCTTCCCAATTCTGCTGGTTGTTTCACTGCAGCACTCATCCTCAAGAGCTGGGATATTAGTATTGTTAATTGTTTTCAAAAAGGAAAATATCCGTGATTTAAGCTTACACTTAAAACTTATAGTAGCCATAGTATTTAGAACAATTTTATTCTTCTCTGTGCAACTAATCTGGCCTATTGCTTACAATTGCCTATTGGTATATAAGGATGAACATTTGAAAATTCTAGAAATCTGTAAATTGGATCCATGGTGTCATCTCAGTGTCAGATGAGCACAGGAAGTCCTTTTTGTCAGTAGCTGGGTCAAACTCTGCCGTAAACACGTGACATAGCTAGCAATGTGTTTCTAGTTTCTGTCATGCAATTTCTTGCTCTTCCTTCATACGTATGCACTTGCTACTTGAGTTCCTTCTGTTGTGTGCATTAGTGCAACAGCAAATCCATATCAGGTGTGACTTATACAGCATTTGCACATAAGGGTCATTGTGCCTATTTGTAAAAGCAGAAGGTGTTTTTATAAAAGCTGTTTGAAGTAGCAATAGTACTGTTAACACCAAGAGCCTTCAGCTATGTAGACCACTACCATCATCTACTGAAGGAAAAGTCTCCTCATTGGTGGTGGTTGCTCCTTATTGCTTCTGTGCGCTACTCAAGAAGAGCCTGTTAACATCGTACATAGGCAGGTCACAAAGCACATGCTGTGGGCAGTTTTGTAAGCACGTGCAAATTAAAAAGATGTATGGGGAAGCATTTTTTCTTTTGCCTTTGAAATATCTCAGTAGTGTCTAGCTGGCTAGGAGGACATAGGAGAATAGGTCATGTGAATGTTACATTTTCCACAGTGGTATCATAGTGGTCATTTTAAATAGTCACCTTGAGATTTCATCTCTGCATAGATTAAGAGATTAAAATAATAAACATTAAGACAGTTGATTAAAAGTGCTATAAAAACCACAATTAGTAAGTAAATTACTCAAGTCAAAAAAATTAATTGGAAAACAAAATATGTCCAACAAATGTGCTGTTTGATAGGGTATACTGAAGATTATTGGTTGTTTTTCAAAATCAGTGCATTTATTCTCCTGAAATTTAGAAAATGAATAAATGTATTTATTTTTAATGCATTTTTAAAAGTTTGTTCAGTACATAAGTCAGAGGAATTTCAGTCAGTGCCTCCCCCCCCCCTTGCCATCAACTCACTTTATGCTCTTGCGTAATATTATTTCTTTTTAAAGGATGCACTACTGACAATAATCTTCCAGTAAAGTGATGTTGTAATACTTCATTAATGTCTTTAAAACACCTTGATATGATAAGAACTGCAAGGAAAAAAACACTGACCCAAACTTTTCAAAATGCTGTGATATGTACCTCAAATTATTAAATGGTTCATAACACAGAATTATTTATGTAGACACCTCACTTTGCCTGTATCCTTCACTTAATCTTCTACTAAAAGACATTATGAAGCTAGATTTTTTTTTTTTTTTTTTTTCTTCTTAAAGGAGGGAGGTATACAGGTCTGGAACAAGTAAGCCTATTCAATGAAAACCATTAGAAATTTAGGTAAATATTCAGATCATTATTCTAATAGTGCAATAGTACTCTAAGGGAAAGAGCTTGGCCATTGCTTTGAGAAAATTAATTCCTTGATATGTTGAGACATTTAGGACTGAAACTACTGACTGAAAGTTACAAAGGCATTAGAGAAGAAAGCTCCTATATTGTTACATCATCTGTTGGAATGATAAAGCTAAAGAAGCCTCAGGATCCTTGCTGTAGTCACATACAAAGACATCTTATGCTAGCGTGTTATAATAGAGAGATACTAATCCAAAATGGCTTGTTTCAGTTGCCAAGAAGAGTGATGGAACTGGTTAGGCAAACTGATTTTGTAATTCAGTTGAGCTGTAATTGCAAATTTAAGGATAGATTGGAGCCTTGTATCACTGAGCATGGCCTTAGAGAAAGAGCAAACAGTTGTACCTTTGTTTCTTGACTTTTTTTCCCCATCGAATGACGCTTTCTGAGTGATTAAGGAAATATAATTCAGGGCCTTCTGATTATTTTGAGTCTTTTGTAAACTATGCTGTTCTCAGTGCTCTCAGCTGGCGTAATAGCAGTCCAGGTGCTGGTGGTAAGAAGGGTACAAAGATTGGACTGGGCACTGTTGTTCCATCTCTTGATAGATTAACAAGAACACATATTGCCATTAGTGTGCCCCATTTCTGTCTTCAGTCGGATCTGGATCGCAGCCTTTACACCCCTAAGTCGGTTTCCGCTTGAACAGGGGAGAGTGGGGTGGAAGAGCAGTAGATGGGTTTAAGACCAAAGAAGTTTAATTTGCTGCCTGTTCCCTTATATAACACAAAGTTATATCAAAGTATATAATAAATATACTGCAGTTATGTAGAGATGAAAGGTACAGAGCAGGAAGATGGCAATGTAATTCATCAGCAGAGCTAGGGAGTGATTCTTCGTTTAGCTCTTCTACCTTCTCTCTACAGTGCTTGAGGATCAGGGTGTTGAACCCACCTCTAGCGGTTTTGTAAAACTAATGGGCAAGCCAAGGTGGCAATATTTTTCCTTTCCTCCACCATATGCACATATAGATGTGCAGTCTTCCTCACAGAGATCATGGTATAGGAGACTGAGGCAGCAGAACAAGGCTGTTCAATTACCAGGCATTCACCTTTTCTGAAACCAATACTGATTTATGCACACACTTTATACTAAAAGTGTATGAGAGAAGCATCTGTGAAAATCTGCATTACTACAGGTTTTGTTCCCTTACAGCTCACAACTGGACAACTTGCTTTTTTTGCAGTTCAGTGATGCTCGTGGGTTTTATTTGTTCTTTTTCTCATTTGTTTAGCATGTGATCTTCTGTCTTTAGTGTTGACTTCCCTGCTTGTCTTACCCAGTATTTTCACGTAGTTAAAACATCTGATAAAGAGGTAGCAGTCTTTGCTCAGTATTTACTGTCTTCCTTTGAAAAAGAAGCTGCAGTGGACAAATGGGTCAAAGGTGACTCCCTTTCATTCTTTGTTTCATAAGTAGGCATGGATAACATGGTTTTAATCTCTCTCTCTCAGTGCATCTAGTGCTTCTCAAAATGTGAGGTTAATAAAATATTTATAAAGCCTCTGATGGAATGAGCCATGTAAGTGCAAGATAATTCTATTAATTAGGGATCTCTCAATCTCACAAACACTAAATTAGGAGGGGGGGATTATCTGAATACAAAATGCACAGCTTGAGCCTTTTAATTTTTTGATAAATAAACCAATCTTTGATATTGAAGGGGACTGCAGAGGATTGAACTATATATAACCATATCCAGATAAACAAAAATCACACTCCCAAAAGACAGAAAATAGCTCGGTACTCCCCTCTATCCTCTTGAAGAAGGCCATTTGTTTTGAATCTTCATTGCAGATGAGTTTTTCATATACTGAGCATAGCTGCTTGTGGGTAAGACCTTTGTATAATCGCCCTTGACTCTGAAAAAAATAATAGAGAAACCGCTTATTTCAGGTTAAGGCATTTGCTGCATTAAAAGCATATCCTTGGTTAACGTCCTGTATTTCTGTAACACCCCCTGAGCTGTGTTGCAGCCAGTGGAGGGCAGGCCAGGGAGAGAGAGAATTCTTGGTGGATGGGGATCTGAAGTAGAGGCCTGTGCATAGGAGGGGGACAGGGGCTTGTGGCTGGGCTCACTCATGGAGCCTGCTCAGGTTTTAAAGTAATAAAGGCTCTATTAATGCGTTACAGCAAATGACCCTTGCTGATTTGCAGGTCCTCTACTGCTTGCTTATGGTGCTGAGTGAGCTATCAAATTTAGGTCTAGTGGGAACATAATTGTGTGCTGAGTAATACAGAGACCAACCTTGTCTCCCCCTGGTTACACTGTGTCAAGGGTATCTGACCAGGAATCCTGTTTACATTCTTTAGATAGGTGATTAGTTTTCATCTGGGATCTGAACGCCCTTTGCCCAACGTGCAGGACCACAGTAATTCTGCTCCTAGGTTGCTTCAGTTGAAGGGCATGTAATCTCTTTCTGTTCTCTCTGTCCTTTCGCTTTCCAGGTACCTTTCTTTCCTACTCCCCTCTTTGCCCCACTTCAGTACAACAGTGCATTTTCATTACATCTGATTGCAGGCATGTGTGGATGAATATTAAGATAGACAAAAAAAAGTCTAAATTGCCTGGCAGAATCTGCCAGAGCACCTGGATACCAAATCCTCTCTTAAGGCTCCCATCCAGAGCTGGTATGCACCAGAGTTAGAAAAGTCATCTAGGCATGGAAGAGAGTGGGTCAGCTCTTTCCTCAACCAGTATCAATTGGTTTAGTTCCAAAAGAACTATTGTTTCTGCATTTAATAGTTTTGAGCATCCTTATTTTTATATGCAAAGTTCGATAACTGCTGTATGTCTTGTTTTACTTTTAAATTCCTAGATTTTACAACCATATGAGAATTTTAATTTCCATTGTTGTGGAGAAAGGCTTGAAAACCTGCATGCCAGCAGCTGAAAATAGCAAGCAGATCATGTGAACTTAAGACTTGTATACATGCATTTCAAATGTCATGAGCTCTATGCAAAATTTATGGCATGCTGAATATCTGGCTCATGATTTGGAAAAAACAGGTTTGGTACCGGGTTTTATATTACTTGAAATTCTGGACCTGTTGCAAGGTTTTGCAGAACTTGTAGATGAATCTGTTGTCTAAACTAGGGAATAACTTGGCTGAAGTCTGAGGATTAACCCCAGAGTAAATATGTACATTATCAGAACACTAAAACTCATTATTTCCTTTTGGCACCTCTCTTTGTATGCATTGTGTTTTATGGAGAATAACAAGGAATATTAATAACAAAATGTATTTCTCTGGGTTGAAATAATCAAAAATACCATTCTTTTAAAAAAGGGGGGGGGTGAGGCAGGAGGAGTATTTCTACTGTGAACTTAAATTTGTCTTCCTCTTATATTGATGGTATAGCTCCACCTTTGGGAAAAGTTTCGTGATGCGTTTAATCCAAAGTGTGGGCTGCTGAGAGCAGAGTCCTGGTACCTTCCCAGCCTTACCTTCTGTTTGCTGCCGCTTTCTTTGAGTCAGGTCTAATGATTGTGTGGTCACATGGCGAATCTCCCTGTAACTGATGACTGAAAAATCAGTATTTGGGAGGTTAGTTCACAGTCAGAACAGCAAGCGTGGTCTGATGCACTGAAAGTGGTGGAAGTATGCAGTTTGGGGCTGAAGCTCCCAGGGGCAGCCTGCCATGATAGCCTAAGCATATAAACAAAATGTATCCTTAGTTTTAGGTCAACTTCAGTCTAGTACTGGCATGAAAAGATGACGTGTTGTAACCTGTGACTGTTCCCATGAGCTCCTGAGTGGCCTGCTGTTGGGGTGGCACACACTGCTACTATCTCCCCTGCTAGTGCTTAGGTTCAAGGAGCTGCACTGCATGCCATTTTAGAGAGCCAAGGCAGCTGAAATTAGTAGTATAGGATGAGTCTAGTTCACCATGCAGCCATGCGTCCTCTTGTGCTGTGCAAGAGAGCAGGCAGGAGAAGGCAGAGCCATGGGAGGCAGGAACCTTCGAGGGCTGGCAGCCACCGGTGCTTGCATGAGCTGGCAGTGCTTGTGGAACAGCAGCCATAGTTTTCTGTCCTGCAGGAGAGCAGCTGCCTCCTGGATTTAATTTCCTCAATTGGTGTACCAGAAGTTTTGCCAAGCATGCAGCCTTGCCACATGGTGTGCAGGAACGGGTTAATTTCAGAGTGAAGAAAAGGCTACCTACCATCTAGCTGTGTTTTTTTCTGTGCAGTCAAAAGCTCCCTGTGTTGCTAGTGTATTCTGTTGGTTAGTGAAGCTAGACAGTAGACAGGGTGCAAGTGGCTAACCATGTGAGAAATTCAGTGACTGTAGGCTACTGTTAATTAACCTAGAATCTAGCAACATGGCATAGTGTCTCTGTGATAAGTTATATTATCTTCAGCAGCTCAATTAAGGAGTGAGACACAGAGCAGACATAACTCGGCAAAATAAACAGACAACTTAAGTCAGCCTTCATAATATGGTGCGACATCATGTAAATAAATGCAATAACTTATTTAGCGTAGTTAAGTAGTTTGCTGCTCAAAAACTTACTTGCATGACATCTCATTTTGAATAGGTTAAGTTGTGGCAAATTAGGTCTGTGCCTTCAGTCTGATGTATTCTGCAGAAAAGAGAGAAACAAATTCTCGACCAGAGATATGTCATTTGTGAATTGAAATTCTACATTTGTTTTCTATAGCAACAAACTGGAACATATGGATTCTATGTTTAAATGAATCACTTTCCATACTATTGCTGTCATGTTAGCATTTCTTGATGTGTGTGTGAGATAGTGTTAACCTTCTGTAATTGCTCTTAATTTTGACTGTTATTCTTCCATTACTAGACTGTTCTAAGATCACGAGTGTACATCTGGGTTGCAGTCTTTTATATTTAGAGGAGATAAGGGTGTTGTCCTTGCCATATTTCAATGTGGATAATTGATTTCTGTCTTTAAAATCGTATTGAGACTTTGGTTGCAGGAAGTGGTTTGCACCCACTTTGGTGTGGGTATGTAAGCTGAAAGTACTCAGTTGCACTTTAGTATCCTTTTAAAAAGTAAGATCTTTACTACATATGCCTATTTCACTCATAGGAGCCTGAATTCGTATATGGGATGAAGCTTATACTTTTGGGCCCATTGCAGAGTTTTATTGCATATCAAGACTTCTTGATCACTGCCTAATTGGAAGGGAGTAACAATTTCAAGAAGTGGCTGTATTTTGAAATGTTTGCACCAAAAATTGCCATATATCAGCTATTGTGTGTAACTGCCCATGTGAATGCTGTTCCCCCCACCAGGCAACTACACAGCAGCAAACCATGGAACAGGCACAGAGACAGTTGCTGTGAAAGCTAATGAACTCAGGTCCTAGTGTACCTGCATCCTCTGCCCATATGTTCACTTTAATTTACAAAGATGGTGTGTTCTTTAGGTAAATAAAATGTTCAAGCCAGAGGTGGTCATGAGCAGCACGTACATGTTTGTTCTTGTCTTCCCTGGAATCCAGCCCAAATGTCAGCCCAGTCCTTAGGAAGGGGCTTTGCTGCTACAATTCACTCTTTTTGGACATAATAAAGTGGTGAGCCAAAGTCCTTTGGTGTTTTCTCCATCCCCCCACACCAGACTGTTAATCAAAGGGCTACAGAGAACACAAGATTCCTTCCAAGACCAAGAATAAATCACTCCAAGAGACTGTCTCTTCGAAGCACCACCTGGTGATCCCTGCAATCATGATACATTCACATGCATCATGTATTTCTGTGGTTTCTGTTCCATTCAGGCTAAGGAAATACTAAGTTTTTGGAGTTATAAATGATTACACTGAAAATTTTCTTAGGTTTTGAAATAACAGAAGTTGTCATGTTTCACAAATAGCCTTCTAAAAAGCAGATGATACTGAAAGCAATCTGGTAAATAGCCGATTCATTCAGTTCATTGGCTTTGTTCATCTCTGCTTCAGATTTTATTCATACAAATCCTCTCCACTTGTTGAAAACACCATTGCTTGTAAGCATGGTGGTGTTAGGTGACCCTTCGCTAGTAGCTTTGGAGATAACTAAGGTGTGTCATAGCCAGATCTGTTTCATTTTTGCTTTTTTCTAAACCATCTACTAATTAGGTGATTTTTTTTTTTCCTTGTTTACAAGAAGCACAGTTTCAGACTAGACTCTTCAGGCACACGCCTTGCTTTTGTCAAAATGCTGCCAAAAATTTCAGTTGAAGAGCCATGAATGGGAAATGCTTCACAACAAAGCTGATGAATGGATCTGGCATAAGCTTTGTTTTATACTTACGTTCTTGGATCGAGAGCTAAGAAAATATCTTTAATTTCTTTTTCGATGAATATAGTAGATGTAACATTCTTCTCAACCAGGCTTTTTGTTGTGAGGATGTAAATGACATTGGGGCTTTTTGCCCCAGGTGCAGTGTTTAAGCTGTCAATGAATAAAAAATCACAGTAGGCATTTGGAATGTTTTCTTGCGTAACTGAGGGAAGGAATTGCACATGCCTTAATGGTTTGGTTCGTGCTGGATCTTCTCTTTGTTTTCTGCAAAAGTAACCTTGCCCGCTGTAATCTGAAAAAGAAAAATCGGAGGACAACCTTAATTTAAAACTACTAACAAAGTCAGAAAGCTGCGAGACATATGTCTCAGACATGTGTCAACTGCATGTGACATTGCAAGAAGTGTCCCTGGAGGACTAGCTTTTTTCTTGTCCGAGAAACTACTCAAATCCACTCTACAGAGACGGAAACCACTGATATTCTGACTTCTTCTTATGGTTTATTTGGGGCTTTTTAGCCTATAATGGAACTAATAGAATTGCTTATCTTGCCCAATGAGCTTCTAAACTAGTTTCAGTTGCGTAGTTGCATTTAATAAGTCAGGATCTCAGCATCTCCTCTGTATTTGAGAAGTGGGTTATGACAATGTGCCTCAGTGCTCCAGCCCGATGCAGTGAAATAACTTGATGGAAAGTTACAAAACACACAATTAAGTCATTGAGGTCACCCCTGCTTTGACACAGGCAAGTAGAAGGAGCCTTTTCTTCCACAGGGAAGTGCAAATTTAATACATGTTGGACCTTTACTCTAGGAAAGGGGTACTACTTTTCAGTGGTGTCATGGTAAGTAGAAATTGGCATTATGTGGTGCTAAACTGAAAATTAAGCATATGGCTAAGGTCCTGCTGTGGTTTTTATTTGTTAGCCTAAACCTATAAAAATTGTTCTGGTTCAGGTATAATGTCTGTTTCTCAATGGGGAAATCTCATTGTAAGTGTTAGTGGAAGATGTCATATGTGTAGCTGGCAAATGGCAGCACTGGTGAAAATAAATAGTATCTAGCTCTTATTTAGGGTTTTGAATCAGCAGATCTCAATTCATTTCACAAGGAGGAAAGGATTATTAAAGACTGTTTCAAGTACAGAATTGAGTAGTCTTCAGTGATTTTTTCCTTATGTTGTTTCTGTGTGGAAAGGGTTTTTGGCTGAGGTTTTTTTTTTTTTCCCTACTGAGAGATCTGTGACCTGTCCCCTACATGTGCAGTATGTGTTCAATATGGTGCAATTTGTTCACCAGCTATGTGCCTTTCTTGCCTTCTGGAAATTGTATATTTGATAGTAGCAGAGCTTACATGTGCTTTGTAGAGAAGCTTGAACCAACTTTTGTTTCCCCTGCAGATGAAAGTGGCATGAAGAAGGAGCAATATACGCTAAGAGATTTGGCATCAGGCAATCACTTCTCTGGAGGATTAAGTGAAGCCTTCAAAAAGGCATCCTTTTCCCTTTTACTTACAAGATTCATAACCCAAACTGCTGGCTTTCTTCATGGGACTTTTTTTTACAAGAAGCCTTAAAATACAGCTTCTTACATTTATTTACTTGGATTCTTCTCTCTAATTTGTATATGCAATAGTTTGACTCCTCCAACAATTAAATGATGAGCTGGCAAAAAAATGTTGTTCTGAAATGCAGCCTAGGTAAAGCTATCAAACTAGATGGTAGAGTGAGCTATAGTCTGTGTTTGTAGAGCAGAGGAAGAAAACCGCATTGTACAATGTCTGCTTTTTCAAATTCTGCTATTCTTCTAAAAATCTGTGCCCCACATGTCAGTCATCTCTTGTTAAAACAAGGTCTCTGACCAAGAGCCTTCATTGAATAAGAATTACAGTAACATCGTCCAAAAGCTCACAGACTGGGAACTCCTCAAAACCTGGTGTGGGAGGAATTTTTTTTTTTCCTTCACTTGTCATAAAGTTAGTATATGGGACTTCTTGGGCATGAGGGGACAAGGGAAAAAAAAATAGGTTGTGAACATTATTGTTAATCCAGATGCTTAGAAATGAGCAGTCATGTTTTCCCAAAATATCTGATTCAAAAATAATTATGTATTTTTAAAATGATGCCTTTGCGTTTTGTGCCTTCCAGATAAAATGCTCATCTCGTTTTGTTTTTCTCAGCAATCCCAAGAATTACAAAACTACTATTTAAAAAGATACCAGCAATTCCTAAATACATTCTTTTCTTCTTGTTTCTGGAGTTTTCATTCAAACATCTAGCATCATCGGAACTGGAGCATTTAGTAGCAATATTATTCATGTAAATTGAATTCCTTCTTTCCTGTGCCCGCCCTCTTCTCCTGCTAAAATGTTGGAATACTTTGGCAGTGTAGCACAGTAAGGGATGACAGTGTGAATAATAGTATCAGGTAAGTTTACTAAATGCCTCTAAAAACAGGACTACAGGTTGTTCAGTACACAGGCAGAGATGAATGTAAGTTAAAAAATTGCATTACACATGTAAATTTCAAAATGAAACCAGATTTTTTTCTCAGAATTGTGCCAGCCTCTTCAGGAGAGGTAGGATTCCATTCTGAAACTTCTGCGTGCTTTCTGTGCATGTGAAAACATTTTTGGTCATGGCAGTATCCCACCACACTTCAGTCAAGAAACAATCCTCCATTTTTCATCATCCCAAAGTTGATCACCAAAATTGCTCATGATGATACATCACAATGAACAGAACCCAAAACTTCTAGAAAGGATCAGTACAGTAAGTGTGCTTCGCTCTGTCACTGGTATCTTCTGAGACACTGGTATCTCCTGTTTGCCTCCTGGCAGGCAGGCAAAGATTAAAATCTTGATTGTCGGAAGGCATGGCTGTGATGGCATGTCCTGACAATGGGGCATAAGCCCAAGGCAAAGACTTTGAATGCAAGACTGAAACATCCCTCAATTTGGGCTCAGACAGTTTTGTTTGCCACGTAGAATCCATTATAGTTTGCAGGTGGGAGAGGTGATGTTATGGAGGAAGGAATTCAGGGGAGCTCTGGTATCACAGCTACAGCACACCTCTAACTAATGAGTTCGTATCAGAAAATTAGAGAATCTGCGTAAGTATTAATAAGAATGAAGTAGGATTTTCTGTGTTCACTGTACAATGTAAGGTCTTGCTTCCAAATTATATGCTGTTACTAGTTTCCAAACTTTTCATTAACGTGATGTAGAAAAGACTATGTCACCCTTGTGTATGTTATTTACCGTTTTGCTTTGTCTTCCCTCTCCAGCACCTACAGAACCCTGCAAACTTCCATAATGCAGCAACAGAGCTCCTGGACTGGTGCGGAGATCCCAGAGCCTTCCAGAGACCATTTGAGCAGAGCCTGATGGGTTGTTTGACGGTATGTCTGCTCCCTCTGTGGTGGTGGTTCCTATCCTCTCTTTTATACTGTATGCAGTCTGTCATGGCCAAGGGAACTTGATTTTCAGAATCAGCATTTTGTGGTGGTTTCTTTCCACTTTATCTTAAACAGGTGAAACCAGATCCTGACAACTGTTTATGTGACTCCATTACTTAACAGGAAGCAAGATGCAGTGAAAGAAGTTAAATCATAAAAGGGAAAAACATTTATAGTTAGATTACTTACACATGCATAGGCTATGTTACTTGATATGAACATACAATATTTATTTTCATGGTTTGAAATTGCTAAGCAAGCTGTGTTCTTACAGACTTAACGGACTTTTCAGCCATTTGTTTTCCTTTGCTCATTTTTGGTGGGACCAGAGGACTACTTGTCTTCCATACCAGGTACACTGTACTTTCAGCTAAACAGTGTTTCTGACGTACCTGTTAGGCTTACTTTGTTACTTATATTCACTGCAGGTCTAGTCCTGACATGCTAATTCCAACAGTTTTATTGACTTCAGTGCTCCTCTTTCTATTCACTCTGTATTAAGACCACTGGAGTTCCTAAAGCAACTTCATTATAATGCATTGAAAATATATTTTAGTGTGTACACAACAGCATTTTTTGTTTTGAAAGTTTTATTTCCCATGCACCCAGTAGCAGGATCCAGTCCAAAATTGTTATGTGGAGTCTAGACTCTAGAAGAACTAAATTCTGACAGGAGTGTTCAAAAGCTTCACTGCAATTTGCAGAACAAGTTGATATAAATAGTCACAAAGGACATGGACATTTTAAAATTACTACTGAAGAGAGCATCATTGTATTTGTTGGGGGGCAGAAATGCCTGGATTATTTTCATGTACCATATAGCTGATATATATAAAACAGACACTAAGACTGAGGTTTAGTTGCCAGAAATCCAAATGTTAAGGAATGGCTCCATCTTAATGTGCTCAAGTGTATAGCATCCCTCAGCTTTCTGTGTCAAAAAGTTAAAATAAATCCAATGTTACAAGGAGGTGCATATCATTCTTGCAATCAGAAAAAAATTAAAGAAAGTTAGAAATGTTAGTAGAGTCCAAAGATAAGATATTTAACAATTCTGTTGGAAGTAAAAGTTATATATAAGCTTAATCGTGCGGAAAATGTACATAGGATCTCATGTGACCATAAATGTATTTTATTTAAACTTTTTTAAAACTTTGCTAGCGTTTTCAGGTTAGCATTTGGGAAAGGAGACATTCAGGTCAAGTATACTTAGGCAGCCTGTGCATAGTATTTCTCTGCAGACCTCTGCTAGAACATTGTAAATCTGACCCGCAACTTCCTTGCTGTTTAAATTTTTTCTTTCTATGGAAGCATATCTGCAGCCCTGCCCAAGTGCAGGTTCAAAATAAGGTCTGATGGGTAGTGATTCACCATCTTCACAGAAAGTAGGGAAAGCGAGAAGGAAATGCTCAATGAAAAATAGTGAGGTAAAACACACAATACCTGCTTTCAGAGTTTCTTGGAATGAAAATACCATCTTCTGACACGAGAGAAAGAGAAAAAATCCTTATAATCCACGTACTGTTATGATTTGAACAGCATGTATTGCTTTGCTTCATACTCCTCCCTGGAACTGGAACAGGCTGGCATGAAATCCCCTTTTCCCAAGCTTGTTAGGGGAGAGCACTATCTGCAGTGTAGTTCCCTGGCAGCAGCATCATCTTTATCACGTTGTAATCTCATTATATTCCTAACAAGTGAAAAACACAGGAACTTAAGTTGGCTTGTTTTGTGTTAGATAAATACACAGGATTTGCAGAAGGCATGTAAACTGCAATGAATGTGTTTCTTGTTCCTAATTTTAAAATCTCTTTAAGGAAGGTATTCTTTAACTTCTCACTGTGTATATCCCTCTTCCTGCTTCCCATTAAACAGGCTTAACTACATGGCTGTACCCCAAGAGGTTGATAGTTCCTGTATTTTCCTAATAAGTAGCAGTATAGTGGGGAAGGTCTCCTCCCCCCTACCCCCGTACATAAATTCTTCCTGTCTGAGCTTGCTCATATATCACTTTGTCTTGGTTTGAAAGACAGGTGTCTGCCAAGGAAGGCAGGAGCCCCCCCCCCCCGGAATGGCAGATGCAACCCC
>JAVJGG010000094.1:15240404-15255880 GCA_035590195.1 Aviceda cuculoides | reverse complement strand
CATCTGCCATTCCGGGGGGGGGGGGCTCCTGCCTTCCTTGGCAGACACCTGTCTTTCAAACCAAGACAGTGGGTTTTTTATTTTATCTAATTTTTGCAAGTTTGAATCCAGAGTCTTAGCCAGGATATTAACAACAATCAGACTTTTAAGTGTAAAGGATTACAGGCTGATCTACCAAGCTGGAAATGTTTTTTGATTTGTCAAAAATAATTGCATTCCTTCTCATAAATTATTTTTTCTTTCCTATCTAAAACTTATAATTGTAACTGTAAAAAGAAACAGGAGAGAAAACAGTAGGTGTGTTCTGGGGTTGTGTATTATTGCACTGACTATCCCAAATTCTCATTTCATTTCTCTCTACTCAATTTTGAGATTAGGAGGGTTAAAAAAATTTAGGGAGGGGACACTCCCACCTGATAAAGTCATGTGAATCTGTAATTTCTAAATCAATAGGAACAACAGAAACAATAAAAATCTACCTGGGAATTTTATCCATGCTAATTCTTTCTTAAGTAAGAAATTCGGTTCTTAATTGTTAATTACGAAAAGCGGATATTGGAAAAAGTTCAGAATAATAAGATTCATGTAATAGTGTGGAGTAGGTAGGGCAGAATCATGCGTGTGTTTACCATTCGTAGGTTATCACATATGTTGCTTCTTCACTCTGTTCTGTACTGTTGCTTTTGGGGGGGAATCAGTCCTGGATGCAGATAATTGCAGTGTCATTAATTTAGAAAGAAGATTTCAGATGGAGATAGGGGTGGGAAAAGGATATTTTCTTGTATTGTAAGCTATTTAGGATAGGGGCTTTCTTTTGCTTCGCACAAGGAAATGCTGTTCTGTTTCTTATGGAGTTCCTTGACCATTGTTTCAATGCAAAACAGTAAGGTTAAGAATAATCTGTTTTATCTATGCCTCTGAGTCTGAAGTCATCCTGTGCCACTAGAAGGCAATATAAAAGCTCTGCTGTGTATAACTTTAGCATAGTTTGCCAGAAAGACCGCAGTATTGTGTTTATACTATGCAGATTTTCATGAGGATACATTCTTGGCTGAAAGCTGAGTTGCTGGCCTGGAGAAACGGTTGACTGCTTTTCATCCTTAACCCCAGTCTTTGATTTGCCTAGTTTTGCTAGTCCTTCTAGATCAGTCCAAAAAAATTAAAAAAATCTTCTTTCCCTCTGCACAGGCCTATTTATTCTAAAGCTGTAGTAAATGTGCTTCCCAGTATGGTATTGTTGAAATGCAGCAACTGTGACACTGATCACATCATAGGAGAATGCTGCCCATCAGTGAGGAGGAGGACATTTTAACCTAAAGGACTGGGCACTGCTCTTGAGAACAGGGCCAGGAACTGCATGTGACACAGAGACAGAGACTTAGGAACTTCTCATCCTGAAGTCTCAAGTACAGTAAAATGTATTCTGTACAATCTTTGCATACATTTCTCTTGCATTATTTCTTCTGGAAAAGCTTTGTCTCTCCAACTTTCTTGATACTACTAGTCCTTTCTTCTGGCAAGTGGGCAAATAACCAGATCACCGGAAGACTCCTGTGTTCAGTTTGCTGTGCTTGCACTGGAAGCTACTGGAGAGCAGTGCCCCATACCATGTTTCTACTGTGGCTATCACAGCAGATTCAGCTGCCTAACACTAGTGCTGACAAGCGAGTTAATTTTGCAAAGAGCTCAAGTAACCCCTAATGAAGCTTTCTCTCTTTCCCTTTGCAGGTGGTTAGTCGAGTGGCAGCTCAGCAAGGATTTGACTTGGATCTTGGATACAGGCTACTGGCAGTATGTGCAGCCAACAGGGACAAATTCACTCCAAAATCAGCTGGTAGGAAAAGCCTTTTTTTGGTGTATTACTAATTCTTGGATGGTCATATTCTGAATAAATGCTACCTCCTACTGTCTTGCATTCTTTAAAAAAAAAAACAAACACAAAACAAACCACCAAAAAAACCCCAACAACACAAAACCAAACACGTATTTGGTGGCAATAGCGCTGCTGCTTTTAGCATTTCAGTGGCATACTGTTCTGAGGATACATGACTTTGGAAATTTCGTAATTTCCCCAACTAGTGCTGTTCACCACCCTGTTTGATCTTATAGATGAAATGTTACTTCCAGAAGCATGGATGTTCAGTAATTTCATGGTGGGAATGAACACACTCAGGCCCCTCCATCTTGGTAAACCATTGATTTCCTGTCACTTGTCAACCTCTAAATGTTTCACATTCGTTCTGCGCTCGCCGATATGTCTGTTGCCAAACTTTTATTCACTGACTGCGTACATCTGTGCAAACAAGTACCATGGTTTCTTGTACATCTAGTCATTAGCTTTAGAATTTTGAGCCAAGAGTAGGTGGCAGTGCTATTGGTGTAGTATTAAGTAGTCGTTTTTTCCAGTATTTCATGGCAATAACCTGTTACAGGACTCTGAGTAGCAATATTTGATCGTGATATATTGCCATTGCTTCTCTGTATAGTAAAAGTAGAAAATGCACTTCAGGGTCTTTCTGCTTCCAACATGTTTGATTTAACTGGAGCGTTTAATTCTGGTTCTCCTTTTCTTAGCTGATGGATGTCAACATAATGTGCACTGGCTTGGAAAACAGGCAGATAACTGTTCCATTCCAGACTGAGCATGGGTAACTTTTCTGCTTAGTACTAAACTGATATGCAGTCCCCGTTTTAGAACATCAGAGAAGGTTACCTTCTTCTGAAACAGTGATTTGTAGTCAACTGATTGGGTGTTAACATTTCTTTTCATGTTCCTTTTCAGTTTTTATCAGCCCCAAACTTCGTTACTCAGGGCTACCTTTTGTCCTAAGCGCTCTAAGCAGTTCCTCATGCAAAAGTGGCTTTCAAATCAAGGCATGTTCACTGGACTTACTGATTTATTTTTTTGGGTGGGAAGGGATCATTAATTTTACTAATTTTACCAATAGAATAATCTGTCTGATTTTTATCTGGGAAAACTGTGTGGAAGATAAAACATTCAGTTGACCAGGCACAATCTCCCTTTTTTCTGAATTTCTAGTTTCTCCAATAGTTAGCTATCACATCTCTTCTTGATTTTTTTTTTTTTATTAAAAAGCTTGTCAGATGAGGATTTCCAGCTATGAATGCATTAAGTGAGACATTAAAACTTTATTTCCTTTGAAAATACGCCTATTAAAAGTAGTCATACACCCCCCTCTCTTACCAATTCTTCCTGAGGTGTGTCTCTATCTGTGTGTTAGTGAAGGTGAGGTTCTGAATCGTTGGATCTTTTCATGTTGTAGTCCTTTTCTTTTAGGGCTTGGGTGAGGGAATAGTCTTGAAAACCACTGGTCAGTCATCACGTCCTAGAAAAGGCCAGTGTCAGTATTTGATTTCTACCAGTAATTACTTTTTGGGAATACATGCTTTTTTACCAGCTCATTACTGTACCAATCTGTACAGATTTCAGTCTTTCCATTGTTAATTGCTACAATACTGGGAGAGCTGGTAATGAAATCATGTGCTCTCAGTGTATTCTAAAAACCATCTTAGTCCTTTGCTTTGCTTCCTATTTCCCAGTTGCATATTCAACTACTTTATTTCCAGTGATCTTAAATATTTGGTTTCACAACTACTTTAGTTTTACCATGTATACAGTTGTTTCGCCAGTTATTCCAGGGATTTCAACATGCCCATCTACATTGTGTTTTTTAGTGCTCTTACTGTCTGTGTTAAATACTCATATTTTGAGGTATACTATAATGTATTTTGGAAATGTCACATATAGCCGCTACTTCAGGGATGTCACATTCATATACGATCTGTGAGAGCTATATCATTGAATGGGCAGCTTGTAATCCCAGCCTGTCAGTCTTTCGAGTGTGAGGTTGTTTCAGACTGTTCTGACTTTTTTTGAAAGGGTTCATTTCCACATCTGAGTGGATTAACATTTTCTGATTGCTAAAGCAACAGTGGCTCTGCTCATCATTCAGGTTTTGTAAAAATGTTGAGATTGTCCTTTGCTTTTTTTTTTATACAGTGTGCATTACTGAAAGCTGCCTTTCATGATTTGCTTAAGTTGTTGTCAAGGATGCTTGCATGTTGTTTTGAGTAACTCATTCTTTTTTCTGTTACATCTATTGAAAGACACCTTTAACACTTCTTCCAGTCACTTTCCTATAGAAGTCCCCTGATGTAGATATCAAATGGCATTGTTTTTAATGAATAAGCATTTGTTTTTCCCTTTCTTCAAGCTTAATGGGAATTTACAATGGTTTGAATTCATTCCTCCAAGTATGAATTTAATGCTGCCAAAGGGATCACTCTGGAAACATTTTTAATCCATATTGTTCAGTGTCTGACATTCTGAAATGTAAGGAGAAAAAAAACTTTTTTAATTGAAACACATTTGAGTAAGTGAACACTGGGGAAAATTTTTGCACCAAATCCTTTCAAGGGCCATCCACTGTTAGTACCTCTTTACAGCTTAGGACAAGGCTTGTTGACTGACGTGCTGCAGGCTGGGACGCCTGGCAGTGGTGGCTGGCAGGCTTTGCAGCTCTGCTGCGTGGAGCAGGTGGACCACCCCGGCCTCATGTCCCTCGGGTCTACCAGTCTGCAGAGGCATCTGAACCAGTGCAATCGGTAGCCATGCTCCTGTTCTCTGGTGATTCCCAGCCTGAGCATGCTCGGGGACCTGTACTGGCAGAAGAGCTTTTGCTGGTACAGCTTGTTTTCTGTTTGACTGGCTCCCTGAGCTGGCTCTCCGCAGGGCCCCAGCAGAGTGAGGGTCCCCGTGGCAGTGCCCGAGGGTCTCGGTTATCCCTGGTGGAAGAGAGCTGGAGCCTGAGGCTAGAGGGCAGAGCAGCCAGCGGCCAAACCAGCTCAGCTCTATGGGAAACTCGCGCCCCTGGCTCATGCAGTTGGCCCTGCGCTCTTTCATCCCAGGCGGTTTAAACTGTTTTGGTGGTAGCTCCTTGCTGAGCTGAAGAGGTTGAGGAGTGATTACAGGAGCTGCAGATGGTAGATCAGAATACAGGCGAGCGTGGGGGGAAGCAGGGAGAGATGAGAAGCTGGAGCCAGGTGGGACAGCAGCCTTCTCAGGTGGCACAGCCTCAGCCGGCTGGAAGGCAAGGGAACAGACCGACAGATGTCAGCTCCTTGGCATTTCCCATCCAGGGCCGTTTGGTGTGGCCGAGACAGTGTCCAGTGTCGTGCTTTTTTGTCTCGTTTTGCTTGACCAGTGAGCTAGTTAACAATTAGCTAACACAAATTGTTTTGGAGAATGCCTTGAGGGGAGACTCGTGTGGCATGAAAAGTATTAAAAATTTGTCATGTGTGTTTTTAAATAGTAGTGATGATTTAATGACTGTGCCTTTTGTCTCTGCTTTCTGGTGTTTGTACCTGAAATAATAGCTGTGCCTCCTTTTATTCTTCTAGCCCGTGCTGCTGCATCTGGGCTGCTGCCTCAGCAGGAGGTCAAATACAGCATTTCCCACCCTGAAGACAAATGACAAAGCCTTTAAAAATGTATGTCTCTCTTTCGGTGACAGCTGCTCCCCGAACCTTCCACGGCAAATTCCTTTGCCTCGTTGTGACACCTATAGAGAATGGCCCATCAGGTTAGCTGCCTGCTCGTTTGCTTTCAAACTGCAGCAACCTCAGTCCCCGTTAGTGTGTGAGTGCATGGGTGTTTGTATATTCCGGTTTTTCTTCCTTAAGCCTGAAGAAGACCTTCTTTCTGAATAGTGCTTGCTTGGACCTTTTCTGGGCATGACATCAGCTGCTTCCATCCTTCTTGTAGAAGATTTTAAGTGATTTGGTAGCTTTATTTTAAGGTCTGCTGTTCAAGTAAAACAGAGTTCACCTATTGGAGTGTTTATTAAAAAAAAAAAAAAAGGAATAATTTTCTGTTCTGAAATATTTTTTTTTAAAAATAATTTATCGAGCTACTGAACTTCATTGCTCTTGTAGCTACTTTTGCTTTTGTCAGGAGGCCAAGCTGAGGCCAGACAAGGGGACGACAGGATGAGATCATACAGGGAGCTTTGTCAGAAAAGGACAGTGTTCAGTATTTGTGTAAAGAGAGAGAGAGGGAGAAAGGAGCCTGAGGGCAGAACTGTGCAGAAAAGGTACTTCAGCAATCACTGAGAAGCTACAGAAAACAAATGCTGTGATAGCTTGGATGGGCAACTAAGTGTTAGATGTTTGATAGCAGAGATAGCAACCCCTTTTGATACTGCTTTGTTTTTAGTCCCTTAGGCTCTGCCTGATGTGCTTTTGATTTTACTTTTCAAGAGCAGTATTACTTAATAATCGTAATTTTATATGAAGCATAAACTGAAACTTTATGATATTTGAGGGCTTTATGTTTTCTTTATTTCTTTAGCTTTAATCATTGTAATATAACTGTAAAATAATAGGGCCGTTCTTAATGGATATCATACCAAAGCTGTGAATAAATTGGACCCCATGTTAACAAAGGTATTTTCAGTGAGAGTACTGTCAAATGGTGGTGTTAAAACATCACTAGACAAGATACTGAGACCAAAGGTATGTCCTCATCAGGGTATATCATCGAACATGTTTTACTGCCTTGTTTCAAAGCAATCGTATAGATTGAGCAAAGTGTATTTTGGTGTATTACTGAATCAAACTTACAGAAATGAGAGATAAAGAGAGAAGAAATGAGGGTGCAATATGGATGAGGAAAAGGTAGAAATTAAGGATAACCTCTGGATTATGGGGGACAATAAGGTTAGATGAACACTTTGCCTAAGTTTCCAGTAATAATGCTCACATTATCTGTGGAGACAAGGCAAAGCGAGGTGGCTAAAAGGATTACAAGTGTAGAATGGAAATTACTACAGCCAAGGCTGGTGGTATCCCTCCAGCTTGAAGGGACCAAGTGATCAACGTGCCTGCATTTGGAAAGAAATAGCATATGAATTGTCAGTCTCATGCCTCACACCAAAGATTTTCAGTGAATCAGTCAAGTCAAAATGGTCTCACATGACTGGAGAAGAAATACAAATGCTGTACCTGTACTTAGGAAAGTGGATGATAAGAAGAATGAGTAGGCAGCTTTAAGAGAGCAAGTAGAAGAGCTTGGCTTGGGTTGTTCATGAAATGAAAGCTGAGCAGAGTTATGAAATGTATGTAAATACCAACAAACAACTTAGAACAAGAAGAGCTATGAAGCTACAGGACAGCGTTGGCACAAAAACATATAGGTGTAAATTGAATAAATTATTGAAATAAGGGGGAATTCTGAACTATTAGGGCAGTTGCATTTGTTTTCAGTTAGAATGACAGCAGAGAGGGAGGGTGCAGAGGAAAGGAAAATGGAAAATCAAACTGCCTTTTAAAAGATAAAATTCAATAAATGTGAAACTGACTGTATAATGTGGTTCTTGATGTAGTTGCAGGCTGATTAAGAACCTTTTATCTCTGTAGTCCTAAATTCTCGCTTCATTTCCATGCGGCTGTCTGATCCATTGGTACTTAAGAGTTAGTGTCCTAAAACTGTCCACTTGACAGTCTTCATTAAAATAAAGGCATCATTTTCTTTTAGCTGTTACCTTCCGAAACAGCTTTTGATGCAGAAGACTGACTACATTTCAGGTGATCTCTAGGTTCGCTTCCTAGCTCTTAGCAGGAATTCTCACTGTGTGCCCTTGGCTGCTTTGCTCTCTGTTTTGTAGTTTTATATTTTTGAAGCAAGGATAATACTACACCTTCCATCTCACTTTTATTTGTCAAGTTTAAAAATAAATTCAATATTATGCAGGACAGAAACTACCTCTTCCCCTGTAGGTATGTATCCAGTGCAGTAAAGCTGTTGTTTCACCTGGGACACTTATGCTTTGTTATCATACAGATAAAATAATTCTGTTATGGAACATATATTGGCAAGGTATGCCTTTGTTGCAACTAAGGCTCTCTTTCCTAAAGATTTCCAGTATGGATACTACAAATAAATGAGTAATTCATTCTTAATTAATTCAGATTATGGGGTTAGTTTCATTAGTTTCTGTTAATGAAGTTGGCACTTCCCTTTGACCAAAGAGAAGCATAGTCAGTTGCTTAGTGGCAAGCAGCATGTCTGTAGTCTGTGACAGCCACATTTACATTGACTGCAGAAAAGGGGATCACAAGGAAGGCACAGTGGCCTTTGCCCATTTGTCTTGCCCATGAGTTTACTCAGAACAAAACTCTAAAAGACCTGCAGTTTGGAAAATTATATCCTGTGTCTTGAGCCCTCTGTCAGGTTGGCTAGGCATGCAGCAGACTTGTCAGGAGTCAGCTCTCAAATGTCTTGAGATGGAGCATCTGAAGAGCCCGCAGAATGAGAGATGCTCTGCCCCACGGGGCCTTACTTGTTCAAGCTGTTCCTGTTCTCTTCGTCCGAGATGTCTGCTGATGATGCATTTGGTCTGCCTTCTACTCTTAGAACAAACATGATCATACTCTGACAGACTTTTTTTATCCTTGGGTTGGCAATTCCTCTTTATCTTTAATGTGAGTTTTAGGGCCTCATGACATATCTACGTGGATAGGTATTATTTTGTTGGAATGGAAATTTGTTTCCTCTTTGGCATTCACCACTCTGTTGTGCACTTGAATGCCTGTGTTTATAAAGGAGGTTGCATGGTCGAGCTGCTGCTGCTGCTTTATTCTATCTAGCCAAAATACCAGGTAGTTTATCTGGCCCGTTCTTTTTGACATTTGACAGTTCCTTGTTACCGTGGTACCAATTCTGACTTTGAGAGATGTAGCAGTAAAACTGTTGCCAGGTTGGAACATTTTTGCACTAATACCTTTACTGTAGCACTGAGGAAAATTGCAGAGACTCAACTATAGCAACGAGCTAGCTCTGCTGTTTTCTTAGTCTGTGCCTTTTATTTTAATGAGGCTGGTACTTACCTGAGTGCTCACTTTGCTGTGGATTTGAAGTGTATAGTGAATTAGTTTATCATGCAATTCCTGGGCAGTATCTTTTCCTAGTGTGTGCAACACACTTTCGCTTGGACTGGAACTGACATTCTCCAGAGAAGATTGCTGTTGATTTCTATCGCTGTTTCCTGTCTTTGGCTTCAGGGATCCCATATGTGCTGAGAGCAACTGAAAAATTGGTGATAGAGACAGACTAGAGCTTGGTCTCCGCGTGAATTTTGATATTTTTTTTCTTCTGTTGTTTTGAGTAACATATCTGTCCCTCTGAACATGAGGTAAGTCACAAATGGAAAGTAGGAAGGGAGGCAGCTGTGAAAACTTACATATATTCATGGGAGAGAAGAAAGCAAACTCTTCAGAATGGCATTTGCCCTTTACAAGTTACCTTTTCTCAGCTTACAGCATGCAGTCCTGAACGTGTTCCCTTTTGAGCTGCAGTGCATCCAAGTGTACCTCACTGCCAGTGGTCTTTTATCAGCCTGTCTGTCTTGGAGGCATTCAGAGAAGTTTGTGAGCAGTCCAGCTACGAGAACAGTAACATAGCAACTTCCACGGGGATTGGTTGGGTTTTTGCTGCTGGAGGGCTGAATGACCAAAAGCATAAACTGTGCGAACAGATCAGATCATCAAGCTCCGGGACAGCAAGTTCACTACCTAAATACAATTGAGATTCCACTGGTCAAAATTTCAGATCTGTTCCTAATTCCTGCGGGTTCGTCTGCAGCATGTAGTCAGCCTGTTAAGAAAAGTTCTTGCTGTGAATACTCTAGGCATGACACTCTGTGGAATGCACTGCTTGGTAGATGAGATGTTTTATGTAGTATTTCTCTTTAAAAAGTGAAAATTCCATACTGAGAAGCCTTACTGAGTAAGTGTGTTAGTTTTTCATCTTTTCTAATGCCCATGTTCAAGTACACCTGTTAAAGTATGCCGATAGCAAGGTATTTACTTAAGTGCTATGTGATAAAATACATTCATTTAAATATCAGTTAAAGAATAATCGAAGAATCGTAAGGATTCATCATCATAGATTGCTCTAATTTGTATTAGTCTTTGTCCCTCTTCAGAGAGGGATTTCAAGGAGAAAGACCACAGAATAACATAAAAAGGATTTGAAGAGAGCTACTAAGTAATATATTCCCAAAACAAATGCAGTAGTGTTCCTTATAAAGTGTGCTATTTTTCTGAGAAGTTCCATAGAGGTTAGTATGTTCATGTTTGATAAGGATTCTGGATTATTTCCATTTTATGGATTCTTTTTGTCTCAACTTCAGTTTCAATAACACACGTAAAGAAAACCATCAAATTGGCTTTCCTTTGCAGGTTTTCTGGATACTGAGGTAAATAGTCCCTTTTTATAGTCTGATTAAAACTGCAAGGAGATTTGTGTCTTGTGAACTTTTATGAATATCCTAATAAATCCAGTACTTTCCATATTTATTCCTGACACATCTGTATATGCTAAATCGTGCTTTGTAGCAGTTGTCAATAGCACCTGACTTGAGGAATAAATGGAAGAAATAAGGTTTAACTCAAAAAAAAAAAAAAAAAGTAAAGAAGTTTAGTAGCTTAACAATAACAAAACCCAAAAGGTGTGAATCTGAAACTAGAAACTTAAGCTGTTTTGGATCTTAGTTCTGTGACTTAAACCAGGCTTTTAGGAAAGACTGGATGTGAAGTCCAAGAAACAAGTCTATGATGGTCAATGTGATTCTGCTCCTGTAAGATGCCTCCATAAACGTAGTTGTTGCTGGCTCTGGGGCTTACAGATAGGATTTCCTAATGTTCTGGAAGAAGGAATTACCAAGCATTACGATGCCTGGATATCGTGCCGTCCTAAGCAAATCTCTGACTCTTTTATCTGTCTGTATAGTAGCTATCTGTTGTACTTATGCTTTGTTGTTGTGAATATGTATTTCTTCTGTGCACTGTTACAAAGAAACAGTTTTTCTTTGTCTTTTGTATGAACTGAGTATCTGCTCACCTTCAGAGATTCACTTTCAGCAAAACTTAAAGTAGTAGCATTTCATACAGAAAGTTAGCTTATATGAAATACAAGATCAAACTAATGGTTAAATGCAAGCCCCTTCAATATATTCCTTATTTCTTTGAGAAATGCCTGCATTTAAAGTGTGCTGGGGTTACTAATTGTAGTGGACAGAACAAGTTACAGATTTTTAAATCCTTCCCGCCTGTGTTGTTGCTTCCTAAAGCCCTGTTTACGGCTCTGTAGATTCGAAGCTGCAGCCACAGACAGCAATCCCTAGTTTCAGGTTTGCAGACTGGTTTAAAATGTGCATCTTCTACAGCAAGCTCTTACAGGAAACATAAATTTAAACATTTTTAACAGCAAATATTACTGACTTGGCTTTGAACTCAATAATAGAAGGCTGAACAGGGGCTGCTCCTGAGGAGATAAATTGAACACAGAACATCTGCGTACAAAGCAGGGTATTTGTTTCTTGTGCGATAGTCTCCCCTATGATTGTCTGGTCAGACCCAAATGACATTAATCTTGCTCACTCTGGAAGATATTGTCTTTCCGTCATAGAAAAAACAAATGAAATTATTTAGTGTATTTACTACAGAAGCAATTTCAATTAAGGCAAAGAACCAGAGAGACCTCTGGGTTCTCAGTGTGAAAAATGACTCACTGCTGGTCTAAAATGAGATTGGGAGATGTAAATTGTTGGAAATTTATAACAGTTGCTGTCTCCCACTGGAAATGTTGGAGTGGTCCTAGTGGTCCTTGAAAAGCCAGATACCATTGCAAGCAATAAGGGGATTTTGCTTTAGAGGTCTTCTAGTATTACAGCCGAATGTGTGTGTTTGAAATAACTAGCAATAACTACAGTAACTGACTTGACCAAAGGAAAAGAAACAAGGTACTGGAATTGTGTCACTGTTGTGCTGTCTTGAGAGCAAAAGCAAAGACTTAAGGTAGATTTTTGTTACAACCAAAATTGTGTAAACATCCTTTCTCTGTTCTGTTACAACTTCTAGCATGCTTTACAGGACAGTAAATTGGTTTTAAATTCTTATTTAAAATTTTACTCAATTTATCTAAATATACATCAGATACCTAGGATGAGCATCATTGTGAATCAGAGAAGGGCTAGGCTGACATTGTGGTCTAGCAACTGTCAGAACAGAAGAAAGACAAAATGTTCTTCCAAAAGAGAGAGATTCTTTTTTTTTTCTTTCAGGGTGTGGAAAAATTAATACATAAAAACAAAAACTTTGGTTGGAGCAAATTCTGTGTTTGTTTGATTCTTTGCAGCCAATTACTGCTCCCAGCTTGCAGTGATAGAGAAAGAAGGCAGAAGCTCCTCAGCCAAGGCAGTGGCAGTACAGTATGATAGCTGCTGCTCAAGGAGTTCCTGCCTCTGTGCTGCTTTCAGTTATATCAAAACAATTTTGTGAAGCTGTGTGATTGGCATGGGATCTGTGGACTGATCTGCCTTTTAGAGAATCTTGATAGAGGGGTGGAAAGAAGTTGTGTTGCCTGTTTTGTGTAAGCGGGATCAGCCCCTACACAGAATCATTCAGTGCCTCTAAAGGGACAGAAAACTGTGATGAGAAACAAGAATAATGTCTGTGAGCAAAGTCCTCAAGCCTTTGACGCAAAGCTGGTGGATCACTGCTGGAGGCTCAATGGGATCTTTTGGTTATAGATCATTGAATATTTTGGGTTGGAAGGGACCTTTAAAATTCATCTAGTCCAACCCCCCTGCAATGAGCAGGGACATCTTCAACTAGATCAGGTTGCTCAGAGCCCCATCCAACCTCACCTTGAATGTTTCCAGGGATGGGGCATCTCTCGGGGCAACCTGTTTCAGTGTTTCACGACCCTCATTGTAAAAAATGTCTTCCTTACATCTAGTCTAAATCTACTCTCTTTTAGTTTAAAGCCGTTACCCCTTGTCCTATGGCAACAGGCCCTGCTAAAAGGTTTGTCCCCATCTTTCTTGTAAGACCCCTTTAAGTACTGAAAGGCAGCACAATAAGTTCTCCCTGGAGCCTTCTCTTCTCCAGCGTGAACAACCCCAGCTGTCTCAGTCTTTCTTCGTAGGAGAGAGGAATAATGGTTATCAATTATAAGCTATCTCTGGCACACACCAAATTCAAACGGTTCAAACTGAGGGAATTTATTGCTAATATGAGAACCCAAACCATGTGTCAGGGCAAAGAAGTCAGCTGAGCAGAGTTCAGCAGCCAGTCTCCCTGTAGAGTCCTTACTAGGACCTAGGCTTCAAAGAGACTCAGTCCTTACAAAGGACAGCAGAGTGGTTTTCAGCATCCTGTTAGAAAAGCTACATATGCAGAGGTATTTCAGTAGTTTTCTTTTTTTGTTTGTAATGTTTGGCATAGCAAACATTGAAGGTGATGTTAGAAAAACAGAGGGGAAATCCTAACTGTCATCTCTGAATTGGCACAGTCCCCTTTGGTTCAGTCAGCACTATAGACCGCCAGACTTCCGCAGTTGAAAGTATGTTCTGTGTTCCTCATATTTTCTTGATCTGGTAGAATTCAGATTTTTGTGCACCAGTGACAAATACATGCTTTCACTCAGAGTGGAAGAGCCAGAGTCTCCAACTCGAGGGAGGGTTATGTTTTCAGATTGAGGGAGGATGGGAAATATACTGGCCTCACATTTCAATAAATCTTGAACTGGTCAATCAGTTAGTTTTAAACTCTATAGAAGGATGATGATGACCTCTAAGTAAAATTTTCGAAAAGCTAACACTGATGATACATGGCTGACAGTCTCTGTGTGATACAAATGATTCTGGAGGGAAATTTTGTAGAGAAGAAAATAAAACTAAACTGAGGATCTGGAAGGAATGTGAACATATATGTGAATCTATTGTGAAGTAAATATATTTGGACTGTGGTTTGAAAACATACTGGAGACTTGGAATAGTCAGATGTTAATTATATACATTGCCCCATGAAAGGAAACAGTTTATTCTGCAGATGCCATTTAGTCTACAAAGGTGAAAAAAAAGTCTGTAAAGGACCATTGTTCTGTTGTAGTATTTATTTGCATAGGTGATGTTTTTATCTGCCTTTCATATCTCTGTCCAAAACCTTCCTTATCGTGAGGTCAGTAAAGCTATAAAGGTCACAGAGAGATTGAAAATATGCTTGAGAAAGCTCACATATGCAGAAATAGCTGTCTTCTGTAGCAATGTTGGAATTACTTTTCAAGGTTCCATATCGGGAAGCATTACTTGTCAGTGATGCCTTTTCTGAACTGTAAGTCTCCCCTTCTCTGGAGAGAAAGTCTTGATTGCTGGCTGCACAGGATGGTGGAAAATTGTAGATTCAGTATTTTCAGTGTGCCCAGACCAAACATCATCTGTCCTGAACATTAAACAGTGTCCGCTCTTTTGGCAGCTGTTTATAAGTTTTTAAAGCAGTAGAAGAGTAAAGATGACAGAGTTGAAATAGGTCTATTCCTTTTACTGATGCAGCAAAAAGATACAGAGCTAAGAAGGGAGAGGTCACAACGTGGGAGCAGAGGAAAAGGACAGAATATTCCTGCTCTGCCTGCAAAGCTGGCAAATTCTAGACAGATGAGTTAGTATGGGAGAGCCTGAATCTTAGTGTAAAAATAGAAATTTTAGGAAGAAAAATCTAGATGTGTCCAGGGAAACTCAGTCATATGGTAATGCAAAATCCAAAGTAATGGGAATGGGATAATGAAGTTTTATGAGATCTGCAGGCAATAACGTGGTTGTCATTATGGCGTGTGCAAGCTAATAAGCAAATAATACCCCCATAACTAAAACTACTAGCTAAATGATTTTTTTCCTACATCTCCTTCAACCCAGTATGTCAACCTATCTTAACAAACTAAAATGCTTTAAAAGAAGTGTATGAGTTCTGTCACTTAAAGCATATTGTTTCAGTAATCCAACTGGTACGTTCTTACTCTGTTCTTGTGTTTCCATATGCACTCATCACGTAGATGGAGAGTTGATTTCTTTGTATCATCAGGTTTCTCTTCAGTGTAATTTGAGGCTGGACCTTTTAAAACGTTTTTCCAATGTTATTCTGAGAGCAGAACATCAGGTATGTGCCAACAGTTTTTGAGTAAATGAAGTCTCACTATATGTGCACAGTTGTAAGTGGTGTTTCTGATGGATGTTTTTCAAAGGCCTCTTGGTATTTTAGCTGTGTATTTCCCAGTACAATTAATGCAAACTGCATAACAAATCCTTTGCTGTTCCAGTTGCGTGGCTCAGCGCAGGCACCTGACAGTCACTCTGTTAGCACAGGGTGCGCCGCTGTCTTCCCACCCTGTGTTGCAGCATGATGGTACAGGAGATCGATCAGGGAGCCCCGCCATGGGCTTTGTGGATGAGGGTTGTGATAGACGGTAGAGAGTAGAGTCTTCAAAAGAAGTACTCTTCGGGGTTCCTTGTTTATTTTGAGTAACTCTTTCTGTAGTGTTTTCCATAGTGAACTCACTTCGTGGTTTTCTTTCTGTTTTCCTCTTCCCCCTCTGCTGCTGTATCCTTCCAAATCCACCT
>JAVJGG010000094.1:15216672-15240304 GCA_035590195.1 Aviceda cuculoides | reverse complement strand
GCTGTATTCTTACAAATCCACCTTTAATTGTAGAGCACCTGCAGTTAATAATGGCTGTCATGTATCCCAGGTTTTAAAAGGCCATAAACGCAGAAGAATGGGCTGAAGTATCCAAGCTAAAAGGCTTGTTCAAGATGTTATCTCTGTGCTGAATACAATTGCATGGGCATGTTAAAAGACATCAGATTTTCCTCTAGAGGTGTTTAGCAGAGCAGCCTGGCAGGAGTTGAGGCTTTGATCTTGCTGCTTTGCTCTGGTGTATGAGCAATGGAGGCACCTAGCTGTCATTTGACCTCTGGGACTTGAACTGTTATTTCTGTTGTCTGGATGAGTGGTGTTCATGTCCTTGGCATTCTTCACGCAGTTGTCTTTTTTTTTTTCCTTTTTTTTTTTTTATTTAATGCTTTATTATTTTGTGTTTGTTTTTACGTGACTTTAAAATATCCTGGATATTGGGACCTAAAAGCCATCATCACAAAAGCCTGTCAGAAGCCATTCACAGCAGGCTCCTCTGAACTGCAAGAACTAACAGTGAAAAAGGATTCCTATATAAAATTAATTTCTCTATGAAGTAGCTGCTTGCTTGTAAATTTTCATTTATAGTATGTAGAGCACAGGTTTTTGCTCTTTATTTACATAAATGGATAAAATTTTCTATCTTTTAAAAAATATCTGAATTAGAAAAAGAAAGACTGGACCACCCAGTTTACAGTATGAGTGAAGTAACTCCTCTCTCATCGTTCTTCAGTCATGAAATTGTCATTATTCAGGAAAGCACTTAGGTCTGTGCTTATTTTTTGAGACATGTTTAGCCCCTTTTTGCATGTTGTGAGTGAAGATGAGTTGTTAAGTGCATTCCTGAATCAGAACCTTAGCACTAATCCTTCAGTCACTGCAAAGAATAAACGAGGGGCAAAGACAAAGGGCCAAATTAAAATCAACGAGTTTCTATTCAGATGGGCTCTGCTTCAGCAAGCACATATCTAATTATAAGCACACAAGTAGGCTCACTGACGTCAAAGTTAATTAAACTGCTTAAATTTAGGCACATGCTTAAATTCTTTGCTGAATCAGTATTTTTGAGCCAACAAATAATAGGACAGCATTGCTGGTCAAAAGCATGATTTTGTGGATGTGAAGGAGTTTAAACTCCCCCTTTCCTCCATCAGTTCTTCTGAGGTCTGCTTGCTGGCATTTTATTTCAGTCGCAATGGTGAAGGCATGTGTCAATATGTTAAAGTTTCTTAGAGTGTTTGCTAATACCTCAAACATGATAGTTGGATCTCTGGTATTTTTAAGGCACCTTTCCTCCATGTAGTATGCTATGCAGTACGGCAGGACTGTGCCCAATGCAGTAATCTTTTCAGCTTCATTTTTCCTGATGCCACTCTTCCAAAATAAATCCCTTTGTCCAGTCTCTGAAAGCCAAATTACTAAGTAATTTTCAAAACAAAACCAGAAATGAAGAAAGCATGTAGACAGAAGTGTTAAATTAAGAATGCCTGTCATACAGAAGAAGCTCTGATTCCTTTGGCTTCATGTGTTATTTTAATTTATGATGTCATAAATAAATAACCCATTATTTGTTGACCTTGAGTCATTAAGGGCCTAATAAGAATTTCCCCTGTAGGAATACAAAGGACAACAGAAACACACATACAGGGATTTCAACCACGTTTTGTAAATGAGCTGGGGCTGGTTGTGAACTTTTAACTATGCTCCCTGCCTAAATAACACAGTAAAATTGCCCTGATGTACTAGCAAGGGATTAATCAGGGAGCTGCACTGCAAAAGATCAGATTTCTTCCACTTGGTGAAACTCACGCCATGGGGACTTAGGGGCTGCAAAGGAAGTTAATAAAGTTATCAACAGCAGTAAGTTCAAAAAAGAAAAGCAGGTGAGCTAAATAAATTAGACTTGTGTTTTAAAAGGTACTCAACATTTTGTTCATGTGTACATTATCTACTAATCACTATTTCCTGGTAATTGCCTGAGTCTAAAGCTTAAATTTAATCATCTTCCTTTAGATACCAGAAAATGACATGTATTCATTTGTGTATTCATATCTTTGTGGTTTAAAAAAAAAAAAAAAAAATTGCCTTCTTTCCTGATGACTTCTGCGTCAGTTTCACCAGTAGTGACTGAAAGCTGTTGCTTTTGGAAAAGTGCTTGGTTGCCTGTGCAGGCATTTTATTGATGGAGAACAGGTAACCTTGTAGTCAGTATTTGTCTCTCTCATGTAATTTATTTCATGCCAGTTAGCAACTGTGTTCACAGTCTACAGTAGCATGGTCTAACAGGTGACTTGTAAGTCAAGTCAGAGCTTCAGTTTGACTTGGTTCCCTTTGCTAGGTAAGGTAAGGAAGGAGAGAGAGAGAGCAGCTGTGTTTAAACAGTGAATGACAGACCGTTCTCTAAAGAGAGTGCTGGGCTACTGTCAGTGACAAAGCATCAGCTTTCCTCTGTTGGGTATCTCCCACATTATCTTCCTCTCTACCGTAGCAGCTCAATATCCTGCCACAGGTCAAGAGTATAACCTGTAGAGAGTCAGAGAAGCTACTGCAGCTGCTGAAGTTGTGTGCATGGAGTTAGAGGAAGGAGGCAGCCCATCATGTAAGCAGCTTTCTTGTGAATATACTACAGATTGTCTTATTGCTGGAAATCATCTCAGCCAGCAAAGTAGAAGAAAAACTCAATCCTGAATGGTGGATTTTTTGACCATCATTTTTGTAGAGTATTCCTGGACTGCATCCCATGTGTCTCCCTAAAATGATGATTTTAATTAATTTAAACCAGAATATTCCTTTACCAATTTTCTTAGATTTTTTTTTCCCCAGTCATATCTCCGTATTTTGCTTACTAAACAGGATTAAAGTGTCAAACTATATTCAAAACACTCATCGTGATAACAGACAGATCAAAGTGGAGGCACAGTCATTTTATACATAGAAGTTGTCTAAATGGGTAACAGGTTACAGTAGAACCTGTAATAAAATCACCTAAGTGGGCAGATTTAGTTATGATTAGAGCATGCTGCCTGAGGTCTGGAGTTAAAACTGGGCCTTCACTAAAGACTTGTCTCTCTTTTCTTCACAGCCAGCTATCTGGATTTCCATTCTGAGTTACCTTAGATGCGTCAGAGGGATAGCGGGTGGCTGTTAGAGCCATCATACAATCTCTTGTTTGCATGAGGACTTCAGAATCTTTGTTTGGAAGCATCTCAAATATAAATATTTGAGAATGTGCAGAGGCAATTGATTTAAGAGAGAAAACAGTCATTTGCCGACCACTAGAGAGAGTTCTTTGAGGAGAAAATCCATTTCTCTCAGTTCGTACTTGTATCGTCTTTGTTTTCTGGGTTTACTGTTAAGGGACAGTTAAGAACAAGTGGTGCAATCTGTCTTCCATACTCACATTGTGGAGAGTAAGAGCATGAGGCATACCATGGACTCTAAGAAACAACGCAAATTTCTTAAGTGCTTGTGGCAAACAACCATCCAAAGTGTACATAATACCCAGTTTGAAGTGCTCCTGCTATCAGTAAATAACTTTCTCATTCAAAAGGCTAATCACACGTTCTTATTAGAGAAGCTAAAGTGGAGTACCTCCAGTAAGCGTTGCTTTCTGACCTTTAAAGCTGTTACCTTTAGGGCAGAGTGAAGCAGGATATGTGCCTCACTATTGACTGTGACATTTCTGTCCTAAAAATAGATCACTACAATCTCTTTCTGGTTCAGAGTGGCACCTTCTGCAGGTGTATAATATTCACTCAGGTCCTGATTTTCAGAGGTTTTGAGTTGCCGGATATGCCAGATGGAATGCTAAAGCCCCCATATTGGGCCAGTAAGGTGAAAAAAGGGGAAGGAAAGTACCTCGCTGTTTTCATTTGCTGTAGTACAGAAAATGTTTCCTGTGGAAATCTTTAGCTTAATCTGAGTGTGCTGAGATCAGAGATGATTAATCCACTTAGTGGATCCTTCAGCAATGGAAAGTGGCTGCATGAATCTATGTAAACCAATGGATCTTTTCTATCTCCTCAACTTACATAGTTAAGAGTTGTTTTGTTCTTAGCTACAAGCATATGGGTTTATTCTGCACCATAACAAATGTTGTAGCTTAATAGCACTTACTATCAGTATTTTAATCATATAAAATAGATATTAACTCATACTACTTATATTCTTTGGATGTCTTTTATACGCTAGATGAACTGTTGATTATATTTGGATTTTTATTTTTGTGCATGCTTTGTCTATATGCAAAAATCAAGCATTTTTATGAATACATTCTATTTCCTGCTAGTTTTGATGACCGTAAAAGGCACTAAATGTGAATTTACACTGGACTGGTTGAAAAATGTTAATGAAAATGAAAAATTTCATAATACATTTAATTTATTTATTTTCCACCCAATGCTGTTAGTCATCCAAGGCCATGCAAACAAACATACCGATCCTGTTTAGCCAAATCCGTGCTGACTTTCATGTGGTTGAGTTGGTCCTTTGATATCGGTATTAAACGATAACATACGGGAGTTACTGAACATGGAAATACCGAGAACTAATCTTTACAGCAGAAAAACCTTTTTCTGTGGGACATTCAGCTTGGGCAAGCTGACATGGTTAGACAAAGATCAAGTTCCCTCTCACTGAATCTGTTTGCCTACCTACAAATTAGTCAGATCACAGGCTAAATCATGTGAGGTCCTGATAAGTCTTTCAGTGTTTTCAAGAAGACTGCATCAGCTTTTGATGTTGGGGAAGACATATTTCCTTTCAGTGCCCTGGAAAAGAACTGGCACACCATTTCAGCTTAGATTGGCACAAAGATCAGTATCAGATCCCCTCAAAAGTGCGAAGAAGAGTGGGAAGTGGAAACTGTAACAGTACAGTTCTTCGGGGAAGATGAAAATTGTATAGGGGAATAGTCATTCGTATAGCTCAGGCAGGTAAACACGAGCGCTTGTGTTGATCCACCAGTCACCTGCACGGAGGACACTTTTAGTTGAAGATCTGTTTGAATTAGCTGTGGGACTAACCTTTTCTGTTTGCTTGTCATCTTGGAGAACTGTTTGCTCTTCTTTTGGGGATGGAGAGAAGGGAGGAGAAATCACTGTGTTACAGAGAAGATACGCTCATCACTTCAAACCCACCTACTGCTTCTACCCTACTGACCTTTTAGTACACCGAAGTCATGGAAAGTCTGTAACTTTTGAGCTGAGGAAACACATTCTTCACATTAATAAGCAATTTCCCACAACAAATAGCAATGGGAACTTCTAGATTCTTCCATTGGAAAGAATGATACTAAGTGTTTTGCCATAATAAAGTGGCTAATAGGAGCTCCTTCCCCACATCCCCCTTTTTTCAGGTCAGTGTGGCACATTCCAATTTGTGTTTGCTTCAAGGCACAGGAGGAATCCCTCATGGAGGGGGAGGGTTGTTTTATCACACTCGAGCGCGCAAGCAGTAAGCCTTTTGCTTTCTTCAAATACCCCAGCTTCAGAGTAGTTGGGAGGATTCTGGATTTCCCCCCACGCGCTCCAAAAATGCAGCATTCTTTGTTTTTCCACCACAAATGAACTGAAAACGAAACCCATAATCTCTGTACTGAGCAGGAGTGATTAAAATAGTGTAGAACAGATGGTTTAAAAGCTGCCAAAGATTGAATCTTTCGCTATTTTGTTTCTTGAAACAACTACATTAGTTCCTGAGTCAGCTTTGAGTGGGCCATCGTAACTCATCAGAGACAAGAGAGCATACTTGTTTCTCTGTCTTCGGCTGCTCATTAATAGCAATTAATTAAAGTTTTTTGGTTTGTAGTTTGTTTTTTTGTTTTTTTTTTTTCTTTTTTAAGATCTGTGTGTGCTACAAATTGAGGTAATGCATCATTTTAATGCAGGACAAAAATTGATGTTTTCCACAAAGCTTTTAACAATATTTTTTTCTTGGAAATTTTGCTACTTGTGTTTGGGGTTGTTCCCTGGAGGGGAAGACCATGCGCCAGTTAGAGTACTTATAGAGTAAAGGCACCACAGTACTTTGACATGGTATGTGGTTTTGGTGCTCAGGATGTGCGAGTTTGGCAATCCATACACATTGATTTGTACAGAGAAGTTTCTAGACAATCTCATGGTCCAGAGACCTCTCATGAAGCTGTCAGCCTCAGGTGAGCTCTCCCAGCTATTCCAGAGAAACAGATGCCTTCTATGGAGTCTTATCCTCCCCAACGCATGCTGTGAAACAGCATCTTCCTCCTTCAAGCTACCTTTTTTTTTTTTTTTTAAGCCATAGTCTGTAGTTTAGCTCAAAGGAAGATTTTTACTATCAAGCCAAAGCAGGTCAGCTATGTAAGTGAATGTATGATGGCAGAGCACATCACACTGGCCTCTAGTCTTTCACTTCAGCCATGGAGCTGCTCCGGAGGTTTTGTAGGTTGCAAATTCTGAGAAGTTCTTTTGATATTCCTAAGTACCAATGCTACTTATGGTGTATTTGACATAGTGGTTCTCTGCTCTCAGAGAGTAGATCAAAAGGTTTGGCATCCCTTTGAGGAACATTTGTAGAGATTGATTTTGTGGACTTAGAAAAATATTTATTGGTCACTTATAATTTTTGTGAAACCTTGTGGTTTTCCTTTTGTTGTACAAACCTTGCGTGAGCTGAGCCATTACCATTTTGTTGTCTTGATCCTAATTAAATTCAAAGTTTTCAGACAGTAATCTTCCTAGCGAAGTAACATTTATTTTTACATATTTGATAATGCAAAAAGTCCCAACTTTCACATTCAAGTTGGGAAATAGAATGCTACCTGTGTATAGCACACTAATAATTGACTTCTAAAAAGGAGGGTAGCAAAGCCAAGCTGCATTTGTATTTTTATTTAAACATGCCCTTAATTTTGTTCAGGCTTGCAGTTTTAAACTAGAATTTTAGACATTTAGTAACTCTGATTTCTATAGAGGATGCTCTGTTTAAGGAAAGCAGTTTTGAAAAATGCAAGTCTCACTGAATGATCACTCATGGCCATCTCCCTTTATATTTATGGAACTGATCTGTTTGGCCACCTCATTTTCTGTTTTCCTCTCCCACTGTAGCAGCTACCCAAGCAGAAAAAGCTTAGCTGAATACTCTTTCTTACCTAGGCTTTTCTATGAAGGAAAGACCCTGGCTTCTGAAAGATGTAACTAGAACTAAGGAGGCAGCCCAGTTGCTCAAGGCTAGGGGTTACCACCAGCAATGCTGTTGGATTCTGGAGAGGCTGTCCCCTGGCTCTTCTTGGTGGAAGTCTTTTGCTGTTGTATATGCTGCAAGTGTAGTCGCTAAACCTGAGTTATTGCAATGCACCTGAGACCCACTAGGACTGAGTAATGTTTCATCTTCTAAATATTTATTCTGTTTTGCTTTGTTTCCCTAAGGGATTAAAGGCTTGATACTAAATTGGTTTTTATTCCCTGGTTTTTTTCCTTTGGGGGACACAGTGTCTCTTGTTGGTCAAACCTCAGTTACTCAGTTAATGAACTTCATATGTCCTAAAGTACCAATTTTTTTCTGAGGCAGAGGAAGGCAAATGAGGGGAGAGGAAAGATTTTGAAGGTTCTCTATTGAAACTTCTGGTTTTGTTTATTTTTTTAATTCTCCTAAATATGCAGTCTGGGAAGTGACATAATTGCATACACTTTTAATTTCCTCAAGGCTCTGTGTGGTCTTCATCCAGCTTCTCAGATGTTGGCAACAGATGTTTAAAATTGCTTCTTCCCAATTAAACATCTGCTCTGAAGTGTCAAAGTGTAAGACCACATATGTCTGAAAGGCCAATGTATGCACAAACAGTTTTCGTTAATAGATATAATGGAAGCTTTTTCCCTTGCCTCGGCTTTTAATGCACAGACAGTGAGAAATTGCTCTGCTTATTGAAATCCATGGGGGAAACTGAGTGCTGATTTTAAGTACAAGTTTAAAAATGTGCTGCTTCTCGTTGATCTGTGTGAATCTTTTGGATGTCTCTTATTCAAGGATGTCACTTGCTCTACTATCTATGGGTTATTTGCTGTCCTACTTGGGATCTTTTTAGATCAAAGGTAGTGATGTGAGCTGCTGGTGACTTTACTATTTAGTTGGAGGGAGTATGAAAGAACTGTAATTTTTTTAAAACTTGGTGCAGTATGGCTGTCATACCAAATGAGGATTCACATAGCCAGTTTCATCCTTTGATCACTCAATGCCTAGTGGTCTTTGCCTGGAATAGCAGCAGAGTAGATGTATGCAAGAGGAAAACTGACTATGAATAAATGGCAATAATGGTACTATGTCTGGGAAAAGAATGGAGAAAATGGTAGAAATTTTTTTTTTTTTTTTGGTTGACAGAGGTAGAATATTGAATATTGATGATGTTAGGTAGAGGTAACAAAAGATTAAAAGAAATGAGTTTCTGAAGATGTCATAGAAAAATTTTGTGTTTATTCCACAAGGGAGAAACCAACAAAAAGCAAACAGTGGCAAAGAAAAATCTTTACTGATGGAGATTCAGCAAGTTAGAATTAAAACATGTCTGGGGAGAATTTGTGTGTGTGTGTGTGTGTGTGTGTGTATGTTGTTGACACAGTGTGGTGTTAGATAATAACATTCTATAGTGTGTTTTTTCTTTTGTTATGTCTTAGTGTGCAGAAGTGCAAATTGGTTGTAAAAGCATGATGCACTTTGCTGCATCGGTCCTGCTAAGTAACTATTTTAAGAATTTTTAGTTGGGGGAAAAAAACCACTAAACAAGAAATTATCCCTTACCTGCAATTTGGAATGTGTTTCAGGGATGCAGCCTACGGATTAAGAGCTTATTAAGCATTAGATGACAGATGTGAAGTGAAATGTTTCCAAAAAATGTAACGTTTCTCTAAGCGGAATCCCTAAGTATGAAATTCCCTTGAACTGTAGACAGTTGCAATATGAGCAAAAGATTAGCAAACTTTTAAAAGTAATTCAGATCTGAACAAATTAACCAGGCAGTACCTGTTTTAAGTCCTTTACTTCTTGATCAAAATAGATTTCAGAGAGGCTGAATTCAAGATAGCAAATTTGGCGATGCAGGCAAGTGAGCCGAACTGTGACCAGCGTGCTCCTTTCGTGTATGCTGCTGAACAGCTACTGATGGTAACAAGATAAACCAGGCCATATTGCAACCCAAACCATAGCAAAAGGTCACTTAAGTTAACAAAATCTGGAACTCAGTTGTTATAGTCACATCCTTGGTAATAATGATAAGTCTTTTTAAAAGGAAAAAACATATCACTCCTGGCCTTCTTAAATGTATAACATTCCCTTTTTAAACAAGTTACTAAAACCTAAGTTCTTGCCTTAATCCATTCATTAGATAGCTAAATATTTGTTATACCAAGTACTAGCTGTAGTCAAAGTACTTTCTGTTCCAAGGAGGTAACCTATCTGCCGCAGTCCACCAAAGAAGAAAGTGCAGAACATTTCAAAGGATCTAATGTATGGTTTTTCTGGTGCCCTGATGCAATGTTGCTTGGTTGTGATGTTGATGTTGCTCACTGGTGCTCTCAAAGGTCCTATATGAGATGAAGACCACTTGCGCTAAGAAACTCTGCACACAGTTTGAAGGTCCTTTCTTTGAAGAACTTGTAACCAAGATAGACAGAAAAGAGGGTAAAGGAAGGCAAGGGTTGAAGAGGAAGAGGGGGGAACCGAGTTAACCTTGTTAGAGAACTGGGAACTGCTGTCTTAAGTTTCCCAACTGCCTTGATCACACAGTTGTTTTTCTGCTGCTGCCATTTTGGAGAGAAAGGATAAAGAATTTATGGTAGTCGTGGGGCTTCCTGGATTTGACATATCTTCTTAAAAGTGATGAACCTCCTGTGGAAACGGACAGTGTTAACTCAATTACAAGAGCTTTTGGACTAATTGCAATTTACCACTGTGACTTCTTGTCTAAAAGCAGTCAGCAAACCAATTTAACCAAACATCTCGGTTTAAGGACCATGTTGTTATGAGACCTGGTTCAGGGCAATGCAGTCAGTGACAGAAGGGAGCCAGTCTTGCCAAGGTGACTTGAGGGCTCTGTATCAGTGTCCAACACTGTGCCCCTCAGAGCAAGGTGACCTCCTCACCTCCTGCCCATGGGATATGCCAACAGCCCTCGTCACTCATTTATTCCCTGAAGTGAGGATAGCAGATGAGTAGTGGATTTGCTGTTAGGCACTAGTATAATCAATTACGTTAATGTGTTGAATTCCTCCCAAACAGCGCTCAAATGGCAACAGAGTGACTTCTTTCCTTTTTCTCTTCTCTGTTTACTATCTTTCTAAATATAACCAATTGTATTGGGGGTTGGGTACTGCTTTTATTTCCTAAGCTTCTGGGCAAAAGTGCCTTCTCTTCTATGTGTCTGGTTTTTTTCATTTACAAACACAGAATGGAAAGCGTGCCAGGTTACTTGGGAGAATTTGGTCTAATTTGCAGGAATTCCCAGTGTGGCTGCCTCCCCAAAACACACCTCAGTCTTGAAAGCTTTTCCTTCCCTATGCTGCTGCCTCCCAGCTCTGCCTTCTCTGATGGTAGCAGCAGCGGTGGCTGCTCCCTCTGTTTTGGTTGCTGCTCTGGCAGTTGCTGCTCTGGCAGTTAAATGCAAGAGTTAAAAGAATGTGTGGATTTTCCTTCAGATTTGCAGTCTGTGTTTGAGCTTACTTGCTAGCTTGCATTACAGTTGATTGACACAGTCATCCTTAGTAGTGTTAACTACTGTACAGAAGCGTTGTTTTCCCACACCCTTTTTTCTTACCTTTGCATTCCTCTGCCTGTAGGATGACTACCCTCAAAAAGCATTGTTACTTAAATATCAGCTCTTTAATCTGATGTAATTATTTAGAGAATGTCTTCATATTTTTGACAAAATCAGATATCTAAGTCAATACTTTGAAAGTAACATAAATATTTTATAAGAATCATGTAAATTATGTTCCACATTTTAGTAGGTTTAGGGTTATTACTTGCTTTACTGTGGCGTTCTATAAGGATTCATGTCTTTTTTTTTTTTTCCCCTTGCTGAATGCCTATAAATCATTCTTGTTGTTTTATGAGGCAATGTCAAAGTCTTAAGAATTTAGTTGTATTTTTAAAGCTAAAAGTTACCAAATTATACTGATCGTTTCTGTTATGATGATATTCTAATCCTCCTTGGGTCTCCTGGGTCTCTTTAACTCCAGTGATTAGTCATAGGAATATTAATTACATTGGACCCATACATCTTCAGCCTAGCTAATGTCTCCCTGTGGCAGTGGTGATACTTAAGACAAAACAAAATGTTGATTTGATCAATGTTTTATTTTGTTTTGGTTTTCCTCATTATAAATTGATGGGATTTGTATGCTTACTCCCAGAGTGTAGAAACTACTTGTATGGGCTTTCTTCTTTTGTTTTTAAGTAACCCCAGGTTTAAAGGCATTTCATTTTCTTCCTGATTGATCTGTTACGTTATTCTGGAAACTGTATTCAGTAATGTAAATTAAGTTACAACAGAAAAAACAAGAATGTGTGTGTATGTGTTAGGGTTTTTTCATATTGGGGCCTGTGGAGAGAGTACAGGTCAATAGAGGTGAACTGGGTTAGAAGTGTTATCATATAAGGTTTCCCCTGGAAGCCAGTAAAAAAAATGGAGGCAAGAGTCATCCTCTACTCCCATCCTTCCTAAAATCTTTTCCATAGAGGATTTGCTACCAAAATGAGGAAAAACTGAAGTAAATGCTGGTTGCTTTCATGGAGAACCCAAGAAAAAGTCTGTTCTCCTCATGTGGAAAAAGAAAATTGTGCTGTGGACTTGAAATAGTTTGCTTATAGTATACCAGGAGATGGTTTGCAGTCAGTGGCATGTGTTTGGCATGGGACCAGCACAGAAACGATATCGAGGGTTATTGAGAAACTAGGATTCTCTCTCTCCCATCCTTCCCTTTCCACCGATGTGAAAAAATATGTGAGGAACCAATTTTGTATTTCCCTCCATCTTTCTCCCCCTTACTTCCGGGAGCATGAGAAGATTTCCAAGAGCATTAGAAGATATATAAGTCTTCTCTGCTTGCTGAAGCGGTCATTTCTCTCTAAATGACAAAGCTGTTGAGGAGCAGTATTGAAGGGTACTCATTAACTTACTCTGCTCCAGTTTTGTAAAGCTGGCTTCCATTTCCCCCTCTCTGATTTTGATATAGGAGTTTATGGCAGACCCTTCTGATTCTGATCTGATCGAAGTGAGGAGACTTAGTTCACCGAACTTCGCTCTTTCAGCAGACATAAGAGCTATCTTTAAATCCCAGAAAGAGATGGCAGATTAGAGTGGGGATAGTACTAGAATATAAACCCTAATTTTGTCAGGCCTATAAATATTAAAATTATAGGCCTTCACCCAGAAGAATGTCTTCAAAGAAAGTAATGGTGATTCAAAGCAAGAGAAAGGCAATTTGGAGAGGGCATTCTTCTATGCATGAGAAAACAGAAATAGTTTTGATGGGATGTGAGGCACAGTAGGATCTTTGTCTTTCATTCTTGGAAGTTAATGCCTCCTAAAGGTTTAGTATCTCTAATCCCTCATCACAGAAGCTATCTTTTTTCTGTTGATATGTATTTCTGCAAATGTGTCTACTATTCCCTTTCCCAAAGTAAAAAGAAATTTAACTTTTGTAAATTTATTTCTCTTACCTTTGGTAAAACCAATTTGCTTTGAATCTATTAATTTTTCTTTGCAGACATGAAAGTATATTACATCTTTTTAAGCAAGATTTTGACGCAAGTCATTTTAAAGACTGCACAGCATTTTCCAGGCAGCAGTCCTCCAGGCCAAGATAAGTGGCCTGCAGAATAACACTAACGTGTATTAAGCCTCGTTTAAATAACCTGCGAGGACTTTTTAATTTAAAATGTTGATGATAAAGGTGCAGTAGTCAGTAAATTATTTGGAGAGCTGACAGTGACTGTTTGGCCAAAAGTTAAGAGCTGTGGTGATACAGGCCACAAGTCCCACAGCAGACTAATGAACTATGGTTCCTCAGTTGTTGGATGCTCAACTGGAAATATGTTAAAGATGCTTAACATTTAGCTGCAGGAGATTTAGCACTTTTAGAAAATCAGACCCAATTATGCTTTCTCAAGTCAAAGTATCCAAAATTTTAATTTCTTTTGAGCGTCTTCTCCAGTTTGTACTTTCTCATTTAAGTCAGTCTCACTACACCCAAACTTTCACTTCAGCTTTTGTAGTTAAAGGGAAGATGCTTCAGTGTATATGCTCTAAGTACTTTAAGAAATGAAAATAATTAAGTGATTAAAAGTACAGTTGTCTGGTTAAGCTTCCAAATAATGTGTTCAGCTCTAATGTTTACTTACCAGTGGATTTAAATGTGAAACAAAAAGCAAAACCACGTTTACAGCTTAAGGGAACATCCAAAATTCTTCTGTTTTTACTTTGAAGGCTTCATTAAAAATAGGTCACCGTCAAACCTCCCATCCTAAAGCTTTTGTCTTGAACTGTTCGGTTCTCTCAATGTTCAATCTTTTGGCTGTGGACAATCAGCCCACCAAGGTAATATGTTGTATATAGTGGACAGAAAGACTAATCCTATGGATATTGATTAAAAAGAGGGCAGTTCCTATTATTCACATTGGAAGCGGAAGGATTCTTGACTTGATCGAACTATTTCAAAGCATCTCTTGTGGACAAGATTCATTTCTGGTGCCTGCACATCATTAAAGCACTATTTCTGTGAAACTTTCCATGCCATCTTGTAGGAGAGAAGTAAGAATACTGTTAAATACTGATGGATAGTTTCCAGGTTATGGAAATGTATATTTTCATAGCTATACTATTGCTGCATATTCTTACAGAATGTAAATTATTTAACAAATGGATGAAGTTATTAAAAAAATCTTGAAGTGTGAACTTTAGTATTTCCCTGTATTCAGATATAGGAAAAGTGTGTTTTGGGGGTGAGGGTGGAGGTTAAAGCCCCTGATAAGCTTCTTTGCTGTTTCATGAGTGCAGAAATTCACTACATTAAAGAACAGAAACTTCTTAGGTCTTTTGCGAAATTCCCTGTGTAGGATTGTTCCTTATGTTAGATTTCCTATGGCTGTCCATGGTGCATTTTTAATCACATCAGGGAGTGGGGGTAATTTTCAGTAGTCAAAATAAATGTTACTTCATTTCGGAGAAAACATTGATTATATGTTACCTTCTAATTTTGTCTCCTGCATTGTCTAGTTATTGGAAACTTTACAGTAGCAATAGTTGTTGGAAATACACCGTTCTTTTATTCAATTGTTGCACTGAGAATTAAGGGCTATTTTAGATTATAGTCAGTTTCCTGGAAAGACATTGTCCATAGTGAGGTTCTGAAAAGCCTCTTTAATTTAGCATTTATATGAAAAGGAGCAGGTCCCACGTTGACAGTTGGTGGTTCCTCTCAATCAAATAGAAACTTTTACTGAGAGGAGTTTCTGAAGGGAAGGAAAGTAGTTCAGTAGAGATATAGCACACTGCAGTAGACCCTGAGACTGCAGCAACAAACCTAGCTCTGGATTCAGGAATGGGATAGTCAATAGTGAGGTGCCCAAGCTAATTATCCCTATCAAGAAGAAGGGTTTATGATCCCTGGTGTAGTAGTATGCTAATAGTCCTGTATGGCTTCTGGGACTGAGGTCAACGTCACAGGACAGCCTTGCTGTGTGGGAGCATATCAACGACTCCTGGCTCTTTGTAGTTCATATCATTGCAAGGTGTAGACTAGCTCTTAGTCTCAAAGTAGGCTAAATCTATGCTAGAAATCCTCTAGTAAAATAAGATGTGTTTATATACATGCCAGGAGCCCTCTTTTAGTGAGATCACATAGTCCATTGATTGTAAACTTAATTTCAATGGGGAGCCAATAAAGGCAATACAAGACATAGCTTCTTGACAATATGAACTTTGTCTACACTTGGTAGGAGCTGCCAGTATAGCTCTCTTCTATGGTTGTACTGCTAAATACTTCTCAGAGCAGATTAGGTCTAAAAGACTCTCAGCCTCCTTTAAAGAAACACATATACTGCTTTAAACAGAAATATGCAGAATTAAGATGGGAAAAAGAAAAATCCAAAATGTGAGTGTAGCTTTCTGGTAGAAATGTGCTGGACATTTATTAATGATCTCAAATTGAGGGATGCTTTTGTGTTGTGTGGCAATAATATGTTTTGGTAACTTCATGTTCAACTATTCTCAGCTTCTTTAACCCACAAACTGTGATGCTTTAAAATGAATCACGGTTTAAGAAGGATTAAAAGCTCTTCATGAATCCCTCTATATCTAGAGAGATATATATATAGATGTATGGTTATCTATAGTGCATGCCCTTCTGTTTTGTTCTGAGCTATTGTATTTTCATTATTTTTGTTGAGAAGATGCAGTTGTGCAATCTATATAAGGAAAGTGCTTCTTTAAGTAATGGGTGGTGAAGGGTTAAAAATCTGAGGTCCTATTAAGGTAGGGAAATGCTGACACAAGTTCTTCAGTCCTTTTCCTGACAGAACACCCATCTTTAATTTGCTTGTCTCTTTACCCATATAACATTGTATCTCTGTCCTTGAAAAGGGCTCTTGCAGCATGAGCATAGCCAGTGGAGTCAATTTAGCAAAGGTTGCTGTCTGTGTCCTAGCAATGCACACAGACAGCCTGGAGCTATGACTTATAATCAACTAAACAGGTATATGAATAATTACTAGAGATGGAAGCCTGTGTTAATTGCTGGTTTTAATCTTGTTCTCCTAAATTGTTACAGAATTATTCCCCCATGCCCCTTAGCAACAACATGTCAAAATTAGTATTTTTCTCAGATCCTAAGTAATCTAGTGGATTTGGGAGCATTTTTAGTCTTAAGAAGATTCTTGCTAATACTTAAGCATACACATACTCCCTGAGAGTCCTTTATAACCACTTTAAAGCTTTGTTCCGCTGCCAACATGGTGGAAGAAAACATGGCACTGAAAAAGCATGAGGCCTGAAGTATTTGGAGTTGTCTGAGACCAGAGTTTGCTAGTTTCTGAAAGCAAAAACTGATATTAAGCTGTTGTTTCTCTTAAAATGATTGTCTACCAGAATCTTTCCTTGACGAATCTGAGCAAACCCACTTTATTTTCAGACCATTTCCTTTCTTTTGCAGTCACTGTATATTTGATTATCAAAACAGACAAAATGATAAAGATCCTCCTAGTTCTATCTTGTTGTTGCTAATGCAGCAATCCTCCACAGTAAGTGGGAAAAATTAAGGGATGCTTTTAGGGATTGATTAGTGTATGGGGGGAAGAGTGACAGTGACTGCATTTGGTCTTCACCAAGAACATTTTGCCTTATTAGGCTATTTTGCAAGCTAAACTGTACTTTATCTCACAGCCCGCTAAAAATAACTCTGTATGGCTTTCTGGCAGATTGATATAAAAAGTGTATGATGATGGTACATGGATTTGTTTAAATACAAAGCTAGAAGCATGAGCTAGCCTCCAAATGATGAATGTCTTTGTATTCCAGAATGGAAGCTTTCCAAGACAGTGATGCATAGCCACCAATTTGTAACTTTTAATTTGTAACTTTGGACTTTTATCTATTTGTTTATTTATATAACTTCTCATATGTTAGATAAGGCATCATTAAACATCTATATGCACTTTTGGTGGTTTTCTAGACCCCACAGTTGTCTCGGAGAAAGTGACGTTCAGTGTTGTTTTCATAGATTTTTTTTTGTTAAATAAAAAAAAATACACTGCATCTCAACTTTCTAATGTGAATGCTGTCACAGTTCACTCACAGCACAGAAAAAGGGCTCTGTCATTAACTTCCCTATGTATAGAGTGTAAATACTGTGGTAATGAAGATATACCGTCTCTTTACATCTTTTCTTATTCAATTTGTGTTCCACTCAGGATGTTTGTATCACATATTCCTTCTCACTACTGATATCTTCCATATTTTAGTGGATTGGTTTTAAAAAGTAGTAATAAAAAAAAAGATACAAGCAAATAGCCTAGGTTTCCTCTCAAAACCATTTTTGGATTAGGGCCACTCAGTAAAATGGGACCAACAGGATTATGCAGAGGAGAGGATGACTGAAATTGAGCCAGAGCAGCCCTGCTCACAGCACTGCTTCGAGCAGGGGCTAGAATGAGAATTGTCAACTGGAGATTAATGCATGTACAACCCAGAAGGAAAAATTAAAGGAAAATATCACTGGGATTGAGTATTTTCATGGAGGGCTTATTCTTTTGAGATCTTAATGAGGAATATTCATACAACTTATATTTCTGAAGAATATTGCTAACAGTCAAAACAGCACAAACTGGATTTACGATGCCAAGAAAAGTCCAGGAGCCCTAGCAGGGCTTCTGCATTCCAAGCTTCAGTTTCCTTTACTCTTCTGCATCCCTTTAGTCCTACACAGCCTCACAAGCTGCTGTTCTGATAGTTCTCTGCCTTCATTCAGTGAGACCTGGTTAGGTTGCTGTCTCCAGAGCTGCCTCCTTATCCCCTTGAAACAGTTAAGCAGGGAGAGAGGAAGCTTAGCTGTAATTAACCCACAGCTTGCCAGAGGTGAGGCTTCAGCTACGGCACTCAGTGAAAACAAATATTTCGGCTGAGAATTTAATCTTGAGCATCAAAAACAGAGCAGAAAAATATGTTTTATTAAAGTGCATAGTACAGCTTTCTTAGAACTAGAAGTAGTAATCCTTATTGCATTTGAAAGTCTTGCTTCATGTATAACAAAGATTTTAGTCCTTTGCAGAACATATGAATACTAAAAGATCAGTTTAGAACCTAAAGAAACAGTTGATCAGATATTCCTCCTCTAAAGTGGCAGCAGGCTAAAAATGTCTAAACTATGAGGAAAATTGGGCGGTTTGCAAGATGTGGTATAAAAATATTTAATTGAAAGTTAATGGAAAAATATGGATGTTTTAGATCCCGATGATCATGCTGAAAAATTGGATTTAGTATGGAAAGGGCTTCAGTTAATTTATATTTCTGCCTGATTTGAAAGAAGACATGTCATGAACTCTAACCTAGGTGCCAAAAGAGGCCCTGAAAGTAGAGACAAGCACTGAAGACATTTGTGCTATGCTCCAGTTTACCAGGGAGTTTGAATGGAAGTATCTAAAAGTTAAGACATTTCTAAAATTTGGAATAACAATAAAGCTCCCATGTCACAAAAAGCAGTTTTTAAAACATATTCATTAGTATTTGTAGTAAAACAGACAGTACAAGAAGGGCAGACCATCACAGGTGGTGTATGTTCTGTCTGTCTTTAGAATTGCCTGATGGACAAGTCGCGGTGGGAGGGGGCAGCTGCAGTAGCTCTGGTGAAATAGTGCAGGAGACGATTCTGAACTGATGCCGTCATTGTACAGTGATTTTTTTTTTTTTTAATTTTTTTTTTCTTTTTCAGTTCTGTAAAGCCTCTCTTCTGACTGTCATCCTACATTACAGATGTGATTTTTCCTTAGTGTACTTCATTCTTTATTTCTGCATGGTTTGGTTACTTTTGCTTCTTGGTTTTTCTCTAAAAGTATAGCTGTGAAGAGAATGAAAGATGCGGACATGATGAATGTGGCTTCACTGTAATTCTGGGGTTTTTTTCCTCATATTTCATTGTAATTTTATAGATCTTTTTGTTCTCCTGCACATGGTGAAGACATTTAATCAAAAGGAGGAAGGAAGGAAAGAAATAGAGATTAGAAAATTGCAACATTGCATCTTATTAGATGGATTTAAGGCAGACCTTTTCCAAAGATGATGGCAATTGACAGAGGTGTTTTTCATTGCTGTGCCTACAGGCCTATCCTGAGCCTCTGCATAGGTTTGAAGGAACAATTTTTTCATAATGGGGTAACAAGAACATGAGTATTTCCATGGTCTTGAAAGTTAAATAGGGCGTAAGTCTGTTTCAGAAGGTTTTGAGTGCTCTGGTCCATTTGTTGTGTGCACCCAAAACAGCATTTGGTGTTTCCAGGTGTGTAGTTGTCCTGGTTTTGGCTGGGATAGAGTTACTTTCTTTCTAGTAGCTGGTATAGTGTTATGTTTTGGATTTAGTATGAGAAGAATGTGGATAACACACTGATGTTTTCAGTTGTTCCTGATTAGTATTTAGACTAAGTCAAGGATTGTTCAGCTTCTCGCACCCAGCCAGCGAGAAGGCTGGAGGGGCACAAGAAGTTGGCACAGGACACAGCCAGGGCAGCTGACCCAAACTGACCAAAGGGGTATCCCATACCATGTGACATCATGCCCAGTATATAAACTGGGAGAGTTGGCCTCGGGGTGCGGATCACTGCTCGGGAACTAACGGGGCATCGGTCGCCAAGTGGTGAGCAATTGCATTGTGCATCACTTGGTTTGTATATTCCAATTCTTTTACTATTATTATTGTCGTTTTTAAATTATTATTATTATTGTTATTATTGTCTTCCTTTCTGTCTTATTAAACTGTTATCTCAACCCACGAGTTCTACCTTTTTTTTTTCCCCCCCTTTGATTCTCTCCCCCATGAGTGAGCGGATGCGTGGTGCTTAGTTGCTGGCTGGAGTTAAACCACAACAGTAGTCCAGATCAGAGGTCTGTCAAAACATTTAGCTACCAAGGGGGCATGCAAATGGTGGTCATGGGCAGCAGGAGAAAAGGAAATGCTGTGTTATGTTTTGTAATTTTCCTACCTTTGTTTTATAAAGCTTGACAAAGAAGGGCATAGAAGGGTAAGTACTTTAGTCATAGTAATCTCTGCAATGTAGTAATCTTTGACTTAAACAAGAAGGACTAAACCACATAAAAGGAGTCTTTTCTACTTTGCTTTTTTATGATGGGTTTTCTTCGCACGCCTCTCTCTAGGTGGAGTTGGTTTGATTCTGGAAAAATGGGTTGTGCATGAAAGACACTTGATGCAGTCAAAGGGATTTTTTACACACACACACCCCCCAAGTGCATGGTTGGTTTCTGACTAGGATGCAGCCCTGTGATTTGTAATGGCTTCGACTGACTCAACCTACTGTGAAACAGTAGGAAAAATCCACAAGGCCACTGATCCATGTATTCTGTGTATTTCAACTACGTAATTGTAAGCCTTCTAAAGAGTTTTTTGAATCCTTTGAATCAATAGTGAAATATATACATATCCAGGGAACTAACTCTTGGGCAAATAACTGGCTCTAGACAAATGTTGTAAGGAACTACCCTGCTGTGTTCAGCAGTGCAGCAAAACTCTGATGAATAAAGATTGGTCCCCAAGATAAACCTTTAAAACTTTGGTCATAGAAATTGCATTGCTGAAGGGTTATATTATGACTCAGTGGGCAATGACTAGTATTACAGCTACTTGAAGAGAATTTCCCTACACATTATATTTTATTTCTGTAAACAACTTTTCTGCTCTTTCCTTTGCACACCTGTCATAATGAAATTACAGTAGAACATGATGATGTCCCCCCTTGTACAGTCTACTTGATACTGAACCATCCACATGGGGGATTTGATCTCTGTCCCCCTGCAGCTTTTCTTGTCTTTTCCTCTTGGTGGTGTGTGTCTTTATTACAGGTGTTCATGTATTTGGTTCATTTTTTGCAATACCACCAGAGGGGCAGGGAGGGAGAGAAGCAAGAATTACACCCAAAGGCTACCTCTCTTGAACTAGTTGAAGATAAGCATTGCACCATTTATGTTGAGCAATCAAAGGCACTTGAGCATACAAATCTGTCCACATCATTATCTTGCTCACCATAAAAATTGGTGTTCCATGGGCATGCAGGTCTGTTGCACCATCGTGACTTAAGGATGGACTTCTGACTTCTTAAAAATACACTCCTTGAGAGAGAAGCATCTTGGCGTGGAGAGCAAAGACCAGTACCATATGGATGTGCTGGTGGTGATTTGTTTCTGTGCCAAGCGGTGACTGACAGGATTGAGATTTGGGAGGATTCTGATCAGTAATACTGCTTGGCATTGACAACATACGTTAAACAGACACATGCTGCTTCCTGTTTTGAGGTAAATGGGACTTCTTTGAAAATCTTCCAACTTTTCTCCTTAATCAACTAGAGGTGGCCCAAATAAGTGTCTCCTCTTTCCCCCCCGCAGGACCGAATGATGCCCCGACTCCCTGTCTCCCCTCCCCTGTGGCGCTGAGCATCTCACTGGCCCAACAGGAGAGCGGCCGCTCAGGGCACGAGCAGCCAGGCATGCTGCCAGACAGCGGGACCCTGGGGCCTCCATAGAGCCACATGAAGCACGGCCAAAGAGTCTGCTCTCCCACCCCTGCATTTAAGAGGTGCTTCCCAGTATGGATCTGCTTCTCCCAGTAGATATCTTCACTGAGTCTTGTTAATAGTTATCACTGCCTGAGATAACCTTCCCTGTGATGTAATTTGACATACTGCTGTCAGTGGGGCTTAAACATAGTAATCTTTAAAAATGATTGGGAATTTGCCCTAGAGAAAAAACTGTTATGATTAATTTCTACAAATGATAAACCACTCCTTCTTCAAAATACTGCAAGCTATAAAGTGTAATTTAATCCATTTAACTACAGAGCCTGATGCTTCTGACAACTGTGACTCAAATGTCATCTCAGAAAGTGATATTTCAAGTGGCAGGGTGGGATTAGAAACCTGCTGAAGATTTGTCAAAGGAGAACTAAGTACGTAATTTTTAGATAAGCGATTTGTCTACTCTAAACCACTTCCGCTGAAAAGACAGGCAGCTTAAAAGAGAAACTTACACTCTTACACTAGAAAGAGCATTTAATTGCAGAGGGGGGGAAAAAGGCAATCCTCTTAGTTATGATGGTAGTTAGAAAAATGTAGGATACTGGGGAATATGAGTTTTATATACAGAAATAATAAAATTATTTTTTCCCTCAGAAAATAAGATTTTGTTGAGGCTTGTATGAGGAAGGAGCCAGTCTCAATATTTTGGACCTTGCAGCTGCCCGATATGTTCTCGTTGTTGGTTTGTGTGGTTTTTTTGAAATATGAAGAAACACCATGATAGCTTATGAACTATGTGAAAAAATTGTAAATGCAGTAAAACCTGAAACAAGCACAAAAATGTACATTCTGTGTCTTACCTAGAATTTGTGTAAGGTTACAGTCAATTACAAGTTTCCTTCACAGCCACCAAGTCTGAACTCAGTGCGGGTACGTTATTAGGGAATTTGGTCCTTGTTTGGGGTTATTGACATACTTCTCTTACTGCTTTGCCAGTCCTCTAAAACTCGTGCTTGCTATTACCTATTCTGCCAGCTGAGCTGTGTAATTTACAGCTCCTTAAAGCATCCGTCCACTCTGAAAGGCAATAAAACCAGTTGTGTGGGGTTCTGTACTTTTGTTTTGTGTGACTGACTCTCGAATTTGATCAACTGCAATGGAAACTACATTTTGTCAAAGAGTTTATTCCAGCAGCCCCGTGGGTCCAACCTCTGCCTCTGAGGAGGACCTCGCCAAAGGCTTGCCCGTGCTGTACGGACTGTCCGCTGTGGATACTGGCCCAGCACTGTGTTTTGTCCACCTGTAGCAGCCATGTTGTTAAAAAGTCTTCCTTCGGTCAGGCTTGTGCAGCTCAGAGATTGCAGAAATATTCTGGAGGGCTTGGTTCGGAGTACCGCTTCGTCTGATTGCTGAGGAGAAAAAGCAATAACCCTGTCTGACAGGCTGACCTTGAGCTTGTATGTCAGGAGTGGAAGTTGGGCGAAAAGCACACATACCTTTTACTTGTTTGAAGTGGATTCCCAGGGGAAAAAAAAATGAACACGAAATCTGACAATGCTTTTCTGTGGAATCATCTTTCAGAGAAGAGCTGCTCTTTGATATCTGTGATAGTTTGCTGCTCGAATCTGTCATGTTGCAGACTCTCCCTGCTAAGGTGTTTATGAATCGCAGTTAAGTGACTGTAAGCATGGCAAGGAAAGCTGAGGCCATTTTTTTTCGCTGAAAGGAATTTTGCTGGAGAGACAGTATTTTTTTGTTTAAGTCCCCCCTTTTTGTTGCTTCTATTCTATTTGTTTTTTCGCTGGAACCTGCAGGCTAGCTTCCCTGCAGAAGGGCCGGGTGCGCCTTTAAGAGGTGGAGGTGCCTTTGTGCAGGTTGTGCCGGGGAAGGAAGTGGCTCTGCACCGCAGGAGGCTGGCAGGAAAAGGCTGGTGCTCGGCTGGCCACAACTTAAACTGCCCGTTTTCCCCCCGAGAGGGAGCAAAAAAAATGTCACATTAGCTCCCTGTTTGGGTGTTTTGTTGTTGGTGGTGGTGTGTTGGTTTTTTTTTTTCTTTTTGACGCTGTCAACTGAAACGCTGTCCACCAAAGGCTGCGTTGGGGCACAGGCTGAGATGTGAAACTTGTCTAGAACTCTTTCCCGGGCGGTGCTGAACTCGGAGCGGCGCGGCCTGGGGGGATGCCGTTGGCAGCAATGGGCGGCCGGCAGAGGTGAAGGTCTGAACTCTTAAAACCGACAAACCAACCCCCCCAAGCCCCCAGGCAAGCAGCCCGGGCGAGGCTGGCCCGCCGGTGACAGCGATGCCGGCTGGCAGCCCGCAGCCCCCCGCCTGTGTGCCTCAGTCTCCCCTCCGCAGCGGAGG